>OY992533.1:28009033-28014312 GCA_963921185.1 Dasysyrphus tricinctus | reverse complement strand
ATTTATTATTATTATTATTATTTATTATCCCTCGGGGGTTTGTTGTTTTCCCCTAGAGGGCGCGTCCTCAGGTGGCGGATAGAGGAATGCTCGGTATTAATACTTGTTATTAATGCAGGGTAGGTGGGAAATAAAATACCACCCGCGGACCAACAAAACAACTATGTGAAGGAACACAGAAAATTAAACCAAATATGGATAGAAAAGAGAATAGGAGCAATTTTACGGTGCAGGGAGTCGGATCCCAGTACCGGCGTCTGTCAGGGGTGAGCACGCGGGCCCCGGGACGTCGTCATCCAGCGACCGCAAAACAAAGCCAAATATTGAAACCTCGGGAGTGGCAAACTTGGCTCCCGTGGCACAAAAAGCTACAAGTGAAACCAGTAAAGATCCTTTCAGGAGAGGCTCACGCGTGCAACGGACACCACCATCTGCAGCAAAAGCCCCTGTAAGTCCGATCGAATCAGTGGTAGAGAAAATCCCAGTAGAAAAGCCTACAGCAGCCCGGGATATCTTCGAAGTGGAAACCCCTCAAGTAAGAAGCAGTATTGCAGCAGAAGGCCTGATTGATCTCAACGCTGCTACAGAGCAACCACCGTCAGTCCTAATCGAAGACGAAAACACAAATGTCTTGCAAGAGATAGAAATGTGTAGGACCGTGTTGAAGACGATGAAACTTGCTTGCGATAAACAAAAAAATGTAAGCAAGGACATCAAAGTGGGTATTGATAAGTTGGAAGAGTCATTAGACAAAATGAAATGGCTTCATAAGAAGAACAAATATACATGTCTGTCAACAACTGGGGATGAACGCCCAAAAGTTGCATCCAAAGACGTGGCATCTCAAACGAATGAGGATGTAGGCAGACAAATACCAATATCAGCAAAGAGACCACCTCCTAGCCCACTCACAAAAAAGCAAGGCAAGAGAACCAGGAAGTCTCCGATCGGCGATAGAAACCACACGGTCCCAGTCCCGGAAAGTGAAGACCAAGAACAACAATCATCCACCTCTGAGACCCAAGAGAAAACAATTGAAACGTCGACAGAGAAAACAAATTTGAACTACGCACAAATTGTTAAAAACACGGAAGCGTTACGGCACAAACAGCCAACCACAACAAAGGATACATCGCAGTTCAAGAAGCCCGGAAAGCGGAAAAAGGAAAATACAAAACGAAAACGGAAACGACGACCAAAAATGAAGCTTACTCATTAAACCAAATGAGGGTGGAAGTTACTCCGACATACTGCGAGAAATAAGACAGAAGGTCAACCCGGAAGACACCGAGACAACAGTCAAAACCGTCAGGAAAACAAAAGCGGGAGACGTGTTACTGGAACTGGGACCGAGAGCCAAAAATCGATCAACCCTGGAGAAAACCATTCAAAGTGTCCTTGGAGATAGGGCCAAGGTCCGAAACCTGGAACCAAAAACCACTTTGGAAATAAGAGATCTTGACGAACTCACTACAGAAGAAGAAGTACAGGAAGCCATTAAAAAGAAAATGGGTGACCAACCGGCTGATTTCAAAATCTTTGTCACCGGAAAAAACAGAAGTGCCTTGAAGATGGCAATAATGCAGATAAGCGAACGGGCTGCAAGCGAAATCCTTAAAAATCCGGTGATAAGGATAGGATGGAGCCAATGTAGGATCAGAAGAAGAATAGAAGTCCCCAAATGTTTCAGGTGTCTTGGATATGGACACCTGCAAGCAAACTGCAATGGACCAGACAGGAGAAAGCAGGGAGTGTGCTTCAACTGTGGGAATCAAGGACACAAAAGGAAAGAGTGCACAGAACAACCAAAGTGCTATTATGCGCGAGCCTGGAAAACCAACCATACGCAATGGATCACGTACCGGGTTCGGGTAGGTGCCAGGTATTTAAACAGGCACTCGAAAAGGAGAAAACGGCCTCCTCAAATGACCAAAATCCTCCAAGCGAACATGAACAGGAGTCGAACGGCGGACAACCTCCTGTTCAAGCTTAAAGATGAACTTAAGGCAGACGTCATCATAATAAGCGAACAATACGCCAATAAAAACGAACAAACCTGGATCTCTGACTCACTAGAAACCGCCGCTTTATGGATCCCGAACAGAAACGTCGCCGTTAAAAGCAAAGGAGCAAAAAGAGGCTTTGTATGGATGAAAAATGAAGACTTCACATAATCAGCACATACTTAAGTCCAAACGACCGCATAGACGAGTTTCGGCAAAAACTAGAGGACTTAGAAGATTTCATATGCGAGACTGAAGGAGCAATCATTGTTGCGGGGGATTTCAACGCTAGAGGCCAGGAGTGGGGTATGCCAACCACAGACTCCGAGGAAGACAAATCCTTGAAATGGCAGCGAGGCGTGGCCTAAACATTGTAAACGTCGGAAACACTCCCACCTTTAGAAGAGCAGGGAACATAGGCACTATACCCGATATAACTCTCGCTACAGAGCGTATAATGTCCAAGATCAAGAACTGGAGAGTCATTGAAGACTACACAGGCAGTGATCACCAATACATTATCTTTTGTATTGAAGAAAACCACCGGATCACAAACGAAACCAAACCCAAGCGGTAAGATGGAATGCCAATAGACTTCAAGCTGAACTACTGACCAGGACGATTGAAGATGGGAAGATTGCCGTACTCCAAATGGAAGGGACCGCTGAAGAAAAAGTCGAGGCCACAATGATGCTTATCCGACAGGATGCGATGCTTCAATGCCCCGAAGGAGCTCTGCCAATGAAAGAAGGAAGCCTGTCTATTGGTGGTCGGATGAATTTGCCGAACTCCGCAGAAGTTGCTTGCATCTGAGGCGGAAAGTCACCAGAGGAAGAAGAAGACGAGACGAGCTTCTTGAGAATGAACTCGAAGAATTCAAAACAAAGCGCCATGAGCTCAGAAGAGCCATAAAATTGAGCAAAAAACGGAAATGGAAGAGCTCCGACAAGACATCAACAACGATCCTTGGGGACTTGGTTACAAGATTGCTATGAAAAAGCTTGGAGCCCAGAAGAAAACAGCAGACCTTAAGCCAGAAAAGATGAGGTACATTGTGGACACTTATTTCCGACTCACCCTACTAGAGAACCTGATGAAGGTCTTTCCACACCACGGCAAGAAATACAGCCCTTTAGTGAAGAAGAGCTGAAGATCGCCACAAAAGCCCTGCAAGATAAAAAGGCTCCTGGAGTTGATGGGGTACCAGTAGAAGCCCCTCAAACAAATTGCCCAATCCTGCCCAGAACTGCTCCTCAACTTGTACAACAGCTGCTTAGCTGAAGGTTATTTCCCCAAACGATGGAAAAAACAACGACTTGTACTGATTAGCAAAACAAAGGTCACCCAGATTCCCCATCTGCATACAGGCCTCTATGCATGCTGGACACAACAGGAAAGTTGTTAGAAAAACTACTTCAACCACGACTCATAGCCGCAAATACAAAGAAAGGGGAGACTTGTCTGAAAAACAATATGGCTTCAGAAAAGGCCGCTCCACAATAGGAGCAATAGAAGAAGTAGTAAGAGCCGCTGAGACCGCCCAACGGGGGAAACCATTTCTCCAGGAAAGTAGTGCTACTGGCAACACTAGATGTTCGTAACGCCTTCAATTCTGTTAGGTGGACAGATATGTTATCTGCCCTGGAAAGAAGGTTTCGAATCCCAGATTATCTTTTGCAGATGGTGAAAGACTACCTCAGAGGACCGTGTAACTTATCTACCAAACAACAGAAGGACCGAGAAGAAAAGACATCACAGCAGGAGCAGCCCAGGGATCCATCCTTGGACCTGATCTCTGGAATATCGCTACGATGATATTTTTCGCATGGAGATGCCGGAGGATTCTTTTCTAGTTGGATACGCAGATGATGTGGCCGCGGTGATAACAGCAAGAGACACCGAAAGTGCGCAGAGAAAACTAAACCAGGTCATGCGGAGGACTAATTCCTGGATGGACGAACATGGGTTGTCCTTAGCTACTGAGAAAACAGAAGTAGTGTTGCTAACAAGAAACAAATCCCCACGATTATCGATTTCCGTATCGATAACGAGATCATAGCGAGTAAGAACGTTGTTAAATATCTAGGAATAAGACTTGACACGAAGCTGAGTTTCTGGGAACAAATACGGTCGGCTGCAGAACGCGCATCCAAAGTGACAGCATCTCTGAGCAGATTGATGGCAAACGTTGGTGGACCATCCGCAAGTAAACGAAAGCTCCTAATGACGACAACCCACGCCATTCTACTGTACGGAAGTGAGATTTGGGCTGACGCACTAAAAATTGAAAAATACCGCAAGCAGATGGCATCGGTACAGAGACGCGGTGTGCTTTACGAATAGCCAGTGCATACCGCACGGTGTCGGAGCCAGCTGTTCTGGTAGTCGCAGGTGTGACACCAATAGACCTTCTTGCAGCACAACGAAAGTACGTACACGAAAAGAAAGTGGAAATTGGAGCGGAAGCGGCGATGGTGGAAGCAAAAGCACTAACAAAACGGAAGTGGCAGGAACGGTGGGAGTCTGAAAGCAGAGGGCGTTGGACTGCAAGACTCATCGGAGACGTGGACGAATGGAGTAATCGCAAACACGGAGAAGTGAGCTATTACGTCACCCAGTTCCTCACCGGACACGGTTACTTCAACGCCTACCTGCATAAGATGGGAAAAATTCGAAGCCCCTCCTGCCAGTACGGAGATTCGACTTCGGATGACGCAAACCACACTGTCTTTGAGTGCAGCAGATGGGAATCCCTACGCCAGAACTTAAACAGCAGTATCGGCGAAATCAGACAAGACAACATCGTCCAAAAGATGCTTGAAAATGAGGAACAATGGATGCAAATAACCTCGCATCTGATCGAGATCATGAGAACGAAAAAACGAGAGGAGCCTGTTCATGAAACCGAACCGCCTAGAAAAGGACCCCCCCTTGAAGTAATGCGTGAGTAGTCCCGAGGGGGGAGCTCATCGAGACACTTTTGGTTTTTTAGCCGGTATGCCAAGGTTGAAATCCCTTGGAGAGTCCGGCACACGGGGAGGTATGGATACCTCCTTATGGTGCGTAACGCATTTCTCCAAAAGTAAAAAAAAAAAAAAAAAAAAAAAAAAAAAAAAAAAAAAAAAAAAAAATTATTATTATTATTATTATTATTATTATTATTATTATTATTATTATTATATTATTATTATTATTATTATTATTATATTATTATTATATTATTATTATTATTATTATTATTATTATTATTATTATTATTATTATTATTATTATTAT
>OY992533.1:28004033-28006533 GCA_963921185.1 Dasysyrphus tricinctus | reverse complement strand
AAACGGAAACGACGACCAAAAAATGAAGCTATACTCATTAAACCAAATGAGGGTGGAAGTTACTCCGACATACTGCGAGAAATAAGACAGAAGGTCAACCCGGAAGACACCGAGACAACAGTCAAAAACCGTCAGGAAAACAAAAGCGGAAGACGTGTTACTGAACTGGGACCGAGAGCCAAAATCGATCAACCCTGGAGAAAACCATTCAAAGTGTCCTTGGAGATAGGGCCAAGGTCCGAAACCTGGAACCAAAAACCACTTTGGAAATAAGAGATCTTGACGAACTCACTACAGAAGAAGAAGTACAGGAAGCCATTAAAAAGAAAATGGGTGACCAACGGCTGATTTCAAAATCTTTGTCACCGGAAAAAAACAGAAGTGCCTTGAAGATGGCAATAATGCAGATAAGCGAATGGGCTGCAAGCGAAATCCTTAAAAATCCGGTGATAAGGATAGGATGGAGCCAATGTAGATCAGAAGAAGAATAGAAGTCCCCAAATGTTTCAGGTGTCTTGGATATGGACACCTGCAAGCAAACTGCAATGGACCAGACAGGAGAAAGCAGGGAGTGTGCTTCAACTGTGGGAATCAAGGACACAAAAGGAAAGAGTGCACAGAACAACCAAAGTGCTATTTATGCGCGAGCCTGGAAAACCAACCATACGCAATGGATCACGTACCGGGTTCGGGTAGGTGCAGGTATTTAAACAGGCACTCGAAAGGAGAAAACGGCCTCCTCAAAATGACCAAATCCTCCAAGCGAACATGAACAGGAGTCGAACGGCGGACAACCTCCTGTTCAAGCTTAAAAGATGAACTTCAAGGCAGACGTCATCATAATAAGCGAACAATACGCCAATAAAAACGAGCAAACCTGGATCTCTGACTCACTAGAAACCGCCCGCTTTATGGATCCCGAACAGAAACGTCGCCGTTAAAAGCAAAGGAGCAAAAAGAGGCTTTGTATGGATGAAAAATGAAGACTTCACAATAATCAGCACATACTTAAGTCCAAACGACCGCATAGGACGAGTTTCGGCAAAAACTAGAGGACTTAGAAGATTTCATATGCGAGACTGAAGAGAAATCATTGTTGCGGGGGGATTTCAACGCTAGAGGCCAGGAGTGGGGTATGCCAACCACAGACTCCCGAGGAAGACAAATCCTTGAAATGGCAGCGAGGCGTGGCCTAAACATTGTAAACGTCGGAAACACTCTCACCTTTAGAAGAGCAGGGAACATAGGCACTATACCCGATATAACTCTCGCTACAGAACGTATAATGTCCAAGATCAAGAACTGGAGAGTCATTGAAGACTACACAGGCAGTGATCACCAATACATTATCTTTTGTATTGAAGAAACCACCGGATCACAAATCGAAACCAAACCCAAGCGGTAAGATGGAATGCCAATAGACTTCAAGCTGAACTACTGACCAGGACGATTGAAGATGGGAAGATTGCCGTACTCCAAATGGAAGGGACCGCTGAAGAAAAAGTCGAGGCCACAATGATGCTTATCCGACAGGGATGCGATGCTTCAATGCCCCGAAGGAGCTCTGCCAATGAAAGAAGGAAGCCTGTCTATTGGTGGTCGGATGAAATTGCCGAACTCCGCAGAAGTTGCTTGCATCTGAGGCGGAAAGTCACCAGAGGAAGAAGAAGACGAGACGAGCTTCTTGAGAATGAACTCCAAGAATTCAAAACAAAGCGCCCATGAGCTCAGAAGAGCCATAAAATTGAGCAAAAAACAGAAATGGGAAGAGCTCCGACAAGACATCAACAACGATCCTTGGGGACTTGGTTTCAAGATTTGCTATGAAAAAGCTTGGAGCCCAGAAGAAAACAGCAGACCTTAAGCCAGAAAAGATGAGGTACATTGTGGACCACTTTATTTCCGACTCACCCTACTAGAGAACCTGATGAAGGTCTTTCCACACCACGGCAAGAAATACAGCCCTTTAGTGAAGAAGAGCTGAAGATCGCCACAAAAGCCCTGCAAGATAAAAAGGCTCCTGGAGTTGATGGGGGTACCAGTAGAAGCCCTCAAACAAATTGCCCAATCCTGCCCAGAACTGCTCCTCAACTTGTACAACAGCTGCTTAGCTGAGGGTTATTTCCCCAAACGATGGAAAAAACAACCGACTTGTACTGATTAGCAAAAACAAGGTCATCCAGATTCCCCATCTGCATACAGGCCCCTAAGCATGCTGGACACAACAGGAAAGTTGTTAGAAAAACTACTACAACCACGACTCATAGCCGCAATACAAAGAAGGGGAGACTTGTCTGAAAAACAATATGGCTTCAGAAAAAGGCCGCTCCACAATAGGAGCAATAGAAGAAGTAGTAAGAGCCGCTGAGACCGCCCAACGGGGAAACATTTCTCCAGGAAAGTAGTGCTACTGGCAACACTAGATGTTCGTAACGCCTTCAATTCTGTTAGGTGGACAGATATGTTATCTGCCCTGGAAAGAAGGTTTCGAATCCCAGAT
>OY992533.1:27651533-27999033 GCA_963921185.1 Dasysyrphus tricinctus | reverse complement strand
ACGGTGCAGGGAGTCGGATCCCCAGTACCGGCGTCTGTCAGGGGTGAGCACGCGGGCCCCGGGACGTCGTCATCCAGCGACCGCAAAACAAAGCCAAATATTGAAACCTCGGGAGTGGCAAACTTGGCTCCCGTGGCACAAAAGCTACAAGTGAAACCAGTAAAGATCCTTTCAGGAGAGGCTCACGCGTGCAACGGACACCACCATCTGCAGCAAAAGCCCCTGTAAGTCCGATCGAATCAGTGGTAGAGAAAATCCCAGTAGAAAAGCCTACAGCAGCCCGGGATATCTTCGAAGTGGAAACCCCTCAAGTAAGAAGCAGTATTGCAGCAGAAGGCCTGATTGATCTCAACGCTGCTACAGAGCAACCACCGTCAGTCCTAATCGAAGACGAAAACACAAATGTCTTGCAAGAGATAGAAATGTGTAGGACCGTGTTGAAGACGATGAAACTTGCTTGCGATAAACAAAAAAATGTAAGCAAGGACATCAAAGTGGGTATTGATAAGTTGGAAGAGTCATTAGACAAAATGAAATGGCTTCATAAGAAGAACAAATATACATGTCTGTCAACAACTGGGGATGAACGCCCAAAAGTTGCATCCAAAGACGTGGCATCTCAAACGAATGAGGATGTAGGCAGACAAATACCAATATCAGCAAAGAGACCACCTCCTAGCCCACTCACAAAAAAGCAAGGCAAGAGAACCAGGAAGTCTCCGATCGGCGATAGAAACCACACGGTCCCAGTCCCGGAAAGTGAAGACCAAGAACAACAATCATCCACCTCTGAGACCCAAGAGAAAACAATTGAAACGTCGACAGAGAAAACAAATTTGAACTACGCACAAATTGTTAAAAACACGGAAGCGTTACGGCACAAACAGCCAACCACAACAAAGGATACATCGCAGTTCAAGAAGCCCGGAAAGCGGAAAAAGGAAAATACAAAACGAAAACGGAAACGACGACCAAAAAATGAAGCTATACTCATTAAACCAAATGAGGGTGGAAGTTACTCCGACATACTGCGAGAAATAAGACAGAAGGTCAACCCGGAAGACACCGAGACAACAGTCAAAACCGTCAGGAAAACAAAAGCGGGAGACGTGTTACTGGAACTGGGACCGAGAGCCAAAAATCGATCAACCCTGGAGAAAACCATTCAAAGTGTCCTTGGAGATAGGGCCAAGGTCCGAAACCTGGAACCAAAAACCACTTTGGAAATAAGAGATCTTGACGAACTCACTACAGAAGAAGAAGTACAGGAAGCCATTAAAAAGAAAATGGGTGACCAACCGGCTGATTTCAAAATCTTTGTCACCGGAAAAAACAGAAGTGCCTTGAAGATGGCAATAATGCAGATAAGCGAACGGGCTGCAAGCGAAATCCTTAAAAATCCGGTGATAAGGATAGGATGGAGCCAATGTAGGATCAGAAGAAGAATAGAAGTCCCCAAATGTTTCAGGTGTCTTGGATATGGACACCTGCAAGCAAACTGCAATGGACCAGACAGGAGAAAGCAGGGAGTGTGCTTCAACTGTGGGAATCAAGGACACAAAAGGAAAGAGTGCACAGAACAACCAAAGTGCTATTTATGCGCGAGCCTGGAAAACCAACCATACGCAATGGATCACGTACCGGGTTCGGGTAGGTGCCAGGTATTTAAACAGGCACTCGAAAAGGAGAAAACGGCCTCCTCAAAATGACCAAAATCCTCCAAGCGAACATGAACAGGAGTCGAACGGCGGACAACCTCCTGTTCAAGCTTAAAGATGAACTTAAGGCAGACGTCATCATAATAAGCGAACAATACGCCAATAAAAACGAGCAAACCTGGATCTCTGACTCACTAGAAACCGCCGCTTTATGGATCCCGAACAGAAACGTCGCCGTTAAAAGCAAAGGAGCAAAAAGAGGCTTTGTATGGATGAAAAATGAAGACTTCACAATAATCAGCACATACTTAAGTCCAAACGACCGCATAGACGAGTTTCGGCAAAAACTAGAGGACTTAGAAGATTTCATATGCGAGACTGAAGGAGAAATCATTGTTGCGGGGGATTTCAACGCTAGAGGCCAGGAGTGGGGTATGCCAACCACAGACTCCCGAGGAAGACAAATCCTTGAAATGGCAGCGAGGCGTGGCCTAAACATTGTAAACGTCGGAAACACTCCCACCTTTAGAAGAGCAGGGAACATAGGCACTATACCCGATATAACTCTCGCTACAGAGCGTATAATGTCCAAGATCAAGAACTGGAGAGTCATTGAAGACTACACAGGCAGTGATCACCAATACATTATCTTTTGTATTGAAGAAAACCACCGGATCACAAATCGAAACCAAACCCAAGCGGTAAGATGGAATGCCAATAGACTTCAAGCTGAACTACTGACCAGGACGATTGAAGATGGGAAGATTGCCGTACTCCAAATGGAAGGGACCGCTGAAGAAAAAGTCGAGGCCACAATGATGCTTATCCGACAGGGATGCGATGCTTCAATGCCCCGAAGGAGCTCTGCCAATGAAAGAAGGAAGCCTGTCTATTGGTGGTCGGATGAAATTGCCGAACTCCGCAGAAGTTGCTTGCATCTGAGGCGGAAAG
Organism: Dasysyrphus tricinctus; assembly: GCA_963921185.1. Taxonomy (NCBI): domain Eukaryota; kingdom Metazoa; phylum Arthropoda; class Insecta; order Diptera; family Syrphidae; genus Dasysyrphus; species Dasysyrphus tricinctus. Next base: position 27,996,424 of record OY992533.1, on the reverse strand, counting down.
TCACCAGAGGAAGAAGAAGACGAGACGAGCTTCTTGAGAATGAACTCGAAGAATTCAAAACAAAGCGCCATGAGCTCAGAAGAGCCATAAAATTGAGCAAAAACGGAAATGGGAAGAGCTCCGACAAGACATCAACAACGATCCTTGGGGACTTGGTTACAAGATTGCTATGAAAAAGCTTGGAGCCCAGAAGAAAACAGCAGACCTTAAGCCAGAAAAGATGAGGTACATTGTGGACACTTTATTTCCGACTCACCCTACTAGAGAACCTGATGAGGTCTTTCCACACCACGGCAAGAAATACAGCCCTTTAGTGAAGAAGAGCTGAAGATCGCCACAAAAGCCCTGCAAGATAAAAAGGCTCCTGGAGTTGATGGGGGTACCAGTAGAAGCCCTCAAAAAAATTGCCCAATCCTGCCCAGAACTGCTCCTCAACTTGTACAACAGCTGCTTAGCTGAAGGTTATTTCCCCAAACGATGGAAAAAAACAACGACTTGTACTGATTAGCAAAAACAAAGGTCACCCAGATTCCCCATCTGCATACAGGCCTCTATGCATGCTGGACACAACAGGAAAGTTGTTAGAAAAACTACTTCAACCACGACTCATAGCCGCAATACAAAGAAGGGGAGACTTGTCTGAAAAACAATATGGCTTCAGAAAAGGCCGCTCCACAATAGGAGCAATAGAAGAAGTAGTAAGAGCCGCTGAGACCGCCCAACGGGGAAACCATTTCTCCAGGAAAGTAGTGCTACTGGCAACACTAGATGTTCGTAACGCCTTCAATTCTGTTAGGTGGACAGATATGTTATCTGCCCTGGAAAGAAGGTTTCGAATCCAGATTATCTTTTGCAGATGGTGAAAGACTACCTCAGAGACCGTGAACTTATCTACCAAACAACAGAAGGACCGAGAAGAAAAGACATCACAGCAGGAGCAGCCCAGGGATCCATCCTTGGACCTGATCTCTGGAATATCGCTTACGATGATATTTTTCGCATGGAGATGCCGGAGGATTCTTTTCTAGTTGGATACGCAGATGATGTGGCCGCGGTGATAACAGCAAGAGACACCGAAAGTGCGCAGAGAAAACTAAACCAGGTCATGCGGAGGACTAATTCCTGATGGACGAACATGGGTTGTCCTTAGCTACTGAGAAAACAGAAGTAGTGTTGCTAACAAAGAAACAAATCCCCACGATTATCGATTTCCGTATCGATAACGAGATCATAGCGAGTAAGAACGTTGTTAAATATCTAGGAATAAGACTTGACACGAAGCTGAGTTTCTGGGAACAAATACGGTCGGCTGCAGAACGCGCATCCAAAGTGACAGCATCTCTGAGCAGATTGATGGCAAACGTTGGTGGACCATCCGCAAGTAAACGAAAGCTCCTAATGACGACAACCCACGCCATTCTACTGTACGGAAGTGAGATTTGGGCTGACGCACTAAAAATTGAAAAATACCGCAAGCAGATGGCATCGGTACAGAGACGCGGTGCTTTACGAATAGCCAGTGCATACCGCACGGTGTCGGAGCCAGCTGTTCTGGTAGTCGCAGGTGTGACACCAATAGACCTTCTTGCAGCACAACGAAAGTACGTACACGAAAAGAAAGTGGAAATTGGAGCGGAAGCGGCGATGGTGGAAGCAAAAGCACTAACAAAACGGAAGTGGCAGGAACGGTGGGAGTCTGAAAGCAGAGGGCGTTGGACTGCAAGACTCATCGGAGACGTGGACGAATGGAGTAATCGCAAACACGGAGAAGTGAGCTATTACGTCACCCAGTTCCTCACCGGACACGGTTACTTCAACGCCTACCTGCATAAGATGGGAAAAATTCGAAGCCCCTCCTGCCAGTACGGAGATTCGACTTCGGATGACGCAAACCACACTGTCTTTGAGTGCAGCAGATGGGAATCCCTACGCCAGAACTTAAACAGCAGTATCGGCGAAATCAGACAAGACAACATCGTCCAAAAGATGCTTGAAAATGAGGAACAATGGATGCAAATAACCTCGCATCTGATCGAGATCATGAGAACGAAAAAACGAGAGGAGCCTGTTCATGAAACCGAAACCGCCTAGAAAAGGACCCCCCCTTGAAGTAATGCGTGAGTAGTCCCGAGGGGGGAGCTCATCGAGACACTTTTGGTTTTTTAGCCGGTATGCCAAGGTTGAAATCCCTTGGAGAGTCCGGCACACGGGGAGGTATGGATACCTCCTTATGGTGCGTAACGCATTTCTCCAAAAGTAAAAAAAAAAAAAAAAAAAAAAAAAAAAAAAAAAAAAAAAAAAAAAAAAAAAATTATTATTATTATTATTATTATTATTATTATTATTATTATTATTATTATTATTATTATTATTATTATTATTATTATTATTATTATTATTATTATTATTATTATTATATTATTATTATTATTATTATTATTATTATTATTATTATTATTATTATTATTATTATTATTATTATTATTATTATTATTATTATTATTATTATTATTATTATTATTATTATTATTATTATTATTATTATTATTATTATTATTATTATTATTATTATTATTATTATTATTATTATTATTATTATTATTATTATTATTATTATTATTATTATTATTATTATTATTATTATTATTATTATTATTATTATTATTATTATTATTATTATTATTATTATTATTATTATTATTATTATTATTATTATTATTATTATTATTATTATTATTATATTATTATTATTATTATTATTATTATATTATTATTATTATTATTATTATTATTATTATTATTATTATTATTATTATTATTATTATATTATTATTATTATTATTATTATTATTATTATTATTATTATTATTATTATTATTATTATTATTATTATTATTATTATTATTATTATTATTATTATTATTATTATTATTATTATTATTATTATTATTATTATTATTATTATTATTATTATTATTATTATTATTATTATTATTATTATTATTATTATTATTATTATTATTATTATTATTATTATTATTATTATTATTATTATTATTATATTATTATTATTATTATTATTATTATTATTATTATTATTATTATTATTATTATTATTATTATTATTATTATTATTATTATTATTATTATTATTATTATTATTATTATTATTATTATTATTATTATTATTATTATTATTATTATTATTATTATTATTATTATTATTATTATTATTATTATTATTATTATTATTATTATTATTATTATTATTATTATTATTATTATTATTATTATTATTATTATTATTATTATTATTATTATTATTATTATTATTATTATTATTATTATTATTATTATTATTATTATTATTATTATTATTATTATTATTATTATTATTATTATTATTATTATTATTATTATTATTATTATTTTATTATTATTATTATTATTATTATTATTATTATTATTATTATTATTATTATTATTATTATTATTATTATTATTATTATTATTATTATTATTATTATTATTATTATTATTATTATTATTATTATTATTATTATTATTATTATTATTATTATTATTATTATTATTATTATTATTATTATTATTATTATTATTATTATTATTATTATTATTATTATTATATTATTATTATTATTATTATTATTATTATTATATTATTATTATTATTATTATTATTATTATTATTATTATTATTATTATTATTATTATTATTATTATTATTATTATTATTTATTATTATTATTATTATTATTATTATTATTATTATTATTATTATTATTATTATTATTATTATTATTATTATTATTATTATTATTATTATTATTATTATTATTATTATTATTATATTATTATTATTATTATTATTATTATTATTATTATTATTATTATTATTATTATTATTATTATTATTATTATTATTATTATTATTATTATTATTATTATTATTATTATTATTATTATTATTATTATTATTATTATTATTATTATTATTATTATTATTATTATTATTATTATTATTATTATTATTATTATTATTATTATTATTATTATTAATATTATTATTATTATTATTATTATTATTATTATTATTATTATTATTATTATTATTATTATTATTATTATTATTATTATTATTATTATTATTATTATTATTATTATTATTATTATTATTATTATTATTATTATTATTATTATTATTATTATTATTATTATTATTATTATTATTATTATTATTATTATTATTATTATTATTATTATTATTATTATTATTATTATTATTATTATTATATTATTATTATTATTATTATTATTATTATTATTATTATTATTATTATTATTATTATTATTATTATTATTATTATTATTATTATTATTATTATTATTATTATTATTATTATTATTATTATTATTATTATTATTATTATTATTATTATTATTATTATTATTATTATTATTATTATTATTATTATTATTATTATTATTATTATTATTATATTATTATTATTATTATTATTATTATTATTATTATTATTATTATTATTATTATTATTATTATTATTATTATTATTATTATTATTAATTATTATTATTATTATTATTATTATTATTATTATTATTATTATTATTATTATTATTATTATTATTATTATTATTATTATTATTATTATTATTATTATTATTATTATTATTATTATTATTATTATTATTATTATTATTATTATTATTATTATTATTATTATTATTATTATTATTATTATTATTATTATTATTATTATTATTATTATTATTATTATTATTATTATTATTTATTATTATTATTATTATTATTATTATTATTATTATTATTATTATTATTATTATTATTATTATTATTATTATTATTATTATTATTATTATTATTATTATTATTATTATTATTATTATTATTATTATTATTATTATTATTATTATTATTATTATTATTATTATTATTATTATTATTATTATTATTATTATTATTATTATTATTATTATTATTATTATTATTATTATTATTATTATTATTATTATTATTATTATTATTATTATTATTATTTTATTATTATTATTATTATTATTATTATTATTATTATTATTATTATTATTATTATTATTATTATTATTATTATTATTATTATTATTATTATTATTATTATTATTATTATTATTATTATTATTATTATTATTATTATTATTATTATTATTATTATTATTATTATTATTATTATTATTATTATTATTATTATTATTATTATTATTATTATTATTATTATTATTATTATTATTATTATTATTATTATTATTATTATTATTATTATTATTATTATTATTATTATTATTATTATTATTATTATTATTATTATTATTATTATTATTATTATTATTATTATTATTATTATTATTATTATTATTATTATTATTATTATTATTATTATTATTATTATTATTATTATTATTATTATTATTATTATTATTATTATTATTATTATTATTATTATTATTATTATTATTATTATTATTATTATTATTATTATTATTATTATTATTATTATTATTATTATTATTATTATTATTATTATTATTATTATTATTATTATTATTATTATTATTATTATTATTATTATTATTATTATTATTATTATTATTATTATTATTATTATTATTATTATTATTATTATTATTATTATTATTATTATTATTATTATTATTATTATTATTATTATTATTATTATTATTATTATTATTATTATTATTATTATTATTATTATTATTATTATTATTATTATTATTATTATTATTATTATTATTATTATTATTATTATTATTATTATTATTATTATTATTATTATTATTATTATTATTATTATTATTATTATTATTATTATATTATTATTATTATTATTATTATTATTATTATTATTATTATTATTATTATTATTATTATTATTATTATTATTATTATTATTATTATTATTATTATTATTATTATTATTATTATTATTATTATTATTATTATTATTATTATTATTATTATTATTATTATTATTATTATTATTATTATTATTATTATTATTATTATTATTATTATTATTATTATTATTATTATTATTATTATTATTATTATTATTATTATTATTATTATTATTATTATTATTATTATTATTATTATTATTATTATTATTATTATTATTATTATTATTATTATTATTATTATTATTATTATTATTATTATTATTATTATTATTATTATTATTATTATTATTATTATTATTATTATTATTATTATTATTATTATTATTATTATTATTATTATTATTATTATTATTATTATTATTATTATTATTATTATTATTATTATTATTATTATTATTATTATTATTATTATTATTATTATTATTATTATTATTATTATTATTATTATTATTATTATTATTATTATTATTATTATTATTATTATTATTATTATTATTATTATTATTATTATTATTATTATTATTATTATTATTATTATTATTATTATTATTATTATTATTATTATTATTATTATTATTATTATTATTATTATTATTATTATTATTATTATTATTATTATTATTATTATTATTATTATTATTTTTATTATTATTATTATTATTATTATTATTATTATTATTATTATTATTATTATTATTATTATTATTATTATTATTATTATTATTATTATTATTATTATTATTATTATTATTATTATTATTATTATTATTATTATTATTATTATTATTATTATTATTATTATTATTATTATTATTATTATTATTATTATTATTATTATTATTATTATTATTATTATTATTATTATTATTATTATTATTACTATGCCGTTTCCTACAAATGAAAGCGGAGGTAACTTTCCCACAACTTATTTCTTTTATTCCGCAGAGAGCGAAGGTTGCGATTATACTAAGGTGGAGAAGTAGACGAGGTTTTGTGGCGGGAAAAAGGAACATAAAGAGATATAGAGTAAAATATTTCTCTGTAGAATAAAGTTAAGGCATCCTTTACGGTTAATTTGTCAAAATTGAATCAGACTTTGCTAAGGTATTCATTGATTAGACGAAAGTTTGCTTTGTGGAATTCGTAAGAAGAAATATACGTAGGGGGGTGAACTGTGCCGAGATTCAGCTAATTCGAAGCCGCAGGGAGTGAGTGAGATGAGTCACTTTTCGTCGAAAATCGATTCAGTTAGCAAAAGGGAGTGAGTGAGCGAGTGAAATGAAATGTCAGATTACTCGCCAGATATTTCCGCAGTGACTTGGTGTATGTGTTGGTAAATTTCCAATTTTGGATAGGTATGTGTGCTTTTCTCAAGAATTCCTATTCATGGATAGGAAACGAAATAATAAAAAACAACAACGTAGATAAAAACAACTACCCTTTTATTAATTCTTTAATTTTATTTTATTATCATATGCACATATATTATATTAAGTAAATTTATATTCTTTTCACTTTAAACACTTTTAAACTTTTTATTTCTCAAGGGTGAAACTCACATTAAACTTTAATTATGACAAAAAAATAATTGAAACAAAAGATACTACAAACTCCATTATTAAAGATTCCAATGTTTACATTGTTGTATTTGTTGTTTTCATTTCGTTTTGCGTAACGAGTGTGACAAGGAGGTAGAATTTAGCTCTTTTATTTTCATTCTTTGTCTCATATTCGAAACTAAATTCGAACTTACTCATTTCACTTAAATAGCTGAATCACTTTTGCGGGTGAAGTGAGATGAGTTGGCGAGTAAGGCGAGTCATCTCATCTCACTCGCTGAAATAGCTGAATCTCGGCACTGTAATGGAGAATCGTGAGAGAACGAGAGAAGAAGGGGAGGATGGAAGTTGTCGATGGTTGAAAGAGAAAGGGGACTAGGTGATACAGAAGAGTTGATGGGGTCTGTGTGAAAATAAGGTCAAGTTGCCTACCCATAATATTTGAGATGCCACTAACTTGGCAGAGGCTTGAATCAGCAAGGCTATCTAAGAAGAGACATTCTTTGGCAGATGTGGGATTAGAAGCAAGATAAAATGAAAGATCGTCTGATGGAGTCCATTTTAAATTAGGAAGGTTGAAGTCACCAAAAAGAAGGATCTCATCATGGGGTTCTTATAAGTCAGTGATATGATCAATCGTTCTAATTGCAAATTCATAGGATTTGATGGGTTGTGAAGGTAAGATGTAACAACAGACAACGAAAAGTGACCTTCGGGGTAGTGAGATCTTAATTGATACATAATCAAGAATAGGGGAATAGGATATGGCAATAAGGCAAGAGTCTATATATTTTTTTACGGCAAGAAGGACACCACGGCTAGGGCAATCAGTGGTGGGTCGGCTAATATCATCATCGCGATAAACGTTAAATGAAGAAGGGAACAATTCTTGATTTTTGATGCTGGGGATAAGATTCGTTTCAGACAGTGCATATACTTCGAATGGTAAGGCATGAGTTTGTTGCAAAACTGACTGAGTTTTGGAACGAAGGCCTCTTACATTTTGATAGTAGAAAGAAAAAGGGAGGTTTTTGGAAAGAGAAGTGGAGGTTGGGAGTACATAAGGAACGAAAAAATCTATCATGGTCAGCTCTGCTACGTTGAAGGTGGTCCAAGGTCCCAAGGCCTCAAGATCATTCGCCACCTTTTGGGGAGACAAATTAAGAAAATCATGATATTTTATGAAGAGGTTTTTAAGACTGGCGACATCAGTGGGGAGACCTTCCTGTTGAATGGAGACCATTACACTAGTTTTCGTTCTACCTTCAAAGCAGACGGAGTCAGGTTTATCGTGCAGATATGCCAAAAACAGACGATCGTTTTCGTAGTTTTTTTTATCTCTAAGCCTAGAGAGAGCATAGCGATATTCAGTGGATTCACTAGATTGTTGGGTGCATTTGACTGTAGGGGGTAGAAGGGGATCAATAAAGGAAGAAGAAGGGGACATTGCAGTTGGGAAAGTTGTAAATGACTGAGTGGTGATTAAGGAAGGGGTAATTGATGTCGGGGAGAGTTAGAGTAAACTGAAGAATGAGAGACGGGGATTGATGGGTTTGGTGAAGAAGAGGATGTGTGGTTAGGTGTTGTGGTGGGGAGAGAAGTTGGTGAGGGGTTAGATTATGAGAACTGCGAAAATTAGAATATTTGGCTCCAGAACTGAGGTCGAAGCTTGGATTAGAATGCGTTGGGGGTAGTTGGGTTGGTGACGAGAAAAGCGGAGATAAGAGGTGAGTAGAAGGAGTTAGGTTAAAACTCTTTGACTTTAAGGTTTAGATGGATTACCGGAAAGAGATGAGTTCTGGAATAGGGAACGAGAAAAGTTAGGTATGATGCCCATTTTGAAGGACCAGTTATTAGAGTTTTGTTTATTCCTCGATGAAGACGGCTGCTGTGGCTGACGAAAAGGATTTTGATGTTGCTGTGGCATAGAGTTGCGATCTGGTATGGATAGGTTAGATGAAACACGTTCAGAATGTGGCTTACTAGAAAAATGAGTGGATTTACGCTCCCGGGAAACTGAGGGTTCACTGCGATTAGAGGGAATATAAGTTAACTTAGAACTAGGGTTTTTATATTTAAAAGTTGAAGGGCTGGTCTTCCATTTGAATAGCATCATTTTCTCTAGGCGAAGCGATCCACTAGGGTGGTGAAATATCCAGTCGTACTTTGAAGAAAACTGGATTTTATAACAACTGGACGACATCCGATGACACTCAGAGACAGTGATGGAGAATCGACACTTAAAGTATGTAAGATTTGACCCAGGTTACATTGGCAAAGAGGGGAGTGTTTTTTAGACAAAAGCAGCTTTTATTGGCAGTTTCCAGTTTGCTTAATCGATTATTCCATTCAGATAGGTTCCAGGAGACGCCAAATTTTTGTATCGTGGGTGAGGACGGACGTGTAGGAGTGACATCAGTGGCTGTTCATCGGATGCTTACATTAGCAAAGTGGGGGGGTTTGAGGCAAAAGCAGTTATTATTGGTGGTTTCCAGTTTGCTTTATCGATTATTCAATTCAGTTAAGTTTCAGGAGACGCCAAATTTTTGTATCGTGGGTAAGGACGGCCGTGTAGGAGTGACATCAGAGACTGTTGGTCGGACGGGTGGTAACTCACGAACTGTAGGAGAAGTTTCATCTGCAATTTGTCAGAGTGAAGGAGTCACAGCGTTGGTTTCAGCGTTCTGGATTTCATCAAGGTAGATCGACTGTTGTACACCGTTACCGGTTGTGGTGCGGGATATCTGGGTTCGTCTAAAATATCCTTCAAGAGCAGCCGTATTTCCCTCGAATGGTTGTTCAAGCAACCCATGTCCCGATGTATCTCTATCGACCGTTGCCCATTACTGCTAACGTCATACCCGATAGATATCACCTCTGCAGAGATTCTAGACATTAAAGTTGTGACACTATGTAGCTCATCATAAATACTGTTGAGCAAGGATTGATCCAGTGTATAAAAGGGGGATACTGTTTTAGCAGAGCTTTCTTGCAGGAAAACCTCAATGTTGGATCGAAGAGAATTGAATTTGGACGATAAATTGTTGTTAAGTTCAGTAATCGAGTCATTAAAGGAGTCTGGCAGTTTATTTTTAGCTGCTTTTCAATGCTCAAAAGCTTAGAAAAGTATTGAGAAGAACTATTTTGCCATTGTTGATGTAGTTCTTCAACACTTTTAATAATAACAACAAAGTTTTTCGAAATGCTTTTGATTTTTTGAACGCACTCGTTGCTATTATTTGATGAAGAGTCACTAAGGCATTTGATGGCAAGCATGATAAGGGAAAGGGAAATGCCTTTGCACTCGTCCGCAGAAGAACAACAAATTTTTTTTTGAATCATTCAGATAAATGAATGTTCTCTTTCCAAGGCCAACACAAGAGGGGTGGAATATACTGTCACATATACCACTACAACTAATCCACTCAGCAGTGTATATAATGGAATTATTATTATATTTGTTTAAATGTTTCTTCTTGATTATTTTATATAATTGCATTTATTTTAATTTGCCAATCTTTAAAATATAAGATTGTTTTTATCAATTTTATATTTAATAATATTACAATAGTTATTTATTTTGTTTCTAACAAGTTTTTTGTTAACATAAGTCCATCTTCTAATTCAATTATTTTTTGATCTTATTAGATCTTTTTTAAAATTCTCATATTTTGTTTTGTATAAATTTTTGGACTCTTCTTTAAGTTTTTAACAATATTTTATTTCATTATTTCATATAATGTTTTATTTTATGAAATATATACCTAATTATAATTGAATATGAAGAAAATTTGAAAAGAAATTCTTCTGTTTAAGGGGAGTGACCGAATATATAATTCAAAGTTAAAATGTTCAAGTGAGCTCCAACTCCATGATTGCGTTTCGCCCAGGTACGATAGTTGGGCTCATCAGTTAGATGACTATCGTACCCTTCTAAGACGCAATTTTGTATCGATGTTTACCGACTAATATAAAAATCACAGCATTAAGATACTATGAATTTTATTATTCTAAGGGAATTTGGTTAAATTCAGACACTTAGAATTTCAAATGCCGGCGCTCAGGCTTTTTATAATAATTGAATATGAAGAAAATTTTAAAAGAAATTCTTTTGTTTAAGTGGAGTGACCGAATATATAATTCAAAGTTAAAAGTTCAAGTGAGCTCAACTCCATGATTGCGTTTCGCCCAGGTACGATACAAAATTGCGTCTTAGAAGGGTACGATAGTCATCTAACTGATGAGCCCAACTATCGTACCTGGGCGAAAAGCAATCATGGAGTTGAGCTCACTTGAACTTTTAACTTTGAATTATATATTCGGTCACTCCACTTAAACAAAAGAATTTCTTTTAAAATTTTCTTCATATTCAATTATTATAAAAAGCCTGAGCGCAGGCATTTGAAATTCTAAGGGCTTGTTTCACATTCTCTGATTAAAGTTTCAATTAAGCTACTTTGAACTTATTCATCAGTTGAGAACCTCATTTACGTTTCACAATATCTGAATACGTCTAACTAGCAATTAAAGTTCTGAGTATTTTAATGGCCAGATGAAGTATTGATTAGCAAATTTAACAAGTGATTAAAACATTCAAAGCTGTAGGTGCAACCATCAAAACAGATTAATTTAATGGTTACTGAATGTGTTTGAGAAATAAGAGGGCGAATTTGATAAATAAATGTTTGCATGGTATGATGCAATTTTAGAATTTAAAGTATAGGGATATAAACGGCTGAGTATTCTTGCAACAAAGTGCAATATTTTTTCGTGCAGTTACTTTTACTATTAGGTACCTCAAACTTTGACTTCCAAAGTACCTACGAATAAAGAGACAATCTGAGTTCCACATATACAACTGTCAAAAAAAAGCGAAAAATCGCGGTGGCTTGAGAGCTACTTTAAAGTCTTTCATATGAATACCTATACATACTCTGGGAGCAAGATCTGTGGTTTAATATATTTTGTACATATGCAGGTATATTAAAAGTGATTTCCCAAAGCCTTAAAACGTAAGAAAAAAAATCACAAAAACTCATTTTCGGAGACGTTTGTTGGTGGTCTTGGGACATCTAAGGCATCCTAATGAACGCGGATGCGTCAAAGTGTGATGAACTTTAAGTGGTTACTTTACCCTCACTGAAGCAATTTTTTTTAGAAAAATTGTAATTTCCATGCACTTTTTCTCAGTATTGTAACACTACATGCAGCAGACGAAAGTATTCGTTTTATATAATCTTCACCAAAAGTCTCCTGTTGCAATCTTGTCGAAAATTTTGATGTTTATTAATTATTGTTTTGAATATTTTCATTCTGTCAAAAATATTTTGTCTGGAAAACTGGAATAACTTACGAATAACTAATTGACACATCATTTTTATACTTCGATCATTGTGAAACACAAAGTTCGTTCGTTAATGGGAGGATTTAATTTGAGTTGTGAAACAAACTCTAAGGGTTTGTTTCACAATGTCTGATTAAAGTTCTGATTTGTTATTCGACAATTAAATTATCCGGAAATTAAATCCTCCCATTAACGAACTTTGTGTTTCACAATGATCAGAGTATTAAAATAATGTGTCAATTAGTTATTCGAAAGTTATTCCAGTTTTCCAGACAAAATAATTTTGACAGAATGAAAATATTCAGAACAATAATTAATAAACATCATCAAAATTCAACCGAGACTTCGAAAGAAATTGCAACAAGAGATTTTTGGTGAAGATCATAACGAATACATTCGCCTGCTGCATGTAGTGGTACCATACTGCGAAAAAGTGCATCAGAAGTACAATGTTTTTGAAAATTTAATTTCATCAGAAAGAAAATTGCTTTAGTGAGGGTAGGCTAACCACTTCAAACTCATAACACCTTGAACTTTGACGCCCTCTCTCTCTATTCGTGTTTCCAAAACGACGGACAAACGTTCCTGAAAATATTTGTTTTGGGTGTTCAAACGTAAAGTGGTGACTCCTTGTTCCTTCAGTGCGAGTATGCGTATGAAAGACGTTAAAGTGCCCCACAAACCACTGCAGATTTATCGCGTTTTGCGGCAGTTAATCAAATCGTTTTTTCGTTATTCATAAATTCATATATGTATGTACAATGTACATATATTTATAGGAACTCTGGTAGTCCAAATCTTTCGATTTTTATATATTTTGAGAGGTTGGATCAGTTCTTTAGAAATTCTTGTAGCGACTTTAATTGCATCTATCAGGGTTGGAAGGTTTGAACTTTGACCCGTCCGCTATATCTTAAGATGAAACAAAAAACCATCATAGTTATGTGGTGTTTCGGAGAAACATGATAACTCAATTTGAAAATGTCCACTTTACATCGAGCTAGAGCCTAAACGGGTGCACGAATTTCTTTTAAATTTGAGACATAATTTGACGAAGAGCATGTTCATATTTTCATAACTAATCCAAATTTGAAGAAAATCGGTAAACTCGCGATGTAAAGTGGACGTAAAGATGCAGATTTTAAAATGATGTTATCATGTTCCTACCAAACACCATACAGATTTATTTGTTTTAAAGGTCACACTCGCATCTGTGAATGATTTAATTGCCAGTTAAATTTGATAATCGGTACTTCATCTGGCCATTAAAATACTCAGAACTTTAATTACTAGTTAGATCTAATCGAATATTGTGAAACATAAATTAGATTTTTAACTGACGAATAAGTTCAAAGTAGCTTAATTGAAACTATAATCAGATATTGTGAAACAAGCCCTAAGTGTCTGAATTTAACCAAATTCCCTTAGAATAATAAAATTCATAGTATGTTAATGCTGTGATTTTTATATTAGTCGGTAAACATCGATACAAAATTGCGTCTTAGAAGGGTACGATAGTCATCTAACTGATGAGCCCAACTATCGTACCTAGGCGAAACGCAATCATGGAGTTGAGCTCACTTGAACTTTTAACTTTGAATTATATATATAATTATACTATTTAACGGATTAAATCATTATAGTTTCGTATTCATAAGTAAACACTGGTATTTTTTAAAATAAATACTAAATTGTTGTTTCTAGTAAATAAGCTGCTTTCTTTAAGCTCTCGTTTTTCAATAGATATGTATGTAGGTACATATATTAAATCTTTTTATTTCTTCCTTTGTTAATATACACTCCCGTTCATTTGAATAGGTTCAAAACTTTCGAGTGCGATTAACCGTTGTAACTTTATTATATTATATATATAATAAATATAATATATATATAATATAATTAATAGACTAAAGAAAATTTAATAAAAATGTACTTACAAATGTATTATTTAAATTTAAAAAAAATGCAATTAGTGCATTTAGTAAACTTATTTACATGTTTAAAAAGTATAATAAAAGTTTATTTTTTAAAGAAGCTCTGCTATAGTGGAAGTTAAAATCTAATAAATTAGACACAGAATTTGTTTCCCGAACACAAAGAGTTATAAGCTCATTAAGTGCATTCACTCTATGGTCATTTTCACGGAAGAGATTACGTTCTCTTAGTGGGCGAGATGGTGCATGGATATTAATTAAAGATAGCAGGCAAGGGCAGTTAATATGATTGGACAAAATATCACTAATAAACATAACTGAAAATATTTTGCGTCGATTCTCAAGTGACTGTATGCCGATGAGTTGACATCTTGAAGAATAAGAAGGCATTTCAATGTTCCAACCAAGTTTATAAACAACAAATCTAGTGAAATTTTTTTGAATTCTTTCTAATCTCATAGAGTGAATGTTATAGTGTGGACTCCAAACCACACAGCAGTATTCTAAAACAGATCTTACATAGGCAAAAAACAGTGATTTTAGGGTATGGGTCCGTGAACTCAATTGAATTTCGTTTAATGAAACCAAGCATATGGAATTAGCCTTAGTAGCAATATATTCAACATGCTTAACAAAGTTGAATTTCTGATCAAAAACGACCCCAAGATTTTTTTTCTCAAAAACTCTTTCAAAATTATTATTACCAATTTTGTATTCAAAGAAAATGGGGGTGTGAGATCGAAAGAAAGAAAGGCATTGACATTTGGTGACGTTTAAAAATAATTGGTTTTTAGTACACCATTCCGTAAGTCTGTGAAGGTCTTCTTGTAAGAGAAGGCAATCAGCTTCATTCTTAATACACCTGAAAAATTTCAGATCATCTGCAAATAGAAGACGATGGGAATTTAAGAAAACTTCAGGCATGTCATTGATAAAAATCAGAAAAAGGAGCGGTCCAAGATGACTACCTTGGAGGATCCCTGATGACACATATACGGGACAAGATAGAATATTATCGATGGACACGAACTGAGTACGCCCCATCACGTAAGATGCCAACCATTTCAAAATACTCGAGTGAATACCTAATAATTGAATTTTTTTGTGGTGTGGTCTCCATGTTGTGTATTTATATGAATATGGTAATCAATAAAAATAAAAAGATTTAAACAAAAATAATTTTAATTTATTAAATTTTAATTTTAATTTGTATCACAACATAAATTAAGCCCGAAGATGGTACACTGATACCGAAACGCGTCGCTATTTATTTTTAAAAATTTATGTTGTGATACAAATTAAAATTAAAATTTAATAAATTAAAATTATTTTTGTTTAAATCTTTTTATTTTTATTGATTACCATATTCTAATAATTGAAGTTTGTTCAATAAAATTGAATGGCTAACTCTATCAAAAGCCTTTGCGAAATCGGTATAGATCACGTCTACTTGAGACCCTTCTTCGAGTTTATTAAGGACAAAGTTAGAAAAAATTGTAAGGTTGGTAGTAGTTGATCTCCCGGAAATAAAGCCATGTTGGAATGGTGAGATACTTTCCTTGATCATAAATGTTAATCTATCACAAACAAGCTTCTGACAATTTACAAATGGGGTGATAATTAGATATTTCCTGTTTAGAACCTGATTTGTGAATTGGGATAATAAATGATTTTTTCCAATCAGAAAGAAATTCTCCTGTAGAAAGCGAGAGATAAAAAATGTATAAAAGAGGTTCAGAGAGTACTGTTGCACACATTTTTAAAACTATGGGAGGAACCCCATCTGGACCAGGCTGTTTATCACTGTTTGAATCTAATAATGCTTTTTCCACATCAGACTTAGGTACTAATAATTAATTTATTTAGTTTATTATTTAGTTGCTGTTGGGAATTTATATAATTGGAATTGAAATAATCGGCAAATAAATTACAAATAGTTTGAATATCTGAATAAGTTGAACCTAAATACTGCATAATATTTGGAATTCCACTACTTTTTTTTTTGTTTTGATGAACTTCCAAAGGCATTTGCTGTTATTTTTAGACTAGTTTCGATTGAGATAATATAACATTTATAAAAAACTTGTTCAGAACATTAAATTCTCTTTCCAGCCGAATATAATTTTCTTTAATAACAAAGTTATTGAATGAGTTACGATTACGAAGCTTTTTAAATGCTTTATTTTTTTTGTTACTTAAATTGCAAAGTCTTTTATTATACCACGGGGGCTTTGAGTTATTGTTGATTTTAAAATATAAGTAAATATAAGTAAATATTAACTGCACTATTTAAAGATTCAATAAAAAAATTATAAGAACTTAATAAACAAGATTGATTAAATTTAGTATGCCAAGGAATCTGTAACATATAATTCGCTATGTTCTGGAAATTAGCTTTTTTATAGTTATATACAAAACTGTTAGATCTAGATTTGAAATACTCATAAGAATCAAAAGTAATATATAATGCAATATGGTGAATAGAGTTAGGAGCAATTGGATATAAACTTTCACCAACTCGAATTTTTAATTCTTTGTCAGCATAATGCTATGTTTCCACCAAAGGTTTATCTCAGATTAGATTTAATAAATCTTTTTGGTGTTTCCACCGCACAAAAAGATTTAAAAAAGATTAAATTTGACAGCACCTTCAAAAATACAAATGGCGTTCCAATTTTTCTTATGAAGTGCGAATGAGACAGAATGTTTGATTCGTGCGAAACAATGAAGAACTGAACGCGAGTCTCGTTCAGCACCATGTAAAAATAGGTTAGTTCGATTTGTAAAACTATTTGTCCTAGGAAGATTTAACAAGATTAATTTCTAATCTTCAAGATTTATGAAATAAATTTGTATGGTAAATCTACGAGATTTAAAGGAGATTTAAGGTTAATCTCATTAAATCTCAGATTAGCGCTAGGTGGAAATGTAGCATAAATGAGATCTAATAAGCGATTTTAGTTATTCTTACAGCTATTGATTTAAACTAGATCATAACTCATAAATGTATCGATTAATTCAATTTCATAATCACTTTTTACGTTATATGGAATAAATTGCAAATCTTCAGGGTCATACACCCAATCAATGTTCGGTAAGTTAAAATCACCAAGTATGATAACATGCTGACTATCTTTCAGCTTAGATAAATAATACTGACAATTTTGTGCATGTTATTTATAAAAAATATCAATTGAACTCCTAGGAGGGATATAACTTATAATTAAAAACAATTCAAAGCGATTTGCAATACTAACTTTGACTATTAACTGATCGATGTCATACGAAAGTAGGGAGGTAGAATATCTTATCGATCTTTGCGAAAAACAGCGTAATGATGATTGTTGAATATTTCAGCATTGTGGTGATCTTCAGTGAGCCAGGTTTCGGTGATTGCAATGAAGTCGTATTGTTGAGATGAAGTGGATAAGAACATCTGTTGCATTTTAGTGCGCATGCCTCCTATGTTTTGGTAATAGCCGTTGAATTGATTTGGAATGCTCTTATCAGAGGTTATTGTCTGATCGTGATGATGGTACAGTTGGTTGTCAGTGGCAAAGAGGTGAAGGTAGCGGCAGTGGAAGTTGTTATTGTTCTTGTGGTTGAAATGGCGTTTGTGGTGGTGGTGGTTGTTGTTGTTGTTGTTGAGGAGTTTGTAATGTAGAAGGTGGCGGTGTAGGTGTGACTTTTTGATTAGGGCTATGGATTGGTAGTTTATCACGAGAGATGAACATTTTAATCTGTACGAAGGAACCCCATGCAGAAGAGTTCATAACATCAGGTAATTTAGGAGAAGGAATACTTAGTTTGAATGTCACAAATTTAAGAGATGATATATCTGCATCTCTCTTAGTTAACATGCAACATTTAAATTTCTCTGGAGGTGTATTTGTTTTTTGAGAAATGTGGTTGATAATATCATCACCTGTAGTGTTTCCATCGAATCTGGACAAGTAAACCCATTTGTAATCCGGAATAGCAGAGAGAGAGACGATGTAGTATCCGTACTTTAAGCTGAACTCTTTCTATCATTTGTAATTTCGTTTCTTTCGTAACTTTTAAATAAAACGCACCGTTCACTTTGCTAGTCAGAATTCAACTAACTTCTTTTCGTTTATTGATCGTATATATTCCTACCTATCCGACAGCCAGCTTCCCCTCTTACATATTCCAGGTTACTTATTGTTTGTTTTCTCTTTTTTACTGCCACAATTCGGCTATCCTGACATTGTATTCGTCCCGATTTACGCCTAGTTAATAATTTATTATTCATCCAAGGTTTTATTTCATACTTAATCTCTGGCACTTCGGGACGAGAACAGTACAAATAATGTTCTTGAATAATTCTAAAGAATTTTTCTTTTGTTTTACATGATAATTCATTATTTTTCAAAATGATATCTTCTTCATTAAGTGTTGGACCAAGTTTTCCAAAATAATTATTGTGTAAATTTTGTAAATCGTCAACTTTTATATTTAAAAATCTTTTACATTCATTTTCATACATATCATTTGTCTTTTCATTAGTACTTTCTACTATCTTTTGTAATTTTAATTTAGCTTTCTTTAAGAAATCCCGTCCTAAAATAGCAGGATAATGCATTGTTTCATCTGACACTACTAACATTTCCATAGGTATACTTTCATTTTCAAATATTACACTCAAATTTATTTGTCCAATTATGGACAAAGGACTTTTATTAATTCCACAATACGAACCAAAGTTTGATATATTTTCTAAATTAAATTCATTTTTTTTGTTTCATAAACATACTTAAATAACTTAATTTAATCAGGCTGACTGGACTGCCGGTATCTAATAGCGAATGCAATCTTCTTCGGAATCGGAGTCAATATATCCGATTGCTGGCACCTTCTTTCTCTTGGGGCATTGAGCCGCCAAATGCCCCATCTCGGCACAAACGTAGCACGCACCTGGCTTCCTTTTTTCTTTTCTGCATTCGGTCGCCATATGTCCCATCGAGTTGCAGTTAAAACAGCGAACTTCCTTCCCGATGACACCTGATGCCTGTCGTGATGTTGTTGCTGTCGGCATCATTTTCGGCTTGGTTGGACATTTAATTGACTTGAAAGCTTCGAGCAACTGCGTCTTTCTGGTGAAGCATTGCAATCTGGCGCTTGATGCCAGCCTCTCGTCCGGTATTCCTTCGATGATATGCTCTATCATTTCGTCTTCCTCTATTTGAAGTCGGCTGCCAAGGATTATTTTTTCTTGAAAGTAACCCTGAAAGGTTTCGCCCTGCAGCCACTTCCTCAGCTCAAACACTCGTTTCCGTTGCAACTTAGATGAGTGATCGTCAAAAATCTGTCTCATCTCTAACATTAGTTCATTAAAAGCCACAGTTGTCACATCTCTTCTTGAGTGAAACCATTTGAGTGCCTTGTCTTTAAGTTTAAGAGACACTAGCACTCTCATGTCACTGTCATTCAATTTATAAGCAGCGCGAACATTCTCCAACTGCTTCTCAAAATGCTCAAACGAATCGCCAGTGCCTTTAAAGTCGACAACGAGCTCTTTAATTTGACCTACATTTTTCGTTTCTTTGTGCTCATTCATTTTTTTCAGCCACTCATTTTCTTTCTTTAGCAATTCATTTTCCTGTTCTTTTAGCTTCATTTCTCTCTTCATTTGTTCGATCTCTTTTGCTAATCGTTTGTTATCGTATACGTTCTTTTGTCTTTCATTTTTATTCTTACTGTTGGCTGGCTCTCTTTCATTTGTGTTCTCCTATTCATTATTATCGTCGTCTTCATCATCGGTATCGTTCCCAGTAGGAAATTTCCAAAAATTCACTACTGAAGAACCCAGTAGGAAATTTCCAAAAATTCACTACTGAAGAAGTAGGTTTTTCCTCACGGAAAAGGAGCTGCACCCATGAATTTCCTAGGGAATCCTATCATGAATTTAACATGGGCTTGTCATTGGAAGGAAGTACCTACACACTCTCTCCATGAATATTTTGTAATGAAATCACTATGCTCATGGCACTTTCGAATTCATAACTTCTTTTTCTTATCAGAAAAAAATGGTTCTCGTTATGTGATGCTTTCTTCAATGCGAATAAATACATGAAAAATGGGTCAACTGTGAGGGGATGTTTTCGTAGAAGAAAAAATGTGACTGAAATCATTATGCATTTCTTCTTTGATTTCATCAAAAGAAGCGAAGCATCTGGAATGAAGCTGGATTTATGACGAATAAAATAAAATAAATTCAACTAGTATAATGTATTTAAGAAGTTTATTAACTAATAAAATATTAATGAGAAAAGTGGATAGTTCGTTTTTTAAAGTAACTAAAATAAAGAAGATAAACAGAACAAACAATGTAATTCAAAATTACTATACGTATGTATTTGTTCAATTTTAGAAAGTAGGTACTTCCTCGTCTTTTTGGCTGCAGTTTTCAATGATGATCATCGTCATACTTGTTCAATTTGGAGCTAAGGAATAGAGGAATACAAACTTTAAGAGTTATAGAAAATAATCTAATATAAAATATAATTACCTAGGTGAATGTGAATAGTCTCCTGAGTCATGGTTATAATTTTATCAAATAGGAACATGTTTATCAATTTGATTGAAAAACACTTAAAAAATATACGTCTGTTCTCTTCGATCACAAAATCCATTCTAGAATATTCTAGAACAAAGAAATGTCAAGTGACCGATCGAGGAAAGCCAAAACCAAAAAGGTTTACTTTCGCATCGGAATTTTTTGTTTCAGGTCAAATATCTATTCAACAGGCAAGAAAAAAAAATATATATCTACTTACAGCTACGAACGTAACAATTCAGAGCAGACAAACCACTGAAAGGATGCATAATTTTGTATGCAGGAAATCTTCGTATCACGGTTTATATAGAATTCATTCAACTTTTTGATGCGGAAGAAAAGAAAAGGTTGTTTTCTCTTTCGCATAGCAGGCATAAAACACGCAATGCTGTGTGGATTGCAATAACCACTGAAAAGGTACAGGAACTATCTCTCCCGTTCAGTACTGAATTCATTTGAGTTTATGATGTCAAAAAAGGTTATTGCTTTGTTTCGTATTTTCTTTACCTTTTTTCAAGAGCAAAGCAGAAGATGCAACTGGAATGGCAATCTACTTACCTTTTGCATGACTTTCAATGAATGAAATCAATGCAGAGCTTCTCCTCAATGAATGTGACAGATGATTTCGACGAGGAATGCACCATTATTTTTCATTGAGGAGCATATTTCCTGCTGGGTTGTTGTCTGCTGCTCCATCGTTGGCTTCCCCGTCATCTTCGTTTGTGTTGGTAAGCGACTCAGAATCACCGCGCAGCTGGACTGGAACTTCCATGAGTCTCAACATTAGCTCCGCCTTGTTTCCATTGGTTTTCAACCCCAATATTCAACCACGATTTTAACTGTGGAACGGTGTATTTCTTGAAGCTATCAACAGCTGCGTTTTATTATCTCTGGGTCCGGGTCGAGGTTATCTTTTAACATGCATTACAAAAACAACATGGGATCTAGGTTTCTATCGAGGTTAATTTCAATAACCCAGATAGAGGTTTTCACTCTGAACGGCAGAGGGCTATTTACCATTGTGAATGGATGTCAGCGATTTGTCAGCAGTATTAGGAATAGAGAGGAAAAGAGACAAATGCTTACATGAAAAACAAATAAACATAAGAAAAAAAGAGACTGATATACAGCACTGCTTTTGCACTAACCCACATCGTTTTATTTTCACGAGGTGAACCATATGGGTTATGAGCGATAATAAAACGCGGCTAACATCTGCCATCGTATGTATTGTCTGTGTTGTTTTTTTTTCGTACACTACCTATTTCTTTTGTTTCTTTTTGGGCGAGACTCGAGTCTCGAATTTATTTAAATAAAC
Organism: Dasysyrphus tricinctus; assembly: GCA_963921185.1. Classification (NCBI taxonomy): domain Eukaryota; kingdom Metazoa; phylum Arthropoda; class Insecta; order Diptera; family Syrphidae; genus Dasysyrphus; species Dasysyrphus tricinctus. The sequence goes on along the minus strand of OY992533.1, from coordinate 27,973,674 downwards.
TGCGTACGCTGACGCCAACGGTCGTTTGGGTTTTTTTCGCTTTATGTATTTTTTGTGTGGATTTTACCAGCTCACTCGCGAGGGCCAGACAGAATATTAAATTTTGTGTGTGTTTACAGGTACGATGCGACACAACTTAGGACACGTAGCTACAGATATAAATACACTCGCGATGGGTTCTTTTTTTTTCGTACAATTAGATTCTTCTTTTTTTTTTCTTTCTTTCGCTTTGTCTATTCTTTTGCTTTCTAATTATTATTTTATATTTCTTTACCGGTGGGTGAAATCGCACTTCTGAATTTTAAGCTGAACTCTTTCTATCATTTGTAATTTCGTTTCTTTCGTAACTTTTAAATAAAACGCACCGTTCACTTTGCTAGTCAGAATTCAACTAACTTCTTTTCGTTTATTGATCGTATATATTCCTACCTATCCGACAGCCAGCTTCCCCTCTTACATATTCCAGGTTACTTATTGTTTGTTTTCTCTTTTTTACTGCCACAGTACCAATAATCTTCCTTTGCTTTGAATTTTTGTGTTGCTTTGTGATGAACAGATTTCCATTCGGAATAGATTTCTGAGCTATTTTCGGGAATATTCGTGGTGTTAATTTGGATCGTGGAGGCTGCAGGGCAGTTATTAGATTTTGATGGCATTGGTGAAGGTGATTTTGATGGAGAAGTAGTAGAGTTTTGGACAGATAATGGTGGTATGATGTTGGATGGATGATCGATTGACACAGTGAGATCAGAAGAGAATGCATCTTTCTCCCATACAGAGCTTTTAACGTTTTTGTTAGCTGTTTTACGTGGAGGAGAGTTATTGCTTATTATCGATTTTAGATCAGAGAGTTCGTTTTTCATCTCACTAACACTATTTGTAAGAATGTTTAAACTTTTTAATAAGGAAGAGAAATTTAGATCAACACACGAGGTACATTTCCAAAAAATATTAGAACTTGATAAAGAAGCATATTCACTATAGGTGATTACAACACAATCCTTATGAAAAAATCGACCGCAGTGATAACCGCACCAATAAAAACTTTTGAACGTTTTATGATTTGGTTGCAATTAGCACAAGTGACATTTTAGGAATAAGCTTCACAAGTGATTACAACAGAAGTTAGTCGACGACTGATGATTGAAGTAATTTCTTGGGTATATTGATTGAAGTAATTCCTTGGGTATATTTCTACGAACATAATTTCATAGTAAAATATCCTGTTTTCAATATTGTGTAGGAGAAATATCTGCTGTAGTTAAATTTCGTCTTTTTCCATATTATTATGAAAGCTGTGTTTAAAATAATTTTTAAAAGTGTTACCACCTTAGAAGGGTTACAGCTTACAGGATCACATGAGCCCACTGTGGTTCCTGAACGAAAAGCATTTCGAAGTTGAGGTCACTTGAACTTTAAATCGAATTTATTTATTTTCATTGTATTTTTGGTTCCGTGATAGAAAAAAGTTTTTGTTTTGATCAAACCTAATCCAGAGATGATGAAGAAATCCAAACAAAAGATCCACATTGACGGTCCCCGTAGTAGTTTAACTATTTTACTGGGATGAAGAATTGAGATCGAATTAAAATACAACGACTACTTACATCCTACAAAACATTTTACGGCACAAATATATTTGACACCTCAGATTTAATATAGGCAGGTTTGACATTTGACACCTGTGAAACTTTCAGGAATGGAAACAACAAGTGCGTTCACTGTTTCAGAAAATAATGGTGCGTGCAGTTATATTTAGATATTGCTTTTTTTCTTTCCTACGAATTTAACAATAAGCTTACGTTTTTAATAAAATTACTGAATTAAATAAATTAAATTTGATATAATCGTAAAAAAAACTACAGGTACAAGCTATGTGGAAAATGCTCAGAAAATCTGTGGGTTTTTTAAAAAAAATAAAGAATATTTTCATGGAATTGGAAAAAATCAAATATCTAAATCCTTTTTATTTCAAAAAGGAAATAAAGTCCACTTTTTACCAAATTGGGTTACGTATAGTCTTATGCTTGTCTTTTTTATTTTGTCCATACACGTTCTTAGTTAAATTCGTATCGTATCGTATTGGCTAAACTAATAATGATCAATTTATACATATTCAGCCTTGTATATTAGATTTTTTAGACTGTTGACTAGTTAGCCAGTTTTTTGAAAGTCCTTAATAGTTGGAAATAAGCTTTATTTAATTACACAAAATTTCAAGTTAGACAAATCTTAGACAACCGATGCCGTTGTCCAAGTGAGAAAACTTTAGGACAACAGTAAACAAAATTGGACGGTTGTCGAATAGAGGTCTGCATTGAATGTCTTGAAACCAATTCCAAGACATTCATTTTATTTCAAGCACACTGCAATATTGTACATACTGCTTGAAACTCAAATGAATGAATACTTTAATATTTGATTACTGAATGAGTCTTGCACCCATTTCAAAACAAATACTTACTGCAGTGAACTCACGAAGAACGGGTATTTAGAATATGGGTATCAGCGTTACCACTTCCGAAAAAAAATCCGAAGTAGTTTTGAAGAAAAATGTGAAGTAGATTGAGAAAAATCGAAGTAGATTTCAAAATGTACTTTCTTGTACAAACATTTATTAGGCCAAAAGGCGGTTACTTTTTTCTTGCAATTTATTCCTGAACTGATTTTCTTGATGGATTTTGTTCAGGGGTGTCCCCTGAATATAAATCCAAGTTGGCGGGACTGGGAGGCACGAGCGTCAGCCGCCATCTTGGAAAACGCGTTTTATCATATATCTCGTGAACCGTGCATCGTACGAATATAATAGTAATTTTTTTTTAAAGCTAATATTCCATTCTTTTATTTGTTTTTCTAGGTCATGTTGTTGTTGCGAAAAGTTTTTGAGAAGTTTAATTTTTAAGTCAATGAATTTTTGAAACCAATCAACTTGAAAAAAAATTTGCAATTTTTTTCAAAAATATAGACTAAATTTTTATTTCTTAAAAACTTTTCACGAAAACAATAAACAACTTGATGTAAGAAAAATCAAACAAAAGAATGGAGTATTTACTCTAAAAAAATAACTATTATATTCGTACAACGCACGGCTCACGAGGTATTTGATAAAACGCGTTTTCCAAAATGGCGGCTGACGCTTGCGCTCCCCAGTCCCGCCAACTTGGATTTATATTCTGGGTCTGTGGACACCCCTGAACATATTCCATCAAGAAAATCAGTTCAGTAATAAATTGCATTAAGAACCTCCTTATTCTTTTTTGGTTCTGGCTCTTGGAGTATATATTTTAATTAAATTTAATTAAATTAAACTAAAAAAAAAACTAAAAACAAAAATGTTATTCTCTCAGACTTCATATCAACATACTTATGTATATGTAGGTATATTTCAATATATGTAGCTGAAATTATAAAACAAATAGTTTTTTTTTCGACGGCAATTTTTATTTGTTTCACTTCAAAACCTGACAACACCTGGTTCAAGTGTAAATTTTTTTACGAATCTATTGTTTGCTCCTAACAGTAAACGCCACTTATTCCAGTCAATTTGTGCTCAAAACGGTGCTTACCAAGCATGATACGTCAGGAAATTTTAGTCGCAAATCTAGATAAAGTAGGGAAAAAATCAAAACTACGCCACAATTTGCTTGGTAAAAACACAATATGACTGAATTAACTGCGAATTCAATGAAATAAAGGAAAAGGAAGTAGATTTGGCTTATGTTTTGTAAAATTGAAGTAGGTTAAAACAAAGAATTTTAGAATGAAGTAGATTCCTATATTTCAGTGATGGTGCGAAGTTGGAAGTAGATTTTTAAAAAATAAGAAAAAAAGAAGTAGATCTACTTCAATTGAAGTAAAGTGGTATCACTGATGGGTATTCATAGAAAAAGTGTATACTACACTATGAACACTGAGTACATTTGTTCCAGACAAAGTCAGACTTACCTCAGTTGTTTCTATTTTTTATTTTCTTTTAACTCAATTTCTTCTTCTCTCAACAAAGCTAGAAACCAAGTAGACATTGAAATCGTTTCATTTAATCCACTCGGTGTACTCAGTGTATTTCTCTCAGTAAACATTGTACACTGTTGGCTCAAATCAAGCAACACACAAAAATCGGGTGTTCACACGATATTTATATTTATTCGTTTAAAACTCGAATAGCTGCAGTATAATGAAAATTAATGGAAAAGTTTGAATTTGTGAAGTATTTTATTTTTATCTTTTTAAGGGCAAGGGCTAGAAAGCTGAAATTTGGACGGATGATAAAAGATATTGATTTAAATATAAATTAAAAAAAATAAGAGTCCTAGAATACCGTTGGATTGAGATAACGGCATTATTTGAGCGCTTTCACTTATGAACTCATATCTGTTTAGTGCATTGATGAATTTTCTTGTTGTTTTAAATATAACATATAAATAAAATTACGGTTATTCTCATTCATTATCTACGTGGTATATAAGCGACACAATCTTGATTTTAAACTGATCGAAAAATCAAAACAATTGCATTGAAATTACCTGCTTGGACTATTGTCCACGACCGTCGACCATCCACCAGCGAGAAGATCCCGTTATCTACATGAATTTTTTTTTATAAAAATTTGATATGGATGGCTTTAAAAAATTATAGCTCCCGTTCTGCTGATTGGATCTTCAAGGTTAAGGTCTTTAAAGAAAGCTGACATAACGGACTATATTTTGTAAAAAAATCATTGAGGAGGGGCAAAAATTTTCATACTAAAGGGGTATATAAAGCCCAATTCAATTCCATTTATTTTATTCTAAATTCAAATGTCGATGAAATTTTGAAAAATTAAAAACGTATATTTAATGCCTCATTTCTCTTCTTTATTTTAAGACCTTAACCTACTAGATCCAATGAGTATCACCGGAGTTATAATTTTTTTAAATCAACCATATCGGTCGATTAATTTTTTTTGTGTACATCGGCTTTTCTCTCCACTAAAGCTCATTCGATGCCAACGAACAAATACCCAACGTGGATTTTAATCGTGTGAACAAGACTATATAAAACTATACGCCACTGGAAGACGATACGTTCATACGTCGCAATTCATTCGTTTTTTTTTATAAGTCCGTTGAGTATTCGATAAACGTACTTAGCTGAGTACGTTTTCTTGCGTACAAACGTCGTGTGAAAGGCTCTATGCAAAATATATACGCCACTGCTCATTCGCACGGATTTATGCTGCAAAAAATCGTGCGGTACAATCTCGTGTGAACCAGGCCTAACTGCTTCTTATAGAGTGGATACTTCACTTCACTGTATACTATGCACTGATCTCTATATATAACTGGATAGCGTATCCATACAAAAAAGTTGACTCCATTTGAAGAACTGTTATAAGTGACGTTGCCTATTTTTTTTGTTATACTGTATAACAGTATAACATAATTAAGTGAAAACTGACAACTTTAAACGTCAAAGTAGTGAAAAGCGAAAAAAGTCAATATTTATTTTTCCTTACATTTCAATTTTATTAGCAATTTTCAAAGATTGTCGGTTTGTTATGCAGCAGTTCGTAACGTTTATCGTCTAATTGTATTTAATTGTTTAAATTTACATATTTCTTCTTTGATGAATCTCATTGTCCAGGACCAGAAGATGCACGAACAACTATCATTTTGGGAGATGAATTGCCAACCAAATATGTTGTCTTCCGAAGTTCAATGTCTAAATGGCGAGAAGAATTAGTTGAATTGTGTTTCAAAGCCTTTTATTAGTGTCCGAGATCTGAAAAATAAAGCTATTCTTACTCAAATAAGTCGTGCGTGGTCATTGCATGGCCATCATGATGGTAATGTAGCATTTCCACAAGCCTCTACCCACTGATCTCTATAATATCTATAATGTATTATAGAGATCAGTGCCTCTACCAGAAAATATAGACTTATATTTAAAGTAAATATTCCGCCTTTAGGACTGATAACGTATGTAATTCAATCAGAGCCTGGAGAAACTATGCCGAAGTAAGAACATTAAATCAAAACTTTAAAATCGTTAGTTTTTTTTTCAGAAGCACTACCTACTCTTGAAAAAATAGATTTCCAACAGTATCGCCATATTCTGTCAACCTAGGTGACTATCTAGAACAGGTAAAATTTGCAGAGCCACGAGACATCTCTTTGCGTGTTGGGGATGGACCCACTGTGGCTTTTCATTGAAATTGTCTCCTTAAATCAATACAAAACGATGATTCTCCACTGCACATTCCAACAAGCTTGAACTTTTTGCGATACGGGACCCAAATGACAGGTCCAATGAGTAGTGCGTACCCCAGAAATAAGAAACTTAATAGATATCGGTGTAATAGACAACACAGAAATTGTTATGCGTATCGCAACACGCATTAAAAGTGGTGAAACTTTTTATACCGATCTAAATGGCTTACTACAAGTATGTATCTTCTTATATTTCTACTATAACAATATTTCTTGAAATCGTCTTTGCAGATAATTAAACGCAAAAGGTTCCAAAAGATACCCCTGCAGGCTAACTTTTGTCCCATACCGTCTAGCATCTTTATTGAAGATGATAACTTGCAGTTAACAATTGTATCAGCTCAGCCACTCGGTAGTTCATCATTAAGAGGAGGTGAGGTGGAAATCATGCAAGACAGACGTTTTGTCCGTCGATGAATGAGATCTGGGGCAATGGGTTCTCGATACATACCTATTCCGTTTAATTTTGGAGAAAATCGAATCTTGTTCAAAGCTTAAAGAGGAATACCCTGGAAGATTCCTAACGAAAAATGCATTCAACGATTACCAGACTCTATTGTATCCAATTGATACATTTATTTGGATGGAAAATAATTGGGTTGGTGTGCAGAAATCATTTGGAGAAAATCAGAAACAGCTAGAGGAGGGAGTTAAATTAGCTGTTATGCGAAATCGAAATATGGAATGTAATTCAGATAGCCATCGGTCTGGAGTGGTAAGTATTATTTATTAATGGGACGTATTTGTAAAGCCAGAAATGCGTTCCTTAATTTTTTTTAAATTAAGTTTCTTAAGATAGTGGATTTTGAAAAATTAACCTTTAAACGTAAAACTTTGAAAACATAATTAAAATCAAATTTTTCAGATTTTTTTTCAAAATTTTACGTTACTAAGTACTATTTTTGTCTTTAATATTTAATGCTGTAGTCAGTTTTTAGTCATACACACATGACCAAATGGTTCTAAGGCTTTTATTTTTCAAGATATAAACAAAAACCTTAACCAACTTATTGGTACAAAAATTTAACCAGATCTTAAAAAACATATTAAAACCCAATGTCATTACGTACAACATTGAGCTATAGATTTATGTAAAGCCAGAAATCCATTCTTTAGTGTCTTTTTCAAATAAAGTTTTTAAGTGAATATTTTTTGAAAAACTCACCTTCAAAGTAAAAAAGTATAAAAACGCTAGTAACATTTAGCATCTCTCTATAAAATTTACAAACCAAAAATAAAAATATAAATATTAAACAAATTTTTTCTATCTGGACAATTCATAAAATTATTGAATTGTTGTCATCTCACAACATGATCATCTTGGTGCAAATAAAATGAAGAAATAATGCTACGCAATTTGTATGTGCTAACCATAATGAGGAAGGAGTTCTGACAAAAATGCAAGAAGTTGTACCCAATCTGGTGTCGAAAATCTCAAAAATACTTATATGCTGTGATCCACTTACCCAGACATCCCGTGGAATTTGCTATCTTAATTTTGATAATTTGGTGGATTCAATGAATACTCATAATGCACTCAATGCATTGGAACCACCTTTACAAATTGATAGCCGAGAGGGTATATTATTCTTTAACATCGTTGATAGATTTTTGTTTTTTTTTTAAACTAATTTGTGTTTTTCAGTTTTGATATCGTATTGTATGGACTCGGAAAATCGTCAAATATCTCAACTTCCGAACAGCACGATAGTATCTCAAGATGCCATGGTGAGTTTTGCGAACGTCAACCCCAAAACGTATCAGTATACATCTTCCGATGTTCCTCGGTTGGCTGAATACAGTGCCTCGTTGTATGCTTCGACTCCAGCTGAACACGAACACTACCTTAAATACTACACCCATTATTACATTACGGAAATATCAAAAGGTCAATTTGGAAATCTTCCATCGGTTAATCAGTTGGGTGAGTCTGCCAATTCAGGTGCTGCTGTAGCATTGTCAGCCATGCAAAGAAAACAGAATAAGATGAAGAGTATTGAAACGACTGCAACACAAGCTACTGCAGCAGCGGCAGCTGCAACAAAAGCTGCCATAGCTGCTGCTGCTATTGTTTCACCAAAAGGCGACGATGATAAACAATATCGTAAGTTTGATATTATGATCTTTTATTATATTCTTGAGATTTATGTATTTTGTTTCAGCCACACCTGACGTATCCCAGTATCAGTACGACGAAACATCAGGATATTACTATGATCCCACGACAGGCCTTTATTATGATGCTCATTCGCAGTACTACTACAACAATGAAACCGGGACATACCTCTATCGGGATCAGCGAAAGAGTACTTATGTGTTCGCAACAGCAGCAGCAGCACAAGCAGCTGTTAAAAATACGTTAGAAGAAACAGTTCCACCTGCACCGAAGCCCCCCGAGTTTGATGAGCCTAAAAAGGAGAGTAAACGAGACAAACCCGACAAAGTAAAGGTGGCAAAGAAAATTGTTAAAGACATGGAAAAATGGGCTAAACAACTTAACCAGAAAAAGGATATGGTTTATGTGGCAACTCCACAGCCAATCTTACCTCAAAAATCTGATGAACCAACAGTCAAACCACTAGGAAGTGGTTATGCAGATGTTGGTTTCTCCATTTTGGAGAAGAAGGATCGACCAACACTTGTGGAATATGCTAGTCTAAGCATAAGTAAATTGGTGCCCTCATATGCGTCTGATTCGGACGAGCATGAAGATAATTTGCAACATCACCACCCACAGCACCAACAGCAACAGCAGCAGCAACACCCAACCACAAATGGAAAGTGAAAAAGATTATGTTGATTTCCAGAAACTCACTTGCTTGCTGTGCAAGAGAGCTTTCCAATCACTAGATATTCTAACTAAGCATTTAAAAATGTCCAATCTGCATAAAGAAAATCTTCAGAAGTACAATATGTCAAGAGGCATAACGGATTCAGATGAACAAAATGCACTATCGTAAGTAATTTTTAAGTTTTGTTTTCTCATGATGTATATCATACATCTATCTGACTTGCAGGTATCGGGATCGAGCCAAAGAAAGACGTTTGAAATACGGTGAAAGTGACCCACCTCCACCAAACCGCAGTAAAGAGCGTTTCGAGAACGAACTAAAACATATGACCAAATCTAGTAAGCCACGACAGCAACAAACACCTGCCTTGCCTATTGGCGAGAATAATGTTGGTAATCGCCTGTTGCAGAAAATGGGATGGTCTGAAGGTCAAGGACTCGGTCGAAAAAATCAAGGACGAACGGCTATTATCGAGGTGAGTTTTTATCGAAAAATGTTTGATCGAAAAATGGGACTCCATGATTTTTATTTTATTTTCAGGCTGATTCACGTCAATCTGCGGCAGGTCTAGGAACTAAATCTGTAGCATTTGCACCTGGAGATGACTACAAATCGTATATAAAACGTATGATGAAGTCAAGATATGAACAGGCAGAAATTAAGTAAATTTACCAAAACGATTGAATGATTTTTTTAAAACCCTGTGCTGTTATGATGATTTAGTTTTCCAACGTTATATTATAAGACTTGTAAATACGTTAAAATTATTTTCTAGCTTAACTGTTTTTTTTTTTTAAATAAATTCTTTGAATATCTATAAGATTTTAAAATGTATTTATTTTTTTTTATTAATAAGTTAACGACACCCATCTTAAAAGTTACCTCAATTTCTTTGGATGAAATTGATACTTTTGCACCAAGCTACTTAGAACTAATTTCTGAATTGGTTTCGAAATGAAGGCTGAATTTAGTGTAAGTCACCATGACTTGGGTAGGAAGAAATTGTTGATAAGTTGATAAACAAGAAAAATATATTGATCTAAGTATTATTTTTCATTAATTTCATAAAGTTTTGTGCTTTAACATTTAAATAGTGCAGGCTCATTAACATATTTTTAATCGAAACAAAGAAAAATTGTTAACAGCAGTTCAACGATTGGAAATGGTGAAGGGGGTTATAAGGGATGTAAAACAAATCTATTTCCCAGAAGCGGAGTTGGAGGGGGGATTTGGGGGGTGAGAAAGAGGGGGCAAATTGTATTATAGCGTTTTCCGACTAAAGTTGACCCCAAAATGAAAAATATTCAAAAGAAATGTTGTAGATCACGCAAAAAGCTACAACTTTCACAAATATCACTTTTTAATGTAACCTCAAAATATCCGAGATATTGGTGAAAACCCATATTTTTTTCTGGTTTTTGTTTTTATTTTTCATTTTTCCAAAAATTGTTGAATTTATATGCAACTTTTTGAAAATATATCTTGTTGTGTTCTTAATTAGGACAATTTTTTCAAGCATAACCATTGATCAGTTTTTGAGATATTCAATTTTGTTTGGAAAAAATCCTTTTTTTTTTAAATGAAAAATGTACTTTCGAAAATCATCGTATCGAGTTGAGGATCATTAGTTTTGTTTTTAAATTTACTTTTATATGAAATAATAAAAACATATAATAACCACGTACAAAAATGAGAAAAAAGCAAACAAGTCATTTTGCATCAAGTACTTTTTTAATAATGGTTGATAAATTGTTAAAATTTTTTAAAAATGCAAAACTAATCACACCATGGAGTTCTACGGAAATAAATACATAAGATAGTGTTTTATTATTTGACCCAAGACAAAAGTTTTGCCGATATGCCATAACGATATTGCTAGAAATACTCATTTCAGTACATACAGTTTTTAATTAAAAACAAAAATAATTATAGGAGCCGACACCAAATTTTGGGAGTGGATGTATAACCAGAATCTGAGTATGAAGTCTTAAATGTACATGTATTCTGATATCAAATACCAAATCTGGGCAGGTTTTTTTCTCAGCCTTTGGTGGGGATGGGGGTTCAAAGCCAGCTTGGTTTCCTATTTAAATGTTATGGTCAATAACTCTTCAATGCACTTTAGAAAAAATTGCAAATGATGCTCTGTCATTTTCCCTTAGTCTGAACACTTTTATCTTGATGATCCAATCAATAGGACCCATGATATTAGCTTTTTAAGCAAACCTTATCGGCATCTTTGGATACTTTATTTTGTTGATTTTAGTTTTGTTTGAAATATTTGAAAAAAGGGGTGATAAGGTCCGCATAAAATGGTTATATCTTATATATATATAAGACTGTCATGATTGATTATTTTATATAAAAGTTAATCTAAAAACAAAACAAGTAATCCTTGAATGAACTCCGTACGATGATTTTTAAAGTACATTTTTCATTTAAAAAAAAGTATTTTTTTGCAAACAAAATTGAATATCTCAAAAACTGATCAATGGTTTTGTTTAAATAAAATTTAATTAAACAACAAGATATGTTTTCACAAAGTTTCATTTAAATTGAATTATTTTTGAGAAAATGAAAAATAAAAACAGAAACAAAAAAAAAATACTATTTTCACCAATATATCGGAAATTTTGGGGTAACGTTAAAAAGTGATATTCGTGAAAGTTGTAGATTTTTGCGTGAACTACAACATTTCCATTGAATACTTTTGATTTTGGGGTCAACTTTAGTCGGAAAACGCAATAATACAATTTCCCCCCTCTTTTCACCCCCAAATCCCCCCCACCAACTCCGCTTCTGGGAAATAAATTTTGTTTACGTTACTTATAACCCCCTTCACCATTTTCAATCGTTGAACTGCTGTTAACAATTTTTTTTTATAAATGTGTAAAAAGCATGCACTAAATATTTAAAGCAAAGTTAAAATTTTGTTTCCATAATTTCAGTACGATTGAACAGAGAACCTTGTTCCACCAAAACATTCCGCCTACGTCAACTTGATATTGAGTGCTCGGTAAGATATTACTTGGTGAGACACGCCTATTGTTTCATTAGTTCTCGACATCAAAGGAAGAAATTGTGGAAACAATCCTGCTGGCTCGGTGACCTAATGAGCGCAACCATTTTAATACCTGTCTGTGACCTGTACTTAAGCGTTCCTTACCCAATAAAAAATCAAAGGATTGCACAAAATAAAGAAAGAAACAATTTTGGCTGATTTTGGGTTTATGTCCAAACAATGAAGGATCGAACCTATTAAGCATTTATAGATACTTAAAGTCAAAAATACACTGAAACATAAATTTCCAAAAAATTTCAGGAAGAGAAAGAAGACTACGAAGATTCAGAAGATAACAAAGAAGTCAGTGGATGACTTGAACGAAACAGCTTTGGAGAGATTTACAACTCCACTTGATGAAAACGAATATGAAATAGCTATTGACGAATATGTCATATTCAAAGAAATCATTGCCGGTAAGATTACATGCAAAATCCATGGCCTGGCTTATATAAATATAATTTCTAAATTATTGTTATTAAACAGGACTTTCTACCAAATATCAACCCTTGTATGGTCTTTTAACATCTGGCCTGAACAAGCTAAATCACTTCAAGAAGTTGTAGTTACTGCTGACTAACGAAAAGCACGAAGAGAGTCAAAACTAATCGAAAAACGTGGCGGTTTCCAATTTACTCAACAAGAAATTCCCACCTCATTTAAAAGCTATACCCCTTCCACAAAAAGAAAAAAATCATTGTTTCTATATTTTAACTTTCTATAAGTTATGTTTTAATTTTATTTTATTTTAATAATTGAAAATATCAGTAGGTTTGTAGTAATTTACGAAAAAAAGCAATTAAATTTTAAGTAGCCCGTTAAAATGATAAAAACAGACTTAAACAAAAACACTGGAAGATATTTTAGTTGTTGGCATGTATATGCATGACGAAACAGTGTTATTATTTATAAAATAAAATAAAAATTAAAGATTCATCTTTTCTCCAATTGACACAGAAACCATTAAATATTAAACTACATATATAGTCATATTGGAAGTCGTTTTGTTACTCAGCTTACTGATTGAAGTATAATTCAATTAAAGTTCCACTGCACATAGATTGGTCGTATCTGTGGACAATCTGAAGGTCTGCATTGTCCTCAAGCAGTTATTACTTGACCTTTGAATGCTATCAACTAATCATCAGAAAAATTACATTTCGAGATAATACTTTGATTAAGAAGAACATAATCCACCAGTCTAATCTCACACAGTAGGTTCAATCTCCAAGATTGGCAATTTAAACTGTACAGATGACCAACTATATCTAAAAAAAAGAAGAATGTATGAGAGAACAATTTCTGTGATATAAATATTCTGAACTTACACAGTATATGACAATACAAACTTCCAGAAAATTGTTTTTTACAGTTCATCTGCACGGTAATCTTCTGGGTTATCGAGTGTTTTTTGGCATCAGCGGCCAATGTTCGACCGTTGATTACCTGCGAAAAAATCGGCATGTCAGCGCAGCAAATCTTTTTGATATCAGCATAGCGATCGAGTGGTTGGACATAATGCTCACCCAAAACTGAGCTCCTTGGCGAGTGTTCTCTCCAAAAACCCTACATATTACTCAATGCGGTCAATCTGCACGGCAAACACAGTCGGTCGCTGGATATTGATACCCATGCGACTATAGCATTTCTCTCCATAAGATCCATAAAGAGCTTTGGCAGTGAATGAACGGCCCGCAGATAAACAACGTTTATAAGCTTATTGTTTGAGGCACATTTTCCAAAGTCCACCTGTACCAGTGTAAAACTTATTTATGGCGAAGAAAATACCTGTTTTCCTACACGAACTGGCAACCGACCGCTTCCTAGGGTACGTTAGACATCTGCAAACCTCAGTTTTCGAGGAATTTTTGAGTTTTAGGATTTTTGTTATAGAACTTTTAAAAAAATAAACAATAACAAAATATTTTATTTTGTTTCGACTCTAAAAATCTTACGTCAAATTCCTTTTTTTTTTGTGCTCAGCAGACGTCAAAAAGTGAGAATGCCTAGCAAATGTCATCTTCAATTGGAGTCAAAAAAACTGTTATACTTTCTATGGAATACACTATCCAGTTATATATAGAGATCAGTGATACTATGTCAAAAAATTGCAATGAATGGTGTAGACTGAAGTATTGCACCCGTTGAAAGGGAGCAAATGAATACATTCATGCAGACTTCTATTGTCAAATTTAGACAAAGTTTACAAATACGACTGATTTTGTGTGTATTGAAAAAATGAAAAGTTGCTACCATTTAAAATAGGTATTTCAATTATTCATAAAGTGGACTTTATCCGCTTTTTGAAATAAGGGATTTAGGTAATTGCTTTTTTCCAATTCCACCAAAATAAATTATATTATTTCTAGTTTAAATTCACAGATTTTCAGGGCATTTTCCACAAAGCTTGTACCTACCAGTAGTTTTTTTACGATTACACCAAATCTAATTTACATAATTCAGTCATATCAAAAACGTAAGTTTACCTTTTTTTAAAATTCGTATTTAAGTCGGCATTTACATGACCCGATATTTCCAGTGACGATCTTTTCGTTGTTGTTGTTATAATACTTTGGTTTCCCCTCATTTTTATTTCCCTTTTATTCCCTTCACCAACAAAAATCGCACTGGAAAAATCGGGCCAAGCTAGCCTTTTTTCGTACTAGTTTTTACAAACTATATAAACATTATACGAACAATTCTTCAAGTTTTCAATACAAGTGGTTGCATTTTTATTTAATTCGTTTAAAAGTTATTTTTTTTTACTAATTTCTTTAATATAAAGAAACTTAGGCGTCAACATTTGGCGAAGGAATTGCTAGCTTCATATAAATAAAATGAAAAAGTTTTGCAGGTAAACAATATTTTAATTTAATTTTTATATAATTTAAAATAAATAAGGGTATTCATGCAACGTCGTAAGTTTACAAATTGTGTAAAATGATAAGTTTACACAAAAGTTTGCTTGAACGACCATTTTATATTTGGGCGCGTTCGGCTTGGTTCGAGGAGTTGGTTTTACAGATAATGCATTATCCCAGCGAGAAATATCGTCCTCAATGAAATTTATTGCTGAAATATTTAATGAATTCACTTGCCAAATCATAAGAGAAACGACATGCAATGATTTAGTAGGTGAAGAGTAATGCAAAGTTTCCTCAGTTCGTAGCTTTGATTCCACTTTCTGCTTTGTGTTTATGAAACGACCCTTTATTTCCGTGATTTTAAAAGGGAAAAGTATGTGATGAAAAATTTGTGGAAAAGTAATGTACAAGATCATCAGTTCATTGTTTGAATCCACTCATCTGCTTTGTAAAGTGTTCATGGCGAGAACAAAAAAAAAACAAATGTGAGTGAAACTCATGGTGAATTGTAATCGATGATTCTAACGATGAATAGTAATGCACAAAGTTGTTTATAATTTTTTGGCAACTATAAGTTCTCATTTTGTTGCATACAGTTCACAGTGACTCTGTAAAAAAGTCCATGTAAGACGAACTGAAGTCAATAGAAATTGCGTTTGCCGAAACGCCAAAAACTTTTGATTTGAAATGGAAACAGCTTTTTGGTTTGTTTTCATTTTAAAATAAAGGGTGCATTACCGATGGGATTTAGTAAACAATACAAATGGGAGGATTTAATTGATGAAAAAGAAACTACCACTAACCTGGTGATTTCATAACTGAATTTTCATTAGATTTTTCATCGAAATTATTGAACTGATGAATAAGTAAAATACCCGTATGTAGTGAATTCACAGATTATGCAATCACCATATTTTTCATCACCTGGGTCGGTGAATAAACAACTTCCATTGAAGTAGTGAATTCGTTAGTGAATTTTCATCGAGAAAGTGGCATGTGCTTCCCGCCAATGCCACGCCCATGTAAAATTCATCAAAGGAATAAGCAGAAAAGTGGCAAGTACAGCTTCCATTCCTCAAGGAAAAAGCAGGTTTTTCCTCAATGAATTTTTTAATTTTCCCGCTGGGAGATATGTACCTGCATACATAGGTACCTATATATGTAGGTAATTAAAACTATTAACAAAAAAACTATCTAGCAAAAAATTGATAATAGGTACCTATCTAATTACAAAACTATTAACAAAAAAGCTATCTTACCAAAAAATTAATAGTAATTACATAAAAACTATAATTCAAAACACCTGCATACCTACCAAAAGACCCATCCTGGCAAAAAAGATTGCAATTAAAAATCCAAATACCCACCAAACTACCTACCACCGAATCATGCAACAAAATTTCAATCAAAATATCTACCATAAGATTAGGTATTTATCAGTGGCGTAGCGAGCACTTCGGGGGCCCCGTATCAAAAATTTTTTTGGGCCCCGTTTTTAATGGCAATGGCACTATCGTTTTTGTTTCCTATACTAACATCAACTTATTTTAAAAGTATAACAATCTAGAAACTTTACATAAGTTAAGCTACGATTAGACGGTCAACGCAATGTCAACGCGTTGACTCTCAAGTCAAAGTGACGTCAAATTCTGTCCCAAAGTTGAATACTTTTTAAAGAATACTTTCGAAGCGTTGCCGGCTGTGTTGACACTCTCGTTGGCACAAATTTAGGGGTCAATGCGATGATTATTTTCGTTGGCCGTGTGATCACTCTGTCAACGAAGTTAGAACACGTTCACCAACGCGTTGACTGTATTCTTACTTTGACACAGCAGAATTTTCTGCCAAGTCAACGTAGCTTGCGTTGAGCTTCATATCAGTCTAGAAAATTTTGCATTTTTTTTTTGAGGATTTTTAATACATCGAAAGCTGTAGCTTGACAAATGAAGGACAAAATTTATTTATTAACAACCACTTTTTTCCAGTAAACTTCAAAAATGTCTAGTTTTTAGGTTTTTCATCCATTTACATTGTATTGTTCGGTAATACTCCGTGTACAGGAGTACAGCCAATGTCATGTGATCGTCAAAGTTAAAAATGATTGAATTTTGTTCCTGTCCGCTCCGCGTCAACGTTCATATGTTTAGATGAGGTCAAGTAATGTAACCGTGAGCGTTTCACATATCAATTCATTGACATCAAAGAGTACCAATTGCGTAAACACATATAACACGTTAACGCATTAAGGGACAACATTGACCGATCATCAACGTTTTTTGTGTTGACGCGGTCTACGTTGAAAGTACATATGTTGACGATGTTTCTGATGACTTCAAGGAATCAATGCGTTGACCATTAACGTTGACCGTTTAATCTTAGCTTCAGTCTTAAAGTTATGGCGGTTTAATTATTGCCTTTTATTTGTACGGCTAAAGGGACAAAATACAGTTTTTATAATTACCTTAAAAACCGTTTGTTTTTTGAAAAGATTTTTAATTTTATCTCATAAACGTGTACACATTAAAGATTATAACGCTTTTTTCGACAGAGCAAAGATTTTTAGAAAAACACAGTAAAACGCTCAGTGCGCTCAGTATTTACATTTACCCTAGTGTGCCGCAGTCGGAGTGTGGCACGTTTCTCTCAAAATCTGTTGCTCTAATAAAATTTTAATAAATATTTTCGACTAAACTGGTCAACTGGCCCTCTAAAAGTACTTGAGAGTGCTAGGACGCCATATGGCCCTAGGCTCAATGATAGGAAAATCCCTATGCACACCTCCGCGTGGTAGAGGGCGGGTAACGCTAACGTGCAGGGGGACCGAATGGATGCCGGGATAAGCAGACAACCCAGCTATGCTGGTCAGGGCACAAACTTGTCCTCGGGATGGTTAAAAGCCCCCTTAAGGCGGATGAACTGCAGGTGGCGGTCAACGGCATGATAGTCTGGTGGCGGAGGAGCTTTTTTTGGTAAAAGGCCAACGGCAGCAGCAGGTAGCGTCTGTAACCCATATTGGGCGGCTACAAAAGGCGTCTGTTTTCCCATAGTGGGCGGCCTCGAGCAGTTATGTGTTTGACCATACAAAAGGCGGGTGTACCTGTCAAATCTGAGCTTATGTATGTTATTAATCATATCTCGGAAAACACCATGGTGGAATGATATATGCAAATACATGAATTATGACAACAAATGGAAATGAGTCCCCAAGAGGTAATCTTTTTATAGAAAATCCTTCTGTAGCTTCGGCTGCAGTAAACCGCACATCGGATTTGGGGGTGCGGCATCCTTCATGTACGAGCGTCAATCAAGACGCCATAATAATAAATTAATCGTTGACAAATAGAAGAAGTCTTTCAAGAAGTGCAAATGTTACTTTTGGCTACCGCATACGTACGAAAATCGGAGCATGGAACGTTCGATCCTTGTACAGCGATGGTAGATACGAGCAGGTGGAGCGTGAAATGCTTCGCCTAAAGATTCGTATCCTGGGCATAAGCGAAACTAAGTGGAGAGGAAGAGCTGAATACAGATCAGACACTGGACAGACGAGAATGCTGTATTCCGGCGAAGATGAAAGAGAGGGTGGCCAAAGACTGCATGGTGTCGGAATTATGTTGAACGAAGAAGCGAGGCGTAGTTTGATCTCATGGGCGCCCATTTCTGCGAGATTAATGACAGCAAGGTTTCGTTCAAAAATTCGTAACGTCACAATTATTCAGTGCTACGCCCCCACAAATGAAGCGACCGAGGAAGACAAAACCGCGTTCTACACTCATCTTAACTCGGTTTACAGTAGTGTTCCGAGAGCCGACATCATAGTCTTTATGGGAGACCTTAATGCCCAAGTCGGTTCAGACAATTACGGACTGGAACGCGTGATGGGAAGAAATGGCGTGGGGTCACGGAATGAAAATGGTGACTTGCTTGTCGAATTTTGTAACGCGAATCGTCTTGTGATAGGTGGGACTGTATTTAAGCATAAGACGTGCAACAAAATTACCTGGGTGCATCCGGATGGTCAAACCGAAAACCAAATTGATCATATCATGATTCAGCAGCGATGGAGGAAGTCTATTTGTGATGTCCGGAGTATAAGAAATGCCGATGTGGGAAGCGACCACCATTTGGTTCTGATGAGTCTCAAACTACGAACCGCTGCCGTACAAAAACCAGCGCAGGATGCAGCAAGGAGCACAAAATTCATTACTAATGCTTTAAATGACCCCAACATATGTCGAAACTATGTCACCACCCTTAACGACAGAGCCTCGTCATTAAATGGAATCCAGAATTCAACAATTGATGAGATGTGGGGTGAAATTATAAGTGTTTTTATGGAGGCTGGATCCAAAACTGTACCCAAGCGAACGAGACGTAGAGACTCTTGGATATCCCAAGACACCTGGGATAAGATCGAACTTCGCAAATCGTTGAAAATCCAAATAAATGCCGAAGCTGATGTTCAACGAAAGGCTGACTTGCGAAGAGAGTACCGCATTGCACATAAGATGGTCTACCGCTGTGTGAGACGTGACAAGAGGGTGAAGTTGGATGGACTCGCAGATAATGCGGAAAGCGCTGCCAGAAGAGGAGATATCCGGGAATTGTACCAAATAGCCAAAGATGTTATCGGGAAAAAAAGCAACACCAATCATCCTGTAATGGATGTGGATGGCACACTTTTGGTATCAATTGAGGATCAGCTTCGTAGATGGAAGGACCATTTTTGTGCCCTGCTAAATGAGGATTCAGTTGAGCAGAGTGCTGAAGTGCCCCAACTAAACGAGATGCGCAGGTCCTATTGGGGTATTGACATCGAACCCCCGTCAGAATCGGAAATTCGTACATCAATAAATCTCCTCAAAAACAACAAGGCAGCTGGACTGGACGGAATACCAGCTGAATTCCTGAAAGCCGATCCCGTAGCAGCGGCTAGTATTTTACATCCGCTGATACAAAACATTTGGGAAAACGAAAGCTATCCCAGGGACTGGAAGGATGGTGTGATTGTTAAGTTGCCAAAGAAAGGTGACTTAAAGAATTGCAACAATTGGCGTGGTATCACCGTTTTGTCCGTTTTCCCAAAACTAATGGCAACAATCATACTCGAGCGAATAAAGGATAGAATCGAGTCTACACTCAAGAGGCATCAAGCTGGCTTCCGCAGTGGTCGATCGTGTGTCGACCATATCAACACCCTGCGTATCGTCCTCGAGCAGTCGATGGAATATCAATCACCGCTTTACCTCATGTTCGTGGATTTTGAAAAGGCCTTTGATCGAGTTAACCGAGAATGTATATGGAGATCGTTGCTTGGTAGAGGAATTCCACCAAAAATTGTTGCCATTATTAAAGAGTCCTACAACAACGCGAGGTGTTTTGTTTTGCACAATGGACAGCTATCCGACTCCTTCGTAGTGCAACAGGGTGTGAGACAAGGGGATGTTCTATCGCCTATTCTCTTCCTGCTGGCGATGGACGACGTATTGACGGCCAGTGTTGGTACAGCTGAGCGACAGGGCATTCAATGGAGACCGTTCGAAAGGCTCAGTCATTTAGACTATGCCGATGACATATGTCTATTGGCAAATAACATCAGTGGGCTGAACGGGATGTGCCAAACACTGCAAGTGAAGGGAGAGTCGAGTGGTCTAAGAATTAACAGCAAAAAGACAAAAATAATGCTCACAGGCCGCTCCACACAGCAGCGTATTATTTTACAGGAGACGCCAGTTGAAGTAGTGGAACAATTTAAATACCTTGGCAGTATTGTTTCTGCAAACGGTGGTACGGATCTGGACGTTAAAAGTAGAATAAATAAAGCTCGTGCTGCCTTCGGTACTCTGTCCCCAATTTGGAAATCCAGTCAAATCTCCTTACGCACTAAGTTGAGATTCTTCGAATCCAATGTCAAATCCGTGCTGTTATATGCTTGTGAAACCTGGAAAGTCACGTCTACCATTTCGAAGAAATTGCAGGCTTTTGTGAATCGCTGTCTTCGCCACATCCTAAAGATTCGCTGGCCACAAATAATATCAAATGAGGAATTGTGGCGCAGGACAAGTCAAGAGCGGCTGGACGTCGACATAAGAAAACGTAAATGGCGTTGGATTGGTTACACACTGAGGAAACCAAACGATGAAATTGCAAAGCAGTCCTTTGAATGGAATCCTCAGGGTGCACGGCGGGTTGGAAGACCAAGAACAACATGGAAATCAACTGTCTTAGCGGAAGCAGAATCCCAGAGAAAGACGTGGCCACAGCTTAAGTACCTTGCAGCAGACCGTGAAGGATGGAGACGTTTTGTTGACGCCCTATGCCCCAGCCGGGGTTACAGGACACGATGATGAAACTGGTCATGAAGTTCTTACAGGTTTTTCTCTAAACTATTGATTGTATTATAAAAAGCAAGCTATTTTTATAAGTGCATATTAACATTAGCTTTCCCCTAAAATTATAAGCCCCAGCTCAAATATTTATTAAATGCTTAAGACGTTAAACCGACACATCTTAATTCAGTTTTGTAAGGATTTTTTCTAGTTTTCCCATATTTTCGTCTAATTTTTGTCGGATTCTGTCACACGTTCCAATAAAAAATAACAAAGTTGTTGCACGTTCTGGTTTCGGCTACTTTAGTTGGTAGGATGTAGATAGAGATACATTAGGACACCTACGTAGGAAAACTATCGAAAAGACACATGCAAAAAAAATAAGTACATTTTAAAATTGTAATCGACATTGTGTGTCTTATTCATCTCAATGAAAAATTCCTAGCACACATCAAGTCCTCTTTATCATGGGGCCCCTTTATCTCGGGGGCCCCGTATCATTGATACTGCTGATACCACCGTAGCTACGCTACTGGTATTTATGCCCATCCTCGAAACTTGCAAGAAAGTTTCAAGTCAATTAAAAAAAAAGTACAAAAACAAAATCTACCCTCAATTTGAAAATATAGCTATTACCTACACACGTTTGTCTTTTCACATTCTCAGCAATCTCTGCAAATAATAATTTTTCTTCTCGTTGCTCCAACTTATCACCAACGACGGGTGACGATGCACGCAAGCAGCTTACTCAGGTATCTGTTTTACCCCCTTGTTATAAACCACTGAAATGCGCTTTCAATTCAATCGAAATAATTTGTGCTGAAAATCCTAGTAACAACATTTCGTTTTGTCGGATAAAAAAATAAGTGTTTTCGGAATCAGAGGGGGCAGGTGGGTATAATTTTGTTTTTTTCGCATTGGTGTTATACCCACCCGCGCCCCCAAATGGCCGGCAGTGTATATTGCCTATATAAAGAAAAAAACATTAAATTCGGTTTAATGAATGCCTTATAGGATTTCTTAAGACTTTGAACATTATTAATAAAATACAAAAATAATAAATTAGATTAAATAAAAATAAATTTCGTTTAAGAATCATTTCTATTGCAAAATTGTGAATAACGACGTTCACAGAGATGACCATGGCGCCGATATTCCTCTATGTCTGGTAAATTTTTAAATAAAATCGACATTGGTTGTTCACTTTTGAACTTCTCTGTATGTGATCCATCCAAACGTTTCGAAACGGAGCTCTGCATTCCCCAAATAAAAGGTGCACTCTTACACATAAGCAACTTAATACAATCTCCCTGACCATTTTGCGCTTCTAATTTACCAACTGCTTCAACCAACTTGTCGGGAAGTTTTCGATCTGTGATTTGTTCAATAAAATTAGACAGTCCTTCGGGTGGATTTTCCAGTATCCAGTCCAGAGGTGTATTATCACGGATGTTTCCTCGAGCTGATCTTTCGTCTTGCAGATCATCGTAAGAAGACTCATCATCTTCATGTTGAGATGCTTCATAATTTCTTCCATCTTCGGATGGTTTTGGAAAATTTGAAGAATACTGTCGCCTTTTCAAAGTGGTGCCTATCTATGATTAATTTTAGGAACTATATTTGATTCATAAAAATTGTTCTACAAACCAATTGAGCTATCATTAAAAGTGCATTGATAGCCAAGGCTCCTAGTTTTCCGGCATCGAATCCAAGCATCCGCAAGAGCCCTCCAACCATATCTGTTGTATTTATAATAGAGGAAGGACCAGTATCTCTTTCAGTGTTTTGCATTTTACTGGGTGTTTGAAATAGAAACGATGGATCGAATTGCTTAGAAGGAGCTTGTTGTGGTGCAAATGCTTTTGCTACCAGGCTGGCCACGTCAGCAGCAGTGTTTATTCCTTTGTTGGGATATAACAATTTAAGCTTTTGGTTATTATTGTTCAAGAACCTACCCATCATTTGACCAGCGTATTTGATTCCACTGTTTATATTTTCCATAATTCCTCGTTTAGCCATATGTTTTCCCTGAACCACACTTAAAAGATAGATCCACAAAATAAACAGAATAAAACCACATATTTTAATAAATTCCAATTTAAGCCACAACATATTTTTCCAATGAGTTATAACCACAAAGACGTACCTTACTTAACTGAAGAGTGTTGTACGTTAAAAGAAAAGAAAGTCTCGTCAACCATGCGAAGCTTCGTCACTAGATTAAATTTAGTAATTGCCATGCTTAGAAGTTGCTTAAGCGTGCGTTGGGGTGCAGTAAATTGTCTCCCCTGATGCTCTGAAGCGTGTGACCGACCTAACTACCTATTCAAAAACAGATGGGTTTTAATGATTACGAATAAAGTTGATTATAAATTTAATTTGAACTGCTTGTATTATGTTAACCAATGTCGGTTCAAAGAATCTTGGATTTTTATAGGCGAATATATGTACGATGTAAATACTTCAAAAATAATAATGCTTGTAAACAAAATAATAAGCGCATAAAAAGATTAAAGAAGTTCGATTTACCAATAGTAGTAGTTTTAAATGGTGAATCAAATGAAACCAAAATAAAGTCGATACGGTGTCCGTGAAAAAAGTTATTGTCATTTTTATGTAACGACGACTATATTTCCAGGATAAAAGTAAAAAATTACCAAAAATCAGTTGAAAATAATGATCCATCGATGAAACTTGCCGTCAATGGTCCATTTGTCATGACAATCAATAATAAGAAGAGTCTATAAAAATATCTGTTTTAAAGGGTGTTTTTTTGAGGAGTTGGGGTAGTGGTGGGATTATTACCATAAAACCTGTGTCAAAAATGCTACCCCCCTGAGATTTTGTTAAAATGTGCTATGGACTAACAGAATGAAGAATCAAAAGAATCTCTACGAATACTTCGCTGGGAAGGGTGTGTTTTTTGAAGATAGGGGAAAGTGTGTGGCAATTTTTCAAAAAAATGTAAAAGGATGGTACCCTCAAGAAATTCGGTAAAAGTGTTCCATTAACTACGAGAATGAAGAATCAAAGAAGTTTACAAAAATATCAAGGGAGAAAGGGTGTTTTTGTGGGTTTGGGTAAAGGCTGTTATTTGTTATTGGAACAATTTTCGTTTTTGGAAAAAGTATTATACTTTCCTTCACCCACTAAAAACATCCTTCTACCATATAAATATTTTTATAGACTCTTTTGATTCTTCACTGTGGTAGTCCATAGCACATTTTTATAAAGTTTCATGAGAGTACCAATTTTGTCACAGGTTTTATAGTAATAGTCCCACCATGACCCCAACCCTGACCCCAACCCTAGAAAAAAACACCCTTTAACCACAGATATTTTGTATAGAGTCTTCTTACTATTGCGTTTCGTGACAAATGAACCATTGATGCCAAGTTTCATCGAAAACCAGTATTTTCTACTGGTTTTTGGTAATATTTTACTTAAAGTCATCTTTACATAAAAATTACAATTACTTTTAATCCAGGGTGTTAAGCGGACCATGCCTATTGGATGGTTTGCAGCCAGGGGGTATACCGGCTGTATTCTAACGGTGCCTCTTCGATGCCGGGTCCAGTTGAAGAGTATCTACGACCTTACCGGGCAGTTGTCCAACGAAAAAATAAAGAAGGTATCACTGATGGGACAACACCATCAGAAAATACGTTATTACCACCTACAAGACCGCCAAAAAGAGTTACCGCAGATCGGCTCCTCTTCCAAAAATTGGGTGAACCAGGAGGCCTGGTGACCCGTGGAGAAAAGGACTCAGCGGTGCATGCACAAAATTATACCTCCGGTTCCTCGATAGAGGTATGACCCGAGAGGAGGCAAGGAAAAAGGTGGATGAACGTAAAGAAGCAGCAAAAAACGGCCACCTCGAAAGCCAAGAACAGGGAAAGAGGACGAATGCACATCTAACTCCTCCCCTGATGCAAGATGCAAAGAAATGTAGAGATATGGCGGGATCAAGTACCGCATATAGAAATGGTAGCGAACATAGGCCGACCTCCTATGCAGCTGCAGCCCAGAGTGTCAGGATCGCCGTTTTGCCAAACAAATATCCCCAGGAGGCCCTCAGTACTGAAGAGTTGACGGCCCTGGAGGATGCAATCATCGAGGAGGTGTCCATGGGCTGGGAACACAAGTTGAAGTTCAACGGTGTTCACTATAGATCAGACTTGCTTGTGGTCGATTGCGAAGGGCAACATACGGCGGAATGGCTGTGGCAGAAGGCTTCGAATCTAAGCAACTGGAAAGGAAAAGCACTGGTTGCATGCTTGGGAGATGATATTCCCAAGATGTACACCATTACGGTATTCCTTCCAAAAAGTATGGGCCAAGATCACCAAAAAACACTGGCACTCATCCAGGCTCAAAACGAAGGACTGATTGTGCAAGCTTGGAAGTAGTAAACCTGAGGGTAAAGGACAGTTGCTGGTGATCAGCATTGATGGTCAATGTGCTGAGACAATAGTGAAGGCAAATGACGATTTTCACTACAAGCTCGGGAAGGTGAACGTGACAGGTCTCAAAAACCAGCGATGCCAATTTCCGGTGACGCTCTCAACAATGTCCCAAGGAGGAAGGAACCAACCATAGTGAGTCCCACTACAATCCCCAGCCCCATCCGTAAACCCAATCCCCTCCCCCGCTAGTCAGTCCAACCATCCCAATCCAAATCCCAATAATTCACCCAGCTACACCAGCAATCAACTCACCTCCCCCTCCCTCGTCACCTCCCAAGACACCCTTCCCTCCTTCCACGGACCAGGTAATGCTACCAGATTTTGAGACGGGTCAGACTGACGACGAGATAGAGGGCATGGACCTCTCTCCAAGCAGGGACCAAGAAGAAACGCTTCCTACTGAAGAGGAAGAAGAGCATCTGCTAGCAGATGAGTGGGCATTTGCCCCTAGCTAAAAAACCAAAATGAATGATCAGTACCAGGGTAGCCCAAGTTAACCTCCACCATGCTAAGGTGGCATCAGCTGTCATAGCAAGAGAATTCACGGTGGAAAACTTAGGGCTAGTACTGATTCAAGAACCCTGGATTTACGGGGGCCAAGTAAGAGGCCTTACAAGTAAGGACTCTACACTAATCTAGGATACGAGACAAAAATCGCCCAGAACATGCATAATAGTACGAAATAACATTCAATTTATTTGTCTTTCAGAATTTATGACGCGGGATCTAGTTCCAATCCAGGCTGAAAATAACATCAATGGCAGCCCCCACACAATGGTTGTAGCATCAGCCTACTTTCCAGGTGATGACGCCAACATACCACCACTGGAGGTCCAAAGACTTGTGGACTACTGCACCAAACGAAAACTACCGTTGTTGGTTGGATGCGACGCGAATGCTCACAATACAACATGGGGTAGTTCCGATATAAACCAAAGGGGTGAGTACCTTTTAGACTTTATTATCGAAAAAAATCTATATATATTCAATATAGGGAATACCCCAACTTTTAACGGGTGATTTTTTAGCTGGTTTGGTTTTGGCAACACTGGTTTTGACAGCTGACGTGTGTTTAGTACCTTGTGTCACTGTCAAACAGCTTCAGTTTGGTTTGCAATTTAACCATGGATCGTCTTACAAATGAACAACGCTTGCAAATTATTGAATTTTACTATCAAAATTCGTGCTCGGTTCGAAATGTTCATCGCGCGCTGCTTCCATTTTATGGTCGGCATTCTCGACCTTCTGAGCAGTCTATTCGGAAGATTGTGACCAAATTTCGTACCAAATTTACTTTGTTGGACATTAAACCACCAACACGTTTACGTACTGTGCGTAGTGAAGAAAATATTGCGGCCGTATCAGCTAGTGTGACAGAAGACCGCGAAATGTCGATTCGGCGCCGTTCCCAGCAGTTAGGCCTTTGTTACAGCACTACGTGGAAAATTTTGCGGAAGGATTTGGGCGTAAAGCCTTTTAAGATACAGCTGGTGCAAGAACTAAAGCCAGCCGACCTACCACAACGCCGAATTTTTGGTGAATGGGCTCTTGGAAAGCTGGCCGAGGATCCGCTTTTTTATCGAAAAATTGTGTTCAGCGATGAGGCTCATTTTTGGTTGAATGGGTACGTAAATAAGCATAATTGCCGCATTTGGAGTGAAGATCAGCCAGAAGCATTGCAACAGCTACCAATGCATCCCGAAAAAGCCACTGTTTGGTGCGGTTTATGGGCCGGCGGCATTATTGGGCCATATTTCTTCAAAGATGATGCGAATCGCAGCGTTACTGTCAATGGTGAACGCTACCGAGCGATGATAACAAACTTTTTTTTGCCCGAAATGGAAGTTCTTGACTTGCATGATATGTGGTTTCAACAAGACGGTGCCACATGCCACACAGCACGCGAAACAATGGCGCAATTGCGAGGCGAGTTTGGTGAACAGTTAATTTCACGTTTCGGGCCGGTCAATTGGCCGCCTAGATCGTGCGATTTGACACCATTAGATTATTTTTTGTGGGGGTATGTCAAGGCTAATGTCTATAGGGACAAGCCCGCTTCGATTGACGCACTGGAAGCCAACATCCATGCATTCATTCGTGAGATACCGGCCGATATGTGTGAAAGAGTATGCCAAAA
Source organism: Dasysyrphus tricinctus (assembly GCA_963921185.1). Lineage (NCBI taxonomy): Eukaryota > Metazoa > Arthropoda > Insecta > Diptera > Syrphidae > Dasysyrphus > Dasysyrphus tricinctus. The sequence continues at coordinate 27,945,774 of OY992533.1, read as the reverse complement.
TTGGACTCAGCGGATGGGCTACCTGAGACGCAGCCGCGGTCAACATTTGCATGAAATTATCTTTAAACATTAAATTGCAAGGTTCAAACTATCGATTCAAATAAATATTTCATTCATTTTTTCGAATTTTTTGTGTTTTTTTTTTTTTAAAAAGTTCTAAACCTCTTAAAAAATCACCCGTTATAACTAGAACCAGAAAAGAAGTGTTAGACTTAACGCTTGGTACTCCGAACATAAGCAGCTTGGTTAGGGAATGGAGAGTCTCCAGCGAACCCTCAATGTCTGACCACAGAATTTTACTGTTCACCTTAGATGGCCTTCTAACAGAGAATACCTCTGGAAGGAATCCTAAGAGAACAAACTGGAATCTCTATAGAAATACCCTCAGGACTAACCTTGAGCAAATAGGCCCAGTTAGAACAACAAGTAGTTACCTGGAATTAGAAGTAATAGTGAATGATGTTAGTGGGACAATAAATGAGGCTTACGAACTCAGCTGCCCCCTTTAAACCAAAAAGATGCAGAAAAATGCTCCATGGTGGAACAATAATCTGTCTAAACTAAGATCCAAGGTAAGAAAACTCTTTAATGAGGCAAAGAGAACTGGTGAGTGGCTTAACTACTCAGCATAGCTAACAAAATACAATGGGGAAATAAGGAAAGCTAAGAGAAATAGTTTTGCAATCTTCTGTGAGGGAATTTCCTCTACTCCTGCGGCTGCAAGACTACATAAAGCTCTAGCAAGAGAGAATTCATTAACATCGGTAGCACTTCGAAACCCCGATGGTAGCTTCACTGAAAATGAGGAGCAGAGGTCTACACTTCTGCTAAATACTCATTTTCCAGGTAGTTTACCGATAGTAGGAAATACCATAGAGAGAATACCTCTCAAACCCAAACGAGAAAACTGGAAGATAGCGAAAACTATCTGCTCAGATAAAAGACTTGATTTGGCACTGAGCAACTTTCAACCTTTTAAATCTCCAGGGGTGGATGGTATTTTCCCAGCCCTTTTACAGCAAGAGAAAGAGGAACTTATGCCTCATTTAATTAGCATACTTCGTAGTAGTATAGCACTTGGGTACATATCAAGTCTATGGAGAAGAGCTAAAGTCATCTTCATTCCCAAGGTAGGGAAGAAAGATACAACCCATCCAAAGTCATTCAGGTCAATAAGTTTAACATCTTTTCTACTGAAAACTATGGAAAAAATAATTGATAACTTCCTAAGATTAGAAGTTCTTATCAAGTTGCCTCTTAACAGTCGCCAGCATGCTTACAGGGTATGTAGATCTACGGACACTGCTTTATACAACCTAACTAACACCATTCAAACTGCCTTCAATGTAAAAGAAATCGCTTTATGTGCCTTCTTAGACATTGAAGGCGCTTTCGATAACACCTCTCACGAGGCAGTAAATAAAGCTTTGATTAGGAAAAGAGTACCCATCACTTTAACCAGATGGATCAACAAATGCTGAGCACAAGAAGTGCAGAGGCACACACAGGGCAAAGTGTTCAGAAAATCACCACAACAAGAGGCTGTCCTCAGGGAGGGGTACTGTCACCCTTGTTGTGGAGTCTCGTTGTGGATGAGCTACTAGAAAGTCTGACTTCTCAAGGCATACGCTGTTTAGGTTTCGCGGACGATATCGTCGAAGAAACTCTTTGTGACATAGTACAAAAGAGGACTAATAATTACAAGAAAATGGTGTCTGTCAGTAGGACTAAATATAAACCCTACAAAGACGACGGTCATACCATTTACACAGAAAAGGCTTCTGCCACGAATGAAACCTATAAGGTTAGCTGGCCAAGTCATATAAACGAAGAGGGAGGTAAAATATCACCAGACAACAAACTCCTCTGGAACAAACACATTTGAATTAACAGTCGGGAAAGCCACAAAGGCCCTAATGATATGCAAAAGACTTGCAGGAAGAACATGGGGGTGTACACGTGGTTATTGAAAGTGTTGCTCAGGGAGCTATCATGAGATTCGCCAAAGAGGGAACTGGGAAGGGTAAATGTAGGTATAGGCATTAGGGAAAAAGAAAACTTTGCCGAGTCCACAGTAACAAACCTCCTTGACATTCCAAGAGATGGTATGATCAAAAAATATAACTTCGTGAAAAATTTCAAAACGGAGTTGAGTAACAAGAAAGATTGGGTAGGAGAAACGACAAACTACACCCTCAAAGAGAATGCCATCAAATGGTACACCGACGATTCGGTGCAGGAATCTTTGGGCCAAGAACGGAACTTTCTGTACCGATGGGACAGCCCACTAGCATTTTCCAAGCGGAAGTTAACGCGATAGGAAAATGCGCGGAAAAGAACCTCGAAAGAAAATACCGTAATCAGAACATCGCCATCATGACAGACAGCCCAGCTGCACTTCAAGCACTAGGCTCTTACACCATCGACTCCAAATTAGTGTGGGAGTGCGTGGGTAAGCGTGGGTAAGCTGAATGAACTCGGCGAAAAAAACACTGTCTCACTCTATTGGGTACCAGGACACGTTGGTATTCATGGTAACGAGGAAGCAGACACCCTAGCCAAAAGAGGAGCAACAGACCCCCTTATGGGACCTGAGCCCTATTGCGGTGTAGGTAAAAACGTGATCAAATACAAAATCAAAACAGAAGGAGAGAATAAAAGATCAAAAATCAGGGAAGAGCTCCCAAAATTGAGGCAGGCCAAACTATTGCTTGGGAGTTATAACCAAGTGCGTTACACATCCTGCATAAACCTAAGTAGGAACAACCTCAGAATAATAACGGGTATTCTCACAGGGCACTGCAAACTAAGAATACATCTCCTCGGTTTAGCGAGTAGCGCAACTTGCAGATTCTGCAACACCTACGAGGAAACACCGGACCACATATTAGGAAAATGTGATGCACTCGCGCATCAAAGACACAGGTATTTGGGCAGGGCCGTAGCTACGGTAGGGCATTGTGGGGCAATGCCCTACCTTAAAATGCCAATGCCCTTCCTTAAAAATATCGTCAACTATCGGTACAATTTCCTTATTTTCTTTAATTTACAACAAAAAACGAATTTGAAGGAAATGGTTCATATATTGATTTCATGTCAAACATTGTGTCGAAACGCGATTTAAATCTATAAAATCTGAAGCAATCAACATGAAATTTTAAGGATAAAGAATATCATAAGATAAAATTTCCGTCCACATCCGCGCCCACTTTTTAAAATAGGTCATCTAATCGTTGCAAGTTGATATAATTGAGGAATGTGTCTTAAAGCAAAGTTGTAATAATTTTTCTATACAAAACTTTTTCTACGCCCAATTTCGGGGGCTTTTTTGACGAAAATTTAGTTTTTTGACTATTATTTTTAAAAAATAAAACGAATTGCCCTCAAAACAGGTTTAAAATAAAGCAACAAAGCTTGATGCAAAATATTTGCCCCGCCCACTTTTGAGGGCGTTTCTTACAAAACAAAGTAGTATCGTTTCCTATAAAAAATCCGAAAAAATATACCTAGAATAAAATGTGTAGGAAATACCTTTTTGAAAATAAAGTCATTCAAAGTTTTTACCACGCCCACTTTTTCGAGGTATATTCGAGAGAAGTAGTACTGATTAAAAATAACAAAATTAAAAACTCTATTTCGTAAGCGATAGTGAAGGGTTAAGGAAGTCACAAATTGAATATTTTATAGCTCCTGAAAATTTTTCTTACGAAGGAAAAATGAAAATGGTTCTAATACAAAGATCCAGCTCCACAAGTTATATTAGTATTGGTTTTTCCATAATTTAGGACAAAGAATTGAAATCGCATGGAAAATTTATTCAAGAATTTTTTATTTTGGGGGGTTTAAGGACAAAAGCTCGGTGTTTTTGAAGGTTCGCAGATATTAGAAGCTAATTTTTTTTGTATTTGATATAGATGGTTGAAAAATATCAAAATAGTTAAAAAATAAATCAGATAAAAATAATAATTCAAAGTCACTGAAATTTCATTTATCTGGAATTTTATGTTTCGAAACTTAAAAAAAAAAATGATTGTATGCTTCAAGTATTACTTGATCAAACTGCAATGTCAAAAATCAAATTATTTAGCAGTCATAACAATTTTTGTCCGCCCCTGAACCACAGTGCATCGGTCTTTGCGTCTACATGTTTATACGTCTGTACGTCTGTGAACCTATGTGTCCACTATACATCGAGCTAGACGCTAGATCCTAAAAGACGTACGCTTCAAACTTGGTACAGAGCATTCTTATCTCGTACTTTCGATGAGAAATTCAAATCTTTGTTGTAGCTCCTCTCGAAAGAGAAGCTGCAGTACAATAGTTTTTTTCGAATTTTCTCAAAAAGTTTCTGAGAAAATTGTCTTATTTTTGGTTTATTCCTATAATGTATTTTTTAATTGCTCGAAAAATATTAACAAATATTCTAATTTTGCAACACATACCTGTTTTCATCGCTGCCCTACCTGAAATTTGACTCTAGCTACGGCCCTGTATTTGGGACATTACCAGATAGACGAGAGAGAGTTTCCCTCTCTGAAAATACCCGACATACTTGAGTTCCTAAAATGAACCAATCTGGAGGGAGGGTTATAGAATGAGCCGTCTCACTCTACTCTCAAAGGGGGCACTGGGCACAATAGATCTTTAGGTCACAGTGCGCTTATCCCCTATTAAATTTATTCATTCTTTCACGGAGGCCGTATCGACTTGGTTTCGGTGTCATTTGATTCAGCATTCAAAACTACCTTCAAAAAATGTGCTATGCTTGCACCAAAGTTATTTTTTCTGTTTGATACACCACAATTTCCCCCCTCTCCCCCTCAAAAATACACCCTTCTATGTGAAACATTTTTATAGACTCTTTTGATTTTTCATTTTCATGGTACATGAAACGTTTGTACCAAGTTTCATGGTGGTACTAATGTTTTTCTTTTATATAACCTAATTTTACCTTGCCTTATAGTACAAGGTAAGTTTTAGATTCGTGCAAAAAAAAGAATTTGGAGATAACAATCACATTCCAGATAACAATCAAACATAACATAACGATGATAGAGAACACGAAAAAGTGGGTGGCACAATTCTGTCTGCCTGTTTATATCTGGATCTACGCCTATGCCAATGATGCGATTTTTTTTCAAATTTTGAACTTAAGTTTTTTTTTTTAAGCTCTCCAGAGGGGAAATTGAAAATTTTTTTTAGCTCTAAAGATAACGGTACTTGCCATACAACCGTTAAGGAAAAGCTAATTTATCTCAAAAACGGCTCCAACAATTTTGATAAAAAAAAAATCAGTGGATTATTGTAAAGAACAAAAATTACCAAAAGCATTTATTAACGGTACCTGCCATGTAACGGGTTTTTTGATTTTCGGTTTCTCATTAACCGCTCATCCGATTTCAACAATGGTTTTTTTCCTACAAAAGCTTTATTTGAATATAAATAATACTGCCTACCAAAATTTTGTAAAAAATTAATTATGAATTTTTAAAAAAAGATTCTAAATTTTATTTTGAAAATTTAATATTTAGTCAACGAAGTGAAAAATATGCCTCCACCTCAAAATAAATTCAACAGTTTTGAAACTTGGCACACATATTCAGAATGGTCTAGCGATGTTGTGTAAAAAAGTCCCCATGAATCCGAGGCGAGCTCTAGAGGCAGGAATGTGCAACATATTTATTTTTCGGTTTTTCGTGTTTATCGAAGAAATTATTTGTCTTATCAAAAAATAATCTGAGACAGTGGAATGGCTTATACAATTCTCTACAATAATGATTATAACCAAAATTTTCATATCTCTTATAGTAAAAAAGTTATTTGGCTCCAAAAATTCGTACCTTTTTTCAATTACCTAAGAAGCGCTGCATTTTGTACTCTCAAGTATGAAATGCGGTGCTAGCGCTAACATTTTAAGCGTTCTACTGTCCGAGCAGTCAAGGATTTTGCCAAACTCATTCATATATTTCAACATCTTCTATATATATATCCTCCAAGCCCCATTTCAGAAATCTCAAAAGCAAGTAACAGAAAGCAGCAGTCGATAATATTTTTTACACGGCTGTCCCCTTATTCATGCAGGATGGGATTCATGGATTATATTATTTGTTGTTGTAGGTATTCTAAGACAAAAATGTACAAACATACGTAATTTTTGCCATGGTGAATGCTTGAATGTCATATATTATAAATCCTTAAAGGGTTAGCACCAGAGCCATATTTCAGACTTAAGCATATAAAATGAAGCGCTTTTTAGGAAATTTAAAAAAGTACCAAATTTTGGCGCCAAATAACTTTTTAACTGTAAGAGATATGGAAATTTTGGTTATATTCAATATTTTAGAAGATTTCATAAGCTATCTTTCTTTCTCAGAAAATTTTTTGATAGGACAAATATTTCCTAAGATAAATACGAAAAACAAACAAATACAAATGTTGCACGTTCCTGCCGCTAGAGCTCGCCTCTTAATCATGGAAAAATTTTTAAAACAACATCGCTAGACCATTCTAAATAAATGTGCAAAGTTTAAAATTTGAATTTTTTTTGAGGTGATGGCATTCTTTTTCCTTCATTGACTGGACGAAACGAAGTAAATTATTTTATTAAATTCGCTCTTCTTGCATATTACCAATTAAAACAACATATTAACTCTAGATACTGTACAAAATTATACCATTCTGAAATCTACATTTGTTTTTTCCAAATTATTAAAAAGTTTGCCACCAAGGTTTCCATACGAATTTTGTATACCAGAGATGCTTAAACTTTTTAATCTTTTTCCTTTTTCAATTTTTGTAATTAAAAACAAATTTTTTTTGTTTTAATAAAAAAAATCCAAGAACTAATAAAATTTTCTACCAATAATGTTTTGGTACCAATAGTGTAGAAAATTGCTGCAAAAGAAAATCGATGGAATTCATCCATTTGTATTCGTGGTAATCAAAAACGTAAAGTAATTAAAAAAAAAGTACACTGAACGAAATAATGCTAATATTTTGAGTACCTTTTGAGATAGCCAATTTTTATTTCCGGTTCCAGAGCAGTCATAAAGTGGGCAATTCGCCGTTAAAGGATTATACAATGTTTAACGGACACCTTGTATAAATTAACGTTTCTGTATAAGAAAAGTTTATGTGTGTCCCCCCTTCAAATTCTACTCTGGATCTGCCCCTGGTGTAGAAAAAGAGCACTATTTTGTACAAGCATACGTCATCCTTGTCATGGTTAATGCTTCAGTGCCGATCATTATAAACCCTTAAACCGTTTGTCCTAGTACCGCGTTTCATACATAAGAATATAAAATGTAGCGCTTTTGAGCAAATTTAAAAAAGAATCAATTTTTGGCGCCAAATAACTTTTTAACTATAAGAGATATGGAAATTTTGGTCATAATCAATATTGTAGAGAATTATATTAGCTATCCTTCTTTCTCAAAAAATTTTTTGATAGGACAAATATTTTCTAAGACAAAAACGAAAAACAAAAAAATAAAAATGTTGCAGGTTCCTGCCGCTAGAGCTCGCCTCGGATTCATGGGGACTTTTTCACACTTCATCACTAGACCATTTTGAATAAGTGTGCCAAGTTTCAAAACTGTTGAATTTTTTTTTTAGGTGAAAACCTTTATTGACTGGACTAATTTCAAAAACGGGTTGATGGATTATTTTGAAATTTCAGTTTTCAATGTATATCAATACAATTTTCAAAATTTGCATACCAAACAATTTTTTTAAAAATGTTACAAAAATTGTATGCATACATATATAAAAATTAATTTTTAAGAAAACGGCTCCAACGAATTTAAATTTTTTTTTTGCATTCATATTTTTTTAAGTAATCAAATGGCATACTTTCTTTTTAGATCTTAATTATTTATCAGGCTGTTTATACAATTAAAGGAACGATTTAAATGCTTTTTTATACTTTTTCTATAATTACTTGAATATTTTTTAAAGTTCTTAAGTCCCACACAACTTGAACATAAGAGCAAGTACGTGCGATCCAGCCGTGCATTTTATTTTGAATAGTTTATCTGGCTTTGGATGAAATGACACGAGACAAAAAACTATTTTATTTGAAGGTCCTCATTTCTATGGATAGTTTTTTTTGAGTCAACGCAATGTAATGTAGTGCAGGCTTTTTACACATTTATAAAAAAAAATTGTTAACAGCAGTTTAACGACTGAAAATGGTGAATGGGGTTACAATGAATGTAAAAAAAATCTATTTCCCACCAGCGGAGTTGGAGGGGGGATTTTGGGAGGTGAAACAGAGGGGAAAATTGCATTATTGCGTTTTCCGACTAAAGTTGACCCCAAATGAAAAGTGTTCAATAGAAATGTTGTAGATCACGCAAAAATCTACAATTTTTACATACGTCATTTTTTAACTTAACCTCAAAATTTCCGAGATATTGACGAAAAACAATACTTTTTTTTGGTTTTTGTTTTTATTTTTTATTTTTCCAGAAATAGTTGAATTTAATTGAAACTTTGTGAAAATATATCTTGTTGTGTCCTTAATAATCACAATTTTTTTCAAGCAAAACCATAGATCAGTTTTTGAGATATTTAATTTTGTTTGGAGAAAAATACTTTTTTCCAAATGAAAAATGTACTTCAGAAAATCATCGTAAGAGTTCATTCAAGGATCATAATAATAATTCCCCTGCGGGAAAGGGGTAAGAATATTCCCGAGGTAGCATGCCTGTCGTAAAAGGCGACTTAAAGCTAGCCTGGATCTAATGAAAAACAATGGCCTCACGCACCTGTGATGCCATCATCATCACAACGGCCTAGTATGCGGGCCATGATATGATATGAACATACCTGAATGAAAACAGTGAACCAACTACACCCCTACGGAAAAGAGGTAAGAATATTGCCGAGGTAAGGTATGCCTGTCGTAAAAGCCGACTGAAATCAAACCTGGATCCACTGAAATCTTTGGTTTGATACACCTGTGATCCCCACGTCCAAACGGCCTTGTATCCTGGCAACGCTCAAAAATGGATACCTGACGGAAAACAGTAAGCCCAACCCACTAAACATGGAGAGACAATTAAGAAATAGAATATGGTTATTAGAATGTTTCAAAAAAAAAAAGTTGTCTTGCAAACAGGCTAAAAAGTTTCAGTTGAGCCAAAAAAGAAAGAAAATTTGAGCTCTTAAAATTCATGTTTAGACATGCCTCATCGCAGATTTCGGTTTTTGTTTGGAATTTTATAACTTAATAATGACAAGTATTTAAACTAACGGCATACGTTTTTCTTTTAGTAAATTAAACGTTCTACAAAAAAGGTCTCGACATGTTTCATCATAAATCCAGCCGTTTTAAAGTTACAGTCAGTCAAACTCATTCCATAAAATAACCATACATTTATTTAACGTAAAATTAAATCTGTATTACCTGAAGCTATAAAATATCATCACATATTTTGCGACACTATATCCTGCAACAATCTCTGCTTTCCCTTGGAATTTGCAACTGAGTACAAATATCTAAGCGTTATTATTGACAACAGATTGACTTGGAAGCCTCAAATTACATCAGTAAAATAAGTTTTATATTTTGCAGTAAGCAAAATATACTTCTTGCGCAAGCTAGTTCCACGCACATTATTAACTTCCATTTACTACGCACTGGTAAGTTCACGTCTTGAATATGGGTTTGCATGCTGGGGATGTGCTTACAAGACTAATCTTCAGCCTATTGTTATAGTTAAAAATAAAAATAATTAGATTGATTACATATAGTCGAAGGATTGAGCATGCTCTCCCACTATTTCAGTCTTTAAAGATACTTCCATTTCGATACCTATACATTTTCAAAACTTTGAAAGTTTTCTTCACTAAGTGGAAACGTAAAGTTTAAATCGAATGAGAATTACACACATCGTAATACTACCAGTGTCCATATGCCAGCAGTTTCCAAAGAACAATGCAGAAGATTTTTCAATGTCATTGCTCCATCTATTTTTAATAAACTTCCGGTAGAAATATGTCAGACCGTTACCAATAATTTTATATTTTTGAAAAAATTGAAAGACTGGCTTCTCTCCAGATCAGAGGTTGAGACTCTTGTTGAAGTTTTGTCATAAGATATTGCTACCATAAGCCGTTCCATTAGCTTATCCTTTATCCGTATAATATTCTATTAAATTTTTATAAATGAATGTATGAAAATAATTGAAAATGCACGCTCGCTACTGACAATTTCTGTCACAGAGTGTGTACAATGTACCTACATATTAAATATAATTTAATCGAAAATTTTAGTTCATGTCGGAAGATTCATTTCAGGGAGTCATACTAGTAAAGATAAATTTTTGATAAATAATATTTTCTTAATTCTAAATCTATATTGAAGCTTAACTTGAAAAAATATTGTTTTATACACATACACTCCTCGTCAACTGAATACGCACAAACATTTTTTAATATACTTTATCCATTTTTTCCAAACAGTGATGGTTATTATGCCATCTGTTGATGCTAACTATTCCCTTAAGATGTTAAGCAGATAATTCCGAAAGAATTATCCAAAAACAACCGTGAGTTTTTCTTCAACCACTTGCAAAGTGTTTTATATGCAAAGTAGGAGTTTTTTTTTTAGTCAACTGAATAGGTACAACGCCATTTTCTTCGTTGTTTATAAGTTTTTTGGAGTGCTTGACAGTTTAAATTAACGATTTTAGTGTTTTCAGTAAAATTTAATTCTTGATTTCAAATTTTAAGAAAAATGGGTAGATCTACGTGTCTTAACAGTGTTGAAAAAGCTAAAATCGATTTACTTAGAGACCAAGGCCTAACTGGACGTGCAATAGCTGATAAAGTTGGCCGAAGTTTTAATGTAGTTTATTCTTACTTGAAAAATAAAGATGCATACGGCAAAAACATGAAGGGAGGTAAGAAAACAGCAACAACAGCAGCTGAGAGACAAAGAATTTTAAGATATGCATCAAATTCTTCTGATTCTGTGGCAAAAATAAAACAAAAAGTCGGCGTAAACGCAAGTTGCTCAACAGTATTAAGAGTAATCAACAACTCAAGCCATCTTAAACGAATGAAACTTAAGAAGAAACCACCACTTGACGAGAGACGGAAAATGTTGCGATTAGATTTTTCAAGACTTCACATGAGTTGGAAAAAAGAATGGTATCACGTGGTTTTTTCAGATGAAAAAAAGTTTAATTTCGATGGCCCTGATGGGTTCAACTTCTATTTTCACGACTTAAGAAAAGAAAAAAGATTTTTAAAGCGCCATCATAGTCGTGAAGGAGGTGTCATGATATGGGGAGCAGTCAGTTATAATGGAACAGTTGAGCTCGAGGTTGTAACATCAAGAATGACAGCAGCTGGGTATAAAGTAATTTTGGAAAGAAATTTTCTTAAATTTTCTAACATCTTTGGACCCATAAACTGGACCTACCAACATGATAATGCGCCTATTCACTCAGCGCGCATAATAAAAACATGGATAGAGGAGCAACAAGTGCAGTTGCTTCAATGGCCGCCGTACTCACCTGATCTAAACATCATAGAAAATGTCTGCGGATGGTTAGTACGCAAAGTTTATGAGGGTGGTCATCAGTTCGAAGACAAAGAAACCTTAATTTCTGCAATCAAATTAGCGTGGAGCGAAATTTCGTTAAATTACATTAAAAAGCTATACGATTCCATGCCGGATCGAATTTACGAAGTAATTAAAAATAAAGGTGGAAGTACCCACTACTAAACTTAAACAAAAACTTGTTTCATTCCATTCCAATACCAATTTTAATTTTTGTACCTATTCAGTTGACTCAAAAAAAAACTTCTACTTTGCATAAGTTACACTTTGGAAGTGGTTGAAGGAAAAACTCACGGTTGTTTTTGGATAAAACTTTGAAATTCTGTTATTTATATGTTACGAAAATTTTTACCATCAACAGATGGCATAATAACCATCACTGTTTGGAAAAAATGGATAAAATATATTCAAAAATGTTTGTGCGTATTCAGTTGACGAGGAGTGTATATACATATAAACACAGATTTTGTAATTTTTGATTATATATATAAATAAAATAAATTAATAAAATAAGCTTAAATAAAATAAATAAATAAAATAAGCTTAAGCTTAAGAATTTTTTTTAGTAATTGAAGATATTATGGTAACTAGTATCGCATTTTTTTAATAATTGAAGATATTATGGTAACTAATATCACTCTTATCGAAAAATTACTTAAGACCTTTTTTGTAGTGGACCAATTTTCCTTTCCAATGGTGCGTGACAATATTACTTCACTTCAATTAATACAATTATATTACAATAATAAGTCGCTTTTAAATGATTTTCTTAGGGGGAAATTATTTGAAAATCCCTAATTAAAATCGGCAGAAAATTTTTCAAAATAGAAACTAAAATAAACTTTTCCAAAGGTTTTTGGGGTGCTGAACTCGAATCAGAAGTCAAAAATATTCTATTATGTTATGTCACGTTTATGAGATATTTCCGTTTGAAAATTGAAAAAAAGAAGTTTTTCGCAGCAAAAATTCGCCAGAACATATTAACCAGGATGGTCCAAGTAGCAGCAGTAGTAGCCGTCATAACATCATGTAGGATAGAGTTGCTGTTTGCGAAAAAACTTTTTTTAATTTAATATTTTTTGTTATAATATTACAGGACTAACAAAAAAATTACTAATGCCTGATTTTTTTAACTTACATAGCATATCAAATTATGATATTTTTATTTTAATAGCAACTTTTGTAGAAGAGGGAAAAGAAATGCAATATCTCAAATATTTAGACAATTTTAAGGTTCAATTTATCCCAGCTATTAGGAATAATAGACTTGGGAGAGCAAGTGGTGGAATGCTACTTGGTTATAAAAACGAAAACAGACCAATTAATCAAATCAGTTTCAAGAATAGTGAAAACAAAATTATAATTGATATTTTATGTGACTCAAAACACTTTCAGATTGTTCCTATTTATTTAAATTATAACGGGTGGAACTCAGATTACGAAGATATGCAGAATTTTCTTATAAATAACAATCACGAAAATATAATGCTAATTGGCGATTTTAGCGGACGTATAAGCAGCTTTCAAAACACTTCTTTTTTGAACAATGGTTATTTCTCCTTCCAAAGAAACTCAGTGAATGGAAATCTAAACTCAAATGGAAAAGTCTTAATAGACATGGTAGAGGATTTTGGTTTATTTGTGTTGAATGGGGTTGCTTTTGGTGATTCTAAAGGACGGTCCACACTATGCCGATCAACATTGTTGGTTAACATTGTTGATCAACATGCTAGTGTGTACGTGAAAAACTTTCGTAGCAAACATTTGTGTGGTTTGAAATTTTCTGATTGATGCGTCAGGATCCAACCTAGGGGTTCAGGGTTCGAATCCTGGTTGTACCCAACTTTTTTTTATTTTTTCTTGTGAACAATAAAGTTAAAACGATATTATTAACATTAAATACTTATGCACAATAAATATTGCATTTTTCATCTAGTAAAAATGTGATTAATAACGCACAAAACCAATAAATTATGTTCATGAATTTAAAACCCTACAAATGTGTTCAATAAAATGAAATTTGTTGAACAGCTTTGTCGATTGCTATCCATTTGAATCGGGTTACGTTCGGGTCAACAAATGTTGATTGGCTTTGTCGATCAACACGTCTACACTTACTCAACACTGTTGATCAACGATGTTGATCTACACAATTCGACATAATGTGGACGCGCCTTAAGGCTAGTCGCGCACATGCAACTTTCAGTTTCGCAACTGTTTGGTTGCAAAAATGAATCCTATAGACTCATATGGGACAGCGCGCACATGCAGAAACTATTCAGTCGTCGATTCGAGCAACTTTTCAGCTTGTGTTTTGCCACAAACTGGACGATTGCCTGAAATCGGTTTTTCAATTTGTATCATATAGAATAATATGTTACTGCGCGCAATTTTACCACATCGTTGAATTTTGTTCTTTCCAAAGTGACTTATGTTCTCTGTGCGTAAGAGAACAAATTTATCTTTTCTTTTATTTGCTGAGCAAAAGAATACGACAAAGGCGATAATATTTTTCTATGAAGTATGGGGTGGAAAATTTTAATAAACATTGTCGGTGTGTTGGTTATAATATAATATTATTATATAATATACAAAGGTTGCGGATGTAACTCCTCTCCCCTTAGAATAGAGCGACGGCCACAATGACGTCATTGGGGATGAAGCGAAAGATTGTAGTGTGGGTTGTTGATCCTTGATGCGATGGGTTTTTCTTCCTATGATGGTGAAGGCGATGGTGATAATCATGATGGTTAAGAAGACATAGACTGCTGTTGATGATGATATGAGATGAAGGACTTCGGTTTTTGCATAGAATTTTGAAAGGTTTGAGTTGGTGATAGGTTAGGTTAGGTTGAAGTGGCTGCCAGTCGTGGGGACCGACACACTTAGACCATGAGTTGGTCCATTGTGATACCACAAGAATCCAGGAAACCCTTTTCCCTACTCGGTGAACCATTTGGAGCTTCTTATGAAGCGTAATAGACTGCCAATGTCTAAGTTTATCAGATCACTAGGATCATTGAAGTAGAACTCACCAAGGTGAAGTCTTCGTCTATGAGACAGAGCAGGGCACGTGCATAGAAGGTGAGGGATCGATTCTATCTCCTCCTCATCCATACAGCTTCTGCAAAAATCGTTAGCGAATACGCCAAGACGCGTTGCGTGCTTGCCTATGAGGCAGTGTCCGGTTATAACACCAATCATGGAGCTGATGTGCAATCTGCTTAGAGATATCAAACGCTTAGATCGTTTTAAATCCATTACTGGCCAGATTTGTTTTGTTGCCAAACAAGTGGTGATATCATTCCACCTAAGATTTGTTCTCTCTAAGGCATCTTGCTTCAGCAAAAGTTTACATTTAGCGATGGGTATACCTATTTCTGCCTTACTAGGTAGAAGAGGTAAAGTTGTACCATTTTTAGCGAGTTCATCGGCCTTACAATTACCTGGGATGTCCCTATGCCCCGGCACCCAACACAGGTGAATATTAAACTGAGTTGGTGATAACGTTGTATTCCTTTAGTTTTTCCAGGTTCAGGACTTCTTTAATTATTGTAGCTTTGATATCACTACTTGGGGGTGGTGGAATATGAATTTCGTCCCAAAAAGTGTCAGAACTGTCTTCGTATGTGAGACCGTTTATCTCTATGTTGCAATTCTGGAAATGGATAAGTGCTGTGCCTTCTATGGCAGATGTCTTTGTGCTGCAAGTAGAGTTTATTAGAGATTTTGGTGCATTTAATATTAACATATAGTTTTTCTCTGGTTGAAAAATTTCGTATGATTTTCCTTCATCAGTGAAAGGGCAGTTAGCTGCATCGTTCTTCATTAATTTCCCCATGCATTCGGAGTTATTGATGTCTTCTTCGCGATGTGCATTTATGCAGTAGTACGTTCCTTCTATCTTGGGGCAAGGTGCTGTATTTTATTTTCATTAATGTTTACATATGGTTGAATTGTAAGAAATTTTGTTTCATATTGGAAGGGGAATGACATGGTAAAAAAAAGTATTTTTCATTAGATATCTTAGGAATGCGCACGTTAAATATAATGTTAGAATTATTGTAATATGCCTGTAGTCCAAGAAATTCGTATATTTGTTCATTACTTTCAATTTTGACATTTTGTTTTGTAAATCTGTTTTCTATATGATGTAGTTCTTGCGCATTTAATAAAAATTTTGGAATAATGTTTAGTTTACTAAGGATAACTGCTTCAGCAATGTTTGATATATGGTTTGTTAGTAGGTCAATGTTAAAGTTTATTTCATTCAAATATTGTGTTTCGAGAAAGATATGATTTTCTCTTTTTACAGCATTATATGTTTCCGAAAGGAATACTTCAATTTTATTTTGTTGATTATTAATGTGTGATGTAATGTTCTTAAATCTTTCTATTGTTTGAAAATTAATGGCATTTGGGATAAAATTTTATTGGTAATGTTAGTAAGATATTAGTTAAGGTATTCTATTTGTTCGTTAATAGCTTGTGCGTCTTCCGCATCCATAGTTCCGGTTATAAATTTAATAACTGATCCAAGTCCATTGACAAGGCCTCTTTTATTTCTTTTTAACGGATATAGTGTATCAAATTTATTTTTTAATTCCTTAAGTTTAAGTTTTGTTACGTGAATTGGGTTAGTTAATGTAGCTCTTTTTTCAAAAAGATTGAGCGTGTTAGTTATCCGTTGGATGTTATACTGATAATCTTCTAAGTTAACGATATGGATTAGATTATTGTAGTTAGTAACAGTTCTTGAGGGTCCTAGTCGGTTAGTATGCCGCGATCTTTCGGAAAATTGAAGATTTCTATTAATTGGGTTACTACCAGTGGAATGCTGTAAAAAGGCATTACAAGTAATAGAATCAATTTTTTTTTTAAATATATGTATACAGAAAAATTTTGTCTTTTTTTTTCTATATTATATTGTTTGGATAGCCTCTAATCATATGCCGTGATTTCGCTACCATGTTACATTCATAAGCCGTGAATGTATTTATTTATTATTGTTTATATTTTTTAAAGGGATTATAAGTAATAGAGTCAAAAAAAAATTTCTTTAAATATTATGTATGTATATACATAAAATTTTTTTCTTTTTTTTATATATATATATTTTTTTTTATTATATTGTTTCGATAGCCTCTAATCATATGCCGTGATTTCGCTACAATGTTACATTCATATGCCGTGCATGTATTTATTTATTATTATTTATTTATTATTGTTTATATGTTTTTTTTTTCTTTTTATTTTGTAGATAATCTCTAACCATATGCCTTGGCTAGGAGATATTCTATAAATTAATGCACTAATTTCTTCATTAAGTTATTATGAGATTAAGGGTTTCCTCTTATACCACGATTCAAACAAGGTAGGTTGAGACAAAGAAGGGAGAGGAAAAGAGAGATAAGTGTTAAGGGAATGGTTTAATTGTTTCTATTGTTTTGTTAGAATGAAGAAAAAGGCAAATAATAGAAAATTATTTTTGTTTATGTTTTGTGGACTATTGAATGTAATTCAAATTAAAAATTTTTGCGACCTTTAGTCCAAATGCGTTTCGCCCAGGTACAACAGTTGGGCTCATCAGTTAGATGCTGTTGTACCCTTCTAAGACGCATTGTTTTCAATCGATGGATACCGACAACTAATAAAATATACAGCGCGTAAGCACTGTAAATTATATTTTTCCAGGGGAATTTGTTTAAATTCAGACACCCAGAATATATATATATATATATATGTAAATATGATGTTAAAGCCCGTGGTCTGGCTAGTATAAGAATGAAGAAACACGCAAATAATAGAAAATTATTTTTGTTTATGTTTTGTGGACTATTGAATGTAATTCAAATTAAAAGTTTTTGCGACCTTTAGTCCAAATGCGTTTTAGAAGGGTACAACAGCATCTAACTGATGAGCCCAACTGTTGTACCTGGGCGAAACGCATTTGGACTAAAGGTCGCAAAAACTTTTAATTTGAATCTATTGTTTTGTGTTTCTTCTGATTCTACTTTTGTGTAATTTTTTGTTGTTGTGAGTGATTATAGTGAATTTATTGTTTTGTTTTACTTTTTGTTTAGAAAATCTAGGTGTGAGCTTATTTCGTCTACATTCTTTGCGAAAGATGGTGTCTTCGGCTTCTAAGTCTTCTGGTTTGTCCCTGTTATTGTTCAGCTTTTCAGTTCTGATTTTTGTTATAGTATCAACTTTTTCTTTAATTTTAGGGTAGATGTTATTGATGAACTCATTCAATTTTTGAAGGTATTCATGCTCATTGGAGAATGTAAGTGTTTTGAGAAATTTGTATGGCCTACCAAAAAATAGTTCATACGGTGTATGTTTTGTAGCAGAATGCATAGCGTTATTGTAGGTAATGAGAGTTTCTGATAATATTTCTTCGTGTTCAATTTTTAGTTTTTCTTCCTTTCTTTTTGTATAAATGACCCTGTAGATTTCTGTTAGTGTAGAATGAAATCTTTCAACTATAGAGTTACTAGAAGTTTGTTGGAAGGATGTAAAGGGCCCTGGAGACGCTCGAACATTGTGCGAGTGAACATAGTTCGACTTAACTCCGCAGACACTGAAACCAAGCAGAAACCAAACTACTCAAACTTCATTATTTTTACGACTTATATGTCATTAAAAATATTCACTGTCACATTAATTTTATTTTTATTCCGGCTGTTTGACACTTTTCTTTTTATTTTTAATATTGAAACTCAAAATTATACCGATATGTTCGAGTAAACATACGAAACCGGTCCGCAAACAGTCGAATCTGGTACGACAAACGATTAGCCCCGCCCTCGAACATCGATAAATATCAAACTCTTTTTGATTTTGGTGAGACCAAATTTTTGTTAAGTGACACCAAATAATTGGTACTCGAACCAGCCCGCAGACAAGTAAAATCAACTAGAACAGTACTCGAACCATGTTCACTCGCACCATGTTCGAGCGTCTCCACAGCCCTTAAAATGAAGATTGATTTCATGTTGTTTACAATAGTCTTGAAAAATATTTGCGATGAATTCCTGAACCTTGAATGAACCTTGATCCCATATGATCTTTTGCGGGATGCCGTAAAGGCTTATGTATTGTTTAAAATGTTTAAGTATAGTCACGCTTTCTCTGCAGTTCAGGGTGTATCCACATGCGAATCTAGAAAACTTGTCTATTATTGTAAGTATTTGATTGTTGTTTATGGTATATATGTCCATGTGTAGAATTTCCAAAGGTTTAAGAGGATTTTTGGGTTGGACATATTGAACTTTTGGGGGACTCCGATCATATTTAAACATCTTACAATGATCGCAATAGCTTAAGGTTTTCGTGATTTTCTCTTGCATGTTAGGGAAATAATATTCCCGTTTTAAATGAAGGTGAGTTTCGTTTATACCCCTATGATTTGAACGGTTGTGATAGTTTCGAATGATTTATTCTTGCTCTTCTGGTTTCTTAACATCTTTAAGGATTTCCGTACATCTTAATAGTCGGAATGCTTTATTTCGAGCAAAATATTTTGAATATGTGGATTGTACTATTGAAAAGATTTCATCAGTTGTATATAATGCAGTTTGCTTATTGGGTGGGAAAAAGTTTTTGAGAATGGAGATCATGGCGTTTTCATCAAAAAATGCTCTTCTAATAGTTCTTCGTTGTCTATTTTTAAAAACAGTCTCGACTGTCATTGGAGGTCCTTTATCATTGGCTTCTAAAATTGCTTGGATATTAAAATCATTTAAGGGTTTCTCAGATATTGGGATTCCATCGTTTGAATTTTATTGAGCGCTATAAACTGTTTCTAAATCTTCGTTATTATTGAAAAGTTCTTTGTTTTCTGGATTATGAATTTTTACGCGACTAAGGGCATCAGCATTTGTATTAGCTTTACCCTTTTATACGTTATTTCATAATCAAATTCCTCGAGTTTGAGGCGCCACCTGACAAGTTTAGAGTTCGGCTCTTTAAGATTTATAAGCCAAAGTAGAGGTTTATGATCCGTTACTATTTGGAATTTCCTTCCGAATAAGTAAGGTCGAAAATAGCGTGTAGCCCATACAATTGCTAGTAACTCCTTTTCAATGGTTGAATAATTACATTCGCTTTTTGATAGAGTTCGACTAGCATAACAGACAGGTCGGTCGCTTCCAATTTTACCTTGTGAGAGCACTGCTCCCAGAGCGGAGTTACTAGCGTCTGTTGTAAGGACAAATGTTTTGGTAAAATCGGGATGTTGAAGTATAGGATCATTTATTAAGAGATGTTTACAAGTCTCAAAAGCTTCAATATAATTTTGGTCTAGTTTGATTTCAGCATCCTTATTAAGGCAATTTGTTAACGGCTTAGTTAGTTTGGCTAGGTCTTTGATAAATTTCCTGTAGTACCCTATCAATCCTAAAAATGCTTTTATTTCAGTACGAGTTTTTGGAATCGGAAAATTTTTGATGGCATGAATTTTGGAAGGGTTTGGTTTAATTCCTTCTGGAGTAATGATATGTCCCAGAAAGGCAATTCCTTTTTGGAGGAACTCGCATTTATCCATTTGGATTTTGAAATTTGATTCTCTTAACTTTTCAAACACCTTTTTTATGCTTTGTATGTGTTCCTGAAAGGAGGTAGAATAGATGATGATGTCATCTAAATACACGAGACATATGTTGCCTATTAGTTCTTTTAAAACGTTGTCCATCACGCGTTGAAATGTGGATGGAGCGTTTTTTAGGCCGAAAGGCATTCTAAGAAATTCGTAGTGCCCTCCTTCGACATTGAATGCAGTTTTCTGTATGTGTTTTGGGTCCATTTCGATTTGGTGGAACCCGCTTGCAAGGTCAAGTGAAGTGAAGTACTGACATTTTCCCACCTTGTCCAATATTTCGCTTATATTGGGCAGTGGGTATCGATCAGATATGGTTTTTTCATTGACTTTCCTATAGTCTATAACTAACCTCCACTTTTGTTTCCCGCTAGCATTTTGTTTTTTGGGAACAATCCATACAGGAGAGCTCCATGGAGAATAACTATGGCGTATTATGCCTTGATCTAACATTTTAGATATCTGTTCTTGTACCTCTTTTTTATGTACGAAGGGATATCTGTATGATTTTGTATAGGTAGGGACTTCATTGGTCATGTTAATATGGTGTTTAATTTGATTTGTGAAAGTTAGTGGTTCCCCTTCTATATATATTATATCTTTATATTCTTTACAGATTTTAATTAACTGTTTTCGTTCCTCAACGTTTAAGTGTTCTGTTCTAATTAGTTGAGCTATATCTTTTGGGGGACTGGATTTCATGATTTCTTCATTAAAGTTGTTAGTTTCGATGAAGTTTTCTGGTTCGTACAGTTCAGTTTCTAATGGCTCTTCTAATACTATTGTTTGCTCGGTTTTAGAGTAGTTTATTATCTCTACAGAACTATAACCCTGTTCAGCATTGTATAAACCTTGTGTAATGCAAAGGTCCGGCTTTAGTTCTGTAGTTTCGATAATTATATTGCCATTGGCATTTTTAACTGGAAGTTTAGCGAGGGTCTTACTATTTGCTGGAATAGTGAGTTTGCCAGAAGAGTAATTTGGCTTGAAATTGATTTTGATTTTGGAATTTTGCGATATGAGCGTTTTGTTTTCTAGGTCGATTTTCGCATTAATTGCGAGAAGAGTATCCATACCTAGGAGGCCATCGAAGAAATTGTGAAATTTGAAGATGAGAAATTTAAGAAATCCATTTTGATTAAATTCAGTAAAAATGAGAAGATTAGCTTGTTTTTCTAGTTGGTATTTTTTGAAATCGGTAGTTATATGTATAAGATTGCATCTGATTTGTTTTTCGTCGGGGATGAATTCAGGGTTAATGAATGAAGCTGATGCACCCTATCTAAGAGGAACCTCAAGGGTCTACCAAAAGGTGAAGAGATGTTAATGTATGGTAGAGTGTTAGGGTGTGACCTTGGGTCAAAGTATCCTGTGGGCTCCTGGAGGCTGCATTGGAAAAATTTTGACTATCGGAAATGTTTGTTGATTCGTTATTGAGGTATGTATCTAATTGTTGAAAGGAACGTCTGTTTTCGTTATCAACTTCCTGGAAGTTGAAATTTGTATTTCTGACTTGTTGACTGGGACTGATTTTTATTTTTGAGATAAGCATTATGATAAGCATTATTCGAGGGTCTGAATTTCTGAAATCTATTGAATTGCGTTTCGTTTCTGTGAAAGGGTCGAGAATGAGTTGGATCATTAAAGTAATGTGCATTCCTAATTGGGAGTAATTTAGGGATTGAGTTATTTGGTCGCCATTGGTTTGGGTTATTATAATATACTTTTGTTTGGTTTTGGTTTGAATTGTATGTATATGGTTTGTATCTATGTTGTTGCGAATATCTTTGATAAGATATGTTTTGTTCCTTTAATGCAACAAGATAGAGCTGTAGCTAACGAATCAGGTTGCATAGTCCTTACTCTTGAACCAAGTGGTTCGTTGAGTCCACTCAAGAATGAGTTGAGGCACATTTCGGAGTACAAATCCTTTTTCGCTTGGATAACAGACGTGTTTCCTTCCTGAATAAGGATGTTATTGCATAAAGCAGACTGAATTTCAATTATTTCACCGTGAAAGGATTGAACGGATTTATTGAATTGCCGTATGTTGTGGAGATCTCTAATGAGGGATGTTTCCGTTCGTTTATCAGAATAGTGGAGGATAAGGTTTGTTTTTATCTCATCCTAAATTAAAGGGGTCCTGTACATATTAAGTACCTCATTTGCCTGGCCTTCGACCTTGTTGCGTATGGCCCTGAGAAGTATCTGGCCATACGGGGTGTTATCAGTTCCTCTTATGTAGAGAAGAATTTATTCTACATTATTAAGGAACTCGTATAAGAGACGGGGGTTACCATCAAACCTGGGAAGGTCTTTGATGGCTTCAGGTATCCTAAGGGAATTAAAAATTTCACCGTGGTTTATAGTTTAGTTAGTGTTTTGTGTAGTGTTGTCTTGTTCTAAACTCATGTTGAATGATTCAGTACTAGAGAATGAAGGAACTGTATCTTCGGGTAAGGAATTGAGGCTTTTAGAGAAGCGATTTAGACTACTAGAGATAGATTTGAAGTTGTAAGGGAAAAGTGAGCGTCGTGGTTTTACAGGTCCCTTTTCTTTAGGCATTTATCAAATTTTATACGGTTAAATATTTTATAATCTCACAAAAATGTTAGCGATTTTAAATGATGAAAGTAATATGTAATATTTAATATGTTTTAAAAGTATATTATAATATATAAGTTTCATAAATTTGTAATTAAATGTTTAGGAAATGATTGATTGATTTTCTTTTCTAAACTAGCACTTACAAACACATGCACCCAAGAAGAATTTTCATACTGTTTTTCCTTTGTAGCTCTGTAGGTTCAGTGAACGGTGATAAAGGGTAAAACAGCTGGTTGTTCCAAGATAAAGCACTGGTTGTCTAAAGTCTTCTTTTTAATTTTGCTGTGATTTCTCTATTTGCACTTGTATGTATCTGTATTTTTTTTATTTTATAGTTCTTTAGTTCTTAAAGTTTTCTTAAGATTTTGTGTTTGCACTGATTTTTGTATTACTATTTTATTTTCTTAATGGTTATTTAAAGTTTTTCTTTTAATCTCTATTTGCACTTATTCAAGTTTTTTTTAAACAAAAATTTAGCTTTTCACCGGACTAACGACTGCGCCAGTTAAGTTTGTGATTGAAGCGGAGTTTAAAAAAACACTTGTTCCACGTTTGAAGGTTCAAATCTGAATACATTTTTATTCGACTTATCAAATGAAAACTTAATTCTATTTACAATAATATATTTCTAGGAAAATGCAATGCATTGAATGCTTTATTTACGAAAGAATGCAAAATGCTTAATTGACAAAAAATAAGTTTAACGGATATTGACAAAAAAGAATACTTGCAAACTGTTTATTTAACATAATAATTTAAAACTGAATACTGCTCGCACAATTCCTGGAATTGGGTCGATGACATCTATTGCATGAGTTAAAATTGGTTGTTGGCCAGAAATGGGAGAGGGCAAGTTAGGTTGCGGATGTAACTCGCGCACATGAGCAACTCCACAAGCAATCGCAACGAACCTAATAGCCCGATCATCCTAGACAAAATTTGACTATATATTACACACAGTTTTACACCAAAATTTGTAATGGCGTCTAGGGTAAAATGGGGTAAAACTGAAAAAGGGCCAATTCTAAACGGGAGTTTCTAGAATTTTGTTTTGTTTTTTTGTCGATAGATGTTAAAAATATAAGAAAGTCATGCATATATTTTAAAATTCTAAAAAAATTTTTGAAGGAGTTATGATTGTTTAAAAGTTGAAAGCAAGAAAATAGTTATTTATAAAATAGTTCACCAAAAATCAGAAGTTCAACCGATTTTGATTAAATTTCTATTTTTAGAAAGATAATAGGAAAAAAAATCAGCCATATTTAAGGATATTTTGATGCTCCTTTTGTACAATTTTTTTTGATTTTTTTAAAAAACATGCTTTTTTTTTGTCAATTTTCGACACATTTTTGCCTATATCTTTCTAAGGGGGCGGTCTAAAAACTTCAAATTTTCGCAGCACATACATAATGTTGATTTAAATTTTTGAGCAAAATTTTGATTTTTCAAAATACCGTTAAACAGATATATCGTTGGTTTACAAGCCAATGGCACTAAGTCATATTTTTAAGATTTTTAGATTCAAATGCAAAACGGTTCAAAAAGATGATATCTATGTACTGAAATAACTCACTATGTCATATTAGACACCCTTTATGAATTATTTTAGGTTTCACTTTGCACGAAGTCAGAAAAAACATATTTTATACTGGAAGAACGCACTAACTAGACTTAGTGCGATTTACCAGTAACGCAAGAGGCAAGATAAAATAATTTACTATCTGTTTTTACAGGAAGAAAGCACTAACAAGACTTAATGCCTTTTGCCTGTTATCAAAATTAAGTTTTTGAATTTGAAAAATGACTAACGCTGGAAATAAATGTATGAAAAAGCGGTTGAATTCCAAAAGATTTTTACAATTTTATGTTTCATTAAGGGAGTAAAAACGCCCTGAATTTGCTACAAATCTTCCGGCAAAAGAATGGACAAAACTTTATACCGATCCTCTTAAAATGAGCAGAGCCAAGAAGAAAGACCTTTTGATGGAAATGTGTAAAAAAAGGAGTATTTCATGAAATGTTTTACTCTTGGTTTTCATCATTACCATCAAAATTTGTCACAAAAGATTATCTTCCAGAACAAGATGGTTTAGATGAAAGTGATATTGAATTATAATCTGTGTTTGATATGCAATTATTCTTTAACACTTTTTTCGCATTACTATTTTTTATTCTTTCACGTTTGCTATTCATATATACCTTAATATACATAAAATATACCTTTTGTGTCTAATTTTGGGCTATAAGCGTGTTGTTTCCATTCATTTATGTTTCAAAAAAGTATTAAATATGAGCAAATACTTGCAAATCACTGCAGGCAAAATGCACTAAGTCAGCTCATTTTTTGCTTTTGCCTAAATAATTATCATATTGGTTTGTCAAAAACAAAAAAAATATATTGGAAATAGATGTCAAAAGGTCAATTTTTTATGAATGCGATTAACTGACAAATAAAAGTTAATATTGAATTTTCATACGTAAACGAATCTTAATAATTGATTTACACAAAACTCTGTTTTTTGACTAAGTGCTTTTGGCTTGTAAACCGACGATATTTACATTTTACAGTTAGTTTAAAAAACACATCATATGTCTGGAGTTTATGAATATATAACTTTTGTTTTTTTTTTTAGTTAAAAAGTTTAATATCTTTTTGTTATTCAAATATATAATACATAACTGTACATGCTATACAAGCTTCACAAATCGAGTCGAAAATTGAAAAAAATATCACCTATTTTACTGTCTTTTAAGGGTAATAAACAAAAATAATAATAATAAAAGATTATAACGGTTGATTTTTCGTGAAAATTTTGTCTTTCCAAAACTTAGGTATTTGCATTTAACAGTTAGTTTGAAGACAACTCATAACTCTGGAATGCAGTAGCGTATACAGGGGGGGGGGGGATATGGACTAAAGCCCCCCCCCCGGGCTATATGGACAAAAGGCCCCGGGGCTATATGGACCCAATCCCTTCCCCACAGGTGATTTAAAAAACTCAAAGGGAGGGGTGGGGGCTATATGGACTAAAGCCCCCCGCATCGAAGTTGATTCTTTAAAAAATTCATTGTATACGCTACTGCATTCCAGAGTTATGAGTTATCTTCAAACTAACTGTTAAATGCAAATACCTAAGTTTTGGAAAGACAAAATTTTCACGAAAAATCAACCGTTATAATCTTTTATTATTATTATTTTTGGTTATTACCCTTAAAAGACAGTAAAATAGGTGATATTTTTTTCGATTTTCGACTCGATTTGTGAAGCTTGTATAGCATGTACAGTTATGTATTATATATTTGAATAACAAAAAGATATTAAACTTTTTAACTAAAAAAAAACAAAAGTTATACATTCATAAACTCCAGACATATGATGTGTTTTTTAAACTAACTGTAAAATGTAAATATCTCTGTTTAACGGTATTTTGAAAAATCAAAATTTTGCTCAAAAATTTAAATCAACATTATGTATGTGCTGCGAAAATTTGAAGTTTTTAGACCGCCCCCTTAGAAAGATATAGGCAAAAATGTGTCAAAAATTGACACTAAAAAAGCATGTTTTAAAAAAAAAATCAAGAAAAATTGTTAAAAAGAAGCATCAAAATATCCTTAAATATGGTTAATTTTTTTTCTTATTATCTTTCTAAAAATAGAAATTTAATCAAAATCGGTTGAACTTCTGATTTTTGGTGAATTATTTTATAAATAACTATTTTCTTGTTTTCAACTTTTAAACAATCATAACTCCTTCAAAAATTTTTTAAGAATTTTAAAATATATGCATAACTTTCTTATATTTTTAACATCTATCGACAAAAAAACAAAACAAAATTCTAGAAACTCCCGTTTAGAATTGGCCCTTTTTCAGTTTTACCCCATTTTACCCTAGACGCCATTACAAATTTTGGTGTAAAACTGTGGTTTTATATTCTTATCTATCATTGGAACAAAACTGCATCAAAACATTTTGTACTTCATTTAACTTTGATTGAATTCCTAGATTTATCGGGCCCGATCATCCTAGACAAAATTTGACTATATATCAAAGTTAAATGAAGTACAAAATGTTTTGATGCAGTTTTGTTCCAATGATAGATAAGAATATAAAACCACAGTTTTACACCAAAATTTGTAATGGCGTCTAGGGTAAAATGGGGTAAAACTGAAAAAGGGCCAATTCTAAACGGGAGTTTCTAGAATTTTGTTTTGTTTTTTTGTCGATAGATGTTAAAAATATAAGAAAGTTATGCATATATTTTAAAATTCTAAAAATTTTTGAAGGAGTTATGATTGTTTAAAAGTTGAAAGCAAGAAAATAGTTATTTATAAAATAATTCACCAAAAATCAGAAGCTCAAACGATTTTGATTAAATTTCTATTTTTAGAAAGATAATAAGAAAAAAAACTAACCATATTTAAGGATATTTTGATGCTCCTTTTGTACAATTTTTTTTGATTTTTTTAAAAAACATGCTTTTTTTTGTCAATTGTTGACACATTTTTGCCTATTATATCTTTCTAAGGGGGCGGTCTAAAAACTTCAAATTTTCGCAGCACATACATAATGTTGATTTAAATTTTTGAGCAAAATTTTGATTTTTCAAAATACCGTTAAACAGATATATTTACATTTTACAGTTAGTTTAAAAAACACATCATATGTCTGGAGTTTATGAATATAAATATAACTTTGTTTTTTTTTTTTAGTTAAAAAGTTTAATATCTTTTTGTTATTCAAATATATAATACATAACTGTGCATGCTATACAAGCTTCACAAATCGAGTCGAAAATTGAAAAAAATATCACCTATTTTACTGTCTTTTAAGGGTAATAAACAAAAATAATAATAATAAAAGATTATAACGGTTGATTTTTCGTGAAAATTTTGTCTTTCCAAAACTTAGGTATTTGCATTTAACAGTTAGTTTGAAGACAACTCATAACTCTGGAATGCAGTAGCGTATACAGGGGGGGGGAGTATATGGACTAAAGCCCCCCCCCCGGGCTATATGGACAAAAGGCCCCGGGGCTATATGGACCCAATCCCTTCCCCACAGGTGATTTAAAAAACTCAAAGGGAGGGGTGGGGGCTATATGGACTAAAGCCCCCCCCGCATCGAAGTTGATTCTTTAAAAAATTCATTGTGTAAATATCTCTGTTTAACGGTATTTTGAAAAATCAAAATTTTGCTCAAAAATTTAAATCAACATTATGTATGTGCTGTGAAAATTTGAAGTTTTTAGACCGCCCCCTTAGAAAGATATAGGCAAAAATGTGTCAAAAATTGACACTAAAAAAGCATGTTTTTAAAAAAAATCAAGAAAAATTGTAAAAAAGGAGCATCAAAATATCCTTAAATATGGTTAATTTTTTTTCTTATTATCTTTCTAAAAATAGAAATTTAATCAAAATCGGTTGAACTTCTGATTTTTGGTGAATTATTTTATAAATAACTATTTTCTTGTTTTCAACTTTTAAACAATCATAACTCCTTCAAAAATGTTTTAAGAATTTTAAAATGTATGCATAACTTTCTTATATTTTTAACATCTATCGACAAAAAAACAAAACAAAATTCTAGAAACTCCCGTTTAGAATTGGCCCTTTTTCAGTTTTACCCCATTTTACCCTAGACACCATTACAAATTTTGGTGTAAAACTGTGGTTTTATATTTTTATCTATCATTGGAACAAAACTGCATCAAAACATTTTGTACTTCATTTAACTTTGATTGAATTCCTAGATTTATCGGGCTATATGAAAACCATAGTATTCTCATGAAAAATTTTTTTTAGTTGAACGTGGACCTTGTGGGGGCGCCACATTCGACCGCATTCGATTGCGTGGAGAATTGTGGATGCGGGGTACATAAAGAATCGAAGACAAGTAGTAAGAGCAAGAGAAAAGTATTATTTTCATGCTCATAAGAAATAAAGGGATAAGCAAATCAGCTGTTTTCAAAATGTCAAAGAATAGAAAAACGTGAAGAAAATAAGAAAAAAATTGTCGTCTCCTCTTTGAATAGAAGAATATTTGTGTTGGTTTATTTAGGAATGTATTTTGTTTGCAGGCAGAGAAGCAAAGAAATTATATGAAGTGGTGAACGAGTTGATCGTGTCGCTTCTGCTTGCGTCGTCGTCACCCGTCGCACAGTGGGCTGAAAAGCAAATCTAGCGGGTCAAAAATCCAAATCTTTGTAAACGAGTGGTGTGTGTGTCCGTATCTTATTTAAACACCTAAATAGCCTAGCAGGTGCCAAATAGAGAGAATCGTTTTTTTATGGTTATGTGAACAATTAAATATTTTTAAGAGACAAGAAAGACACAGAAATAATGATGAAATGATGTCTCAATGCCAGTTTTTGTACTAAATTATGGTTTGAACATAGGTAAAACTATATAAGCTAATATTATATTGATCTCTGAGATATTTTCCACTGATAGTTTTTCATTTTTAGCCGAAGAATTTGGACCACTGTCGTCAAATAACCTGTAAGATGTTATGTTATACTTTTTCGAAAACGGGCAAAAACGGGCAGATGAAATATTAAAATATGTTATATATATTAATCCTGGAACTTAGTTTAAGTTCAATCTTTTTGTACAGGTTTGTACAGAAAAAGTTGCAGCCTACAGAATAAATGCTTTGTCAATTTTTTCTTACTAATAAAGTAAATGCCATGGTTCGTTTAGTTAAAACACCATAAATCATAAATAAACAAAATTATTAACCTTTTTAAATATAGTATATTTGGGAATAATAACAAAAAAGTTCATGACTTTTCAAACAAATAAGAGGTAAACAAAGTCCTACCATCATTAAATATTGAACGAACAATGACTGAATGATGTGTCTGCAATTAACGGTATTATTGCTTGAAAACTAAAGTCTTCTGTCAGTTAATTTGACTCTATACATTGTCTCTGACATGTGTACAACCTATGTACTACCTGCCCTGATATAAAATGCATATTTTTTGGACTTTTGACCCGCTAGATTCGCTTTTGAGACCACTGTGCGTCGTTGGTGTCTAGTTCGTAGCAACGAGTAGAAAAATTATTATTTGCAGAGATTTTCTTGTATGTAAGTGTGAAAAGACAAACGTGTGTAGGTCGTTGCTATATTTTCTTATTGAGGGTAGGTTTTGTTTTTGCTTCTTTTTTAATTGACTTGAAACTTTCTTGCAAAGTTTCGAGGATAGGCTAGGCATATATCTTTTGGTAGATATTTTGATTGAAATTTTCTTGCATGATTTCGGTGGTAGGTATTTTGGTGTGTAGGTATTTGAATTTTTAGATGCAATCTTTTTTGCGAGGATTGGTCTTTTGGTATGT
The DNA here is from genome assembly GCA_963921185.1 of Dasysyrphus tricinctus. Taxonomy (NCBI): domain Eukaryota; kingdom Metazoa; phylum Arthropoda; class Insecta; order Diptera; family Syrphidae; genus Dasysyrphus; species Dasysyrphus tricinctus. The sequence continues at coordinate 27,915,655 of OY992533.1, read as the reverse complement.
TGGTAGGTAGGTACATATTTGAATTAAAGATTTTGTGCAATTAGGTACTATTAATTTTTTGCTAGATAGTTTTTTTGTTTATAGTTTTTATTACCTACATAGGTAGGTACCTACATATTATAAATTATTTCGAGTAGTTATGTTTAATAGGTATTTGTAGGTATTTTAATTAAATTTTGTATGCAAAATTCGGGGGTGGGTTAAGGCATAGATATTTTTGATAGATAGGTATAGGTACCTACATGTATTTTAACTAAAGTTTTTATTGCTAAATTCGGGGGTAGGTTTTAGGTATAGGTACCTTCATACCTAGGTAGGTTTATCTTTTAATAGGTACCTAGGTATTTGTTTTTTTTGTTTTGCAAAATTCGAGGGTAGGTATGTATTTCTTTGAGTAGGTAGGTAGGTACCTACTTATTTGACCTGAAATTTCTTCGAATTTTGTAAAAAGATAACCTAATATTATTCACTAGTCTGTAAGTGGGAATCCCTATGCCAGTTCCAAATACAGTGGTGGTCCAGTATAACGAATGGCGATATAACGAATGCTCGATATTACGAACACTTTTTTCTAGCCCATTAGGTATTCTACATAACGAACAAATAACGAATTTCACAAAATAAAACCAAAAATGTTTTAAAATTATTAATTTTTCTGTTACGTACATGAATTCAGAGAAGGAATTTGTGTAATTAAACTCTTGATTTTGGATGATTTAATGTGAACTTTGGTTTGTTGTGCTCAATTTATTCTCTCATATTTTCTTATTTGAACTACGGAAATGCTCAAATTTGAATTTTTATTACGGATTTGGGGATAAAACTCGGTTGTATTTGAAAATGATACCAGATGAAGTGTTTAAAAATTATCAAAAGCTACTTTTTTGTTAATCAAACGAATTCAATATAACGAATTTTCGATATAACGAATGGACCTTGGACATTATATCATTCGTTATACTGGACCACCACTGTACTGTCAAAACAAATTTAATTTCAAATTTCTTACCAGTGATTTTCAAAAAATTCATTCCTAGCTTTATTGGCTCCAACGTAGAAGTTCATTTCGACTCATCGGTAGGTATTTTATTTAAAGGTTTTTGTTGCAAAGTTCAAGGGTAGGTAGGTACGTAGGTACCTATTTCTTTGAGTACCTATTTGACCTTGAATTTAAAACTAATTTTATGTATATTAGGTAAGCATAGGTAGGTAGGTATGTATGTAGGTACCTAATAAACTTTTTATCTAATGAACTTTTTATAGATTTATTTTGTATAAGTTGGTAGGTATGTACCGAGGTAGGTATATAGCAACCATTTTTCTGCCTAATAATTTAAAATAAACAATTTAAATATGCATTATTTTGAAGGCGCGTTGAAATATTTCGAGGTAAAATATACAAATTAGTAGATAAAATTTCAATCGCAGTAAGATTTTAGTTCTCATATATGTATGTGAAATACAATAAATATAATAATGCCACTATTAATTGAAGATAAATACTCTTACAAAAAATGTCTTTCATTACTATTATTTTGTAATATATTTTGTATTAATTTTCATGAAAAGAATCTACAAATTAAATTTCAAGTAGGTAATTAAGTATTATATTATAATACCTTTGTATTATTATGAAAAATAATACAGATTTCATATTCCTTTGTAATATCTGATGGAGTAAATATAAATTTTTGTCATTCCCCTGATACAAGTATCATTTCCCTGACTTAAAAAACCGTTAGATTTGATCAAATGTTATGACTCCTTGTTTTAAAGTGGTTATTATAGAGTTATTAAGAGACATAATTGTTCGTCTACCAAAATATGTTCTTTTGAGCGAGGGTCCACTTTGGAGTAAAAAATATTGATGTTTTGAAATATTGACCCATGTCCATATGTAAAAAATTCAAAACTCTTCTTATCCATCATAGGCTATTAATTATGTTATATAAGAAGGAACTAAAACGTTCACAGGTTTTTATTGTAAACAATTTTAAATGGGTCATTAAAGATTGGAAAGTAGGGGAGTGCTTTTATATTAGAGGGTGCAATTGTGAGAGGGGGGAATGGTGGGGAAACTGGCCATATCCAATCATTTGCAACAAAACTCTTCATAACCAAATTTAATTGTTAAATATCTTTTAAACGGAACTTCCAATACTTGTTTGCTCTCAATCATAACATAGATTTAAAAATCTTAGAAACCCAAATATATTGAAGACGATACGCCTACAGCTGTGAACAAACAAATACACCTTCACATGTATACCTACCCCTTTCCCTTGCACCATAAAAACCCCATAAGCCAAAAATAATATCCGAAATTGTTCTTTTTGTGTCTTTCAGCTTTATCTGCATAGTAAAAAAAATGTAAACAAAACCGATAACCAAAACAAAATTGAATATTTTCTCCAAAATGCCTTCTACCTGATTCACTCTAACTCTCATAAATTCAGTATACGTCTTTCCCATGCTTATACTATTCTTCACGTCCACACTTCCACTTATTCCACAATTCTCCACGTCAAGGTACCCCTTGGAGACTTGAGATGTCGCCCTCTTCGAGTGCCACCATGATAGTACTATGGTTTTCATATACAAAGCAGCAACCTAACTTGCCCTCTCCCATTTCCAGCCAACAACCAATTTTAACTCATGCAATAGATGTCATCGACCCAATTCCAGGAATTGTGCGAGCAGTATTCAATTTTAAATTATTATGTTAAATAAACAATTTGCAAGTATTCTTTTTTGCCAATATCCGTTAAACTTATTTTTTGTCAATTAAGCATTTTGCATTCTTTCGTAAATAAAGCATTCAATGCATTGCATTTTCCTAGAAATATATTATTGTAAATAGAATTATAAGTTTTCATTTGATAAGTCGAATAAAAATTAATTCAGATTTGAACCTTCAAACGTGGAACAAGTGTTTTTTTTAAGCTCCGCTTCAATCACAAACTTAACTCGCGCTCATCGTTCAACTTGTGACTAAACTGTTTTGTTGCAGTAGCAGTTGCATGTGCGCGAGTAGCCTAAAGGAAATTATACTTTTATCTCTCCACAAGGATGTTCAACGATCGACTACTGTTTAGTAAATGGGGATTGGATGGATGTGATTAAGAATTTTGAGGTATATCCTACAAATTTTTCATCACATCTACCAATTATAGTTTCTTGTGAGTTCTTTTACCAAGATCAAGATGCCCAAATAAGCACTGAAGACCTTGCTCAAATTAATATCAAACTTAAGTGGATTGATGGCCGTTCTATATAGGCAAAATTTAAGATACGCAATGATGTTTCTCCACTCAGTAAAATTAACGATAGTTTAAAAAAAAATAATTATTGTGTTGATCGGGTCATAAGTGACAGCATAAGGCCGCGGCCACGCAGTAAGCGGCTGAGCGGCTGAGCGGAAAAAAAAATATAAAACATATGAAATCACATAGAAGCGGCCACGCTATGAGCGAGCGGCGAAACAAAATTCTGAGCGGCTAAGCGGCGCCGCTCAGCAACCAAACCTGTTTTAATTTTTAGTAATGTTCTCAGCGGTAAGAAGTAAAGATGGCCAAAGTAAACATTGAGTTGTTAATTTCGTGTGTGCAGTCTCGACCATCTCGGCATTTTAACTACTAATCGCTCAAAAGCAGTCGCTCAGTGCCTGGCCATACGTCGCTTAGAGCTGCCACTCAGCCGCTAGCCGCTCAGCCGCTTACTGCGTGGCCGAGGCCTAAGAGCGTCTTCAAATGTCCACGATGCTTAGCAAAACGCTGATCAGCCACCAGAGCCCCGAAGGTCTGCAAGTGTCTTGATGCTTGTCTTGTATTAAAAAAATGAAAAGACTAGGTTGATTTCTTTAGACTGTTCAAGAGAACTTTACTTGTCTATGGATCGAAATAAAATGATCTTAAAATTGACATAAAACGAAAAGAATAATTTTTTACAGTTAGAATTTAGAAATTTAATCAGAGAGAACGAAGGTATAAACTGCAATAAAAAAATGAATGTAATAGATTACTTCGTTCAGCGACAGTGACTCAAATCTATGTTTATACATACATTTATGAAATGTACTAATGTACTACATTTTATTTTAACTAATAAATTAATCAAAATAATGAAGTTAGATTAAACATTAAATGAAAGTTATTATTGTTAATGTCAAAATATATATGGTAAAAGTTGATTAGTGTAATTCAGTCTGTTACAACCTCCCCCTCTGTCGCTGAAAACGTTCCGAGGATGCAACAGGAACAGGCTATTGAGAATATGTTCGTATACGTCTCGGTCTTGAAGATCTTCTTAATTTTTGTGTATCTTGTTGCGGGACTGATTGAACTGTAACTTCGTCTTTTTCTGGAACATCGATGCTTTGATTGCTTTGAATTCCAATATTAGATCGTCAGAAGACGATTTTGAATTAAGAGGTCGACCTCGAGGTCGAATTGGATAGATTGGATTGCAGATTGAACCTTCGTATGGCGTAAGCGATGAAACGTGATGTGAACCAATGGTTTGATCTGGTTTATCTGTAGCTGAAAAAGTATAACACGAAGATCCTTTTTTTTCAGAATGATGTAGGGGCCATCACGTCTTGGCACATACTTTGAAGTTATACCTCGCTTTGCTTTACTTTGCGCCTGTGTTTCCACTAGGACCAGGTCATCTTCTTTAAATGCTTGTTGAGGTTGTCGTTTTTGGTCCACATATGCCTTGTTTTTATCTTGTAATAACTCTTGTGATTCTTCAGCCATTTTTAACGTACATATCTGCAAGCTTTAGTAAATGCGGTGTGATTTGAGGAATGAAGTTTTCTGATAGCGCAACTTGCTTTAAATCAATGTGTGCTTCCAAAGGCGTTCGAAGCTCTCTTCCAAACGTAAGGTATGCTGTTGTGTAACCTGTACTTGCACATTTTGCCGTGTTCATTGCAAAACGAATTGCTGCTAATTTCGAATACCATTCCTTATGATTCTGTCCTACACATATAGAAAGTTGTGTTTTCAGGTCTCTATTTTTTCTTTCTACTGGATTTGCGTGATAAATTGGTGTAAATGTTTGTTTTATACCCAAACAGAAAGTAAGTTTTTGCATTAACGCCGATATAAATTGGGAACCCTTGTCCGAGTGCATTCTTCTTGGTACACCATACCGGAAAATAACTTCATCAAGTAGTTTAAGGACACAGTTCTCTGCTGATACCTCTTTGAGTACAAAAAGCTATATCCACCGGCTGCACAAATCCTCAACTATAAGAATCCACTGGTGTCCGTCCTCTGAGCGAGGTAGTGGACCGAATAAGTCCACTGAAATCACTTCAAATCCCTGGTTACTGCATACAGTTTGCATTAAGCCAATAGGTTTGAGGTAAGTTGGTTTGTATTTTTTACATTCAGGACATGCTCTTACGTAGTTTGCTATGTCCGATCGCATACCTTTCCAGTAATAAAAAGGGGTAATACGATTAGTTGTTTTGTCAATACCATAATGACCTGCTGTTGGAGCATCGTGATAATTATATAATATCCTTTCTCGCATTGATGTTGGTGCAACCAGCTGTCCGTTTTCAGAAACTTCTTCCGAGCAATACCGGTATAGTATACCACCAACCATTATATATCTATCCTCGACCAGTGTGTAGTTGAACATTTTCATCATCTGCCTCAAAGGAATCAATTATTTTTTTAACGACCGGATCCTCTAGCTGAGCGTCACGAACTTCTTTAGCTCCTTTAGTCGGAAAATCAACTTCAAATGACATGTACTCACATTCGATTTGTGTATGGTTTACCTTGCAAGAGGACGAGATAATGTATCTGCCACAGCGTTTTGTTTACCAATTTTATATTGTACGTTTGAAGTAGCAAGGACCAACGAGTTAGTCTTCCAGTTGGTGATTTTAAACTACATAACCATTTCAGTGGTTGATGGTCAGTTAAAATCGTTACTTCCACTCCTTCAATGTAGCCACGAAATTTTTGCACTGCCCAAACAACGGCTAAAGCCTCGCGCTCGTCGAGTAGTTACGTTCAGCTGAAATAAGAAGCCGGCTAGCATATTCGATTGGGTTATAATATTTCTCCCCCTGGAGTAAAACAGCTCCAAGCGCATAGTTGCTTGCGTCTGACCATAGGAAAAAAGGCATATCTTCTTTGACTTGTTGAAGGATAGGTGGTGAACTGAGAAGCTGTTTTAGTTTTTCAAAAGACGCTTGTTCTTCCTTTGACCATTTCCATTGCGTGTTCTTTCTCGTAAGGTTTGACAAGGGCTTGGACACTTTTGCGAAGTCTGTTATAAACCGACGGAACCACGAACAAGTTTGCAGGAAAGACATAAGCTGCTTTAAATTTCTTAGACTTAGGCGTTTCATGATAGCGTCTGTTTTCTCCGGGTCGATCTTCAAACCTTCAGTAGTTAAGATGTGTCCCAGATATTTAACTTCAGATTTGCAAAAAAAACATTTTTCTCTGTTGAGGTGAAAGCCGAATGCATTAAGTCTATTAAATGTTTGTTGTAAGTCCTTAATATGTGTTTCGAAATTCTCCGAACAGATAATTATATCATCTAGGTATGCCAATATTAGGATATTTGGAAGTCCATTTCGAAATCTGTCGATTATCCGTTGAAACGTTGCCGCGTTCCTTAAGCCGAACGGCATACGGTTAAAGGCATATATTCCGAAAGGTGTCGTGAAAGCCGTTTTAGGTTTATCAGCATCAGCGATTTTGATCTGCCAATATCCTGATTTCAAATCTAAGGTTGTCATAAATGGTGTTGATTTAGAAGCGTGCAATAAGTCATCTATTCGAGGTAATGGATATGTATCTGTAACCGTAATCTTAGGCCTGGTTCACACGAGATTGTACCGCACATTTTGTATTGCATTCGGTTTTTACCGAACAAATATCGGGTGTTCACACGATATTTATATTTATTCGTTTAAAACTCGAATAGCTGCAGAATAATGAAAATGAATGGAAAAGTTTGAATTCGTGAAGTATTTTATTTTTATCTTTTTAAGGACAAGGGCTAGAAAGCTGAAATTTGGACGGATGATAGAAATTATTGATTTAAATATGAATTAAAAAAATAAGAGTCCTAGCATACCTTTGGACGGAGATAACGGTAATATTTGAGCGCTTTCACATATGAACTCATATCTCTTTAGTGCATTGATGAATTTTCTTGTTGTTTTTAAATATCGCATATAAATAGAATTACGGTTATTTTGATATCTCATTCATTATCCTACGTGGTATATAAGCGACACAATTTTGATTTTAAATTGATCGAAAAATCAAAACAATTGCATTGAAATTACCTGCTTGGACCATTGTCCACGACCATCCACCAGCGAGAAGATCCCGTTATCTACATGGAATTTTTTTGATTAAAATTTGATATGGATGACTTTAAAAAATCATAGCTCCCGTTCTACTGATTGGATCTTCAAGGTCTTTAAAGAAAGCTGACATAACGGGCTATATTGTGTAAGCAAATCATTGAGGAGGGGCAAAAATGTTCATACTAAAGGGGTGAATAAAACCCAATTCAATTCCATTTATTTTATTCTAAATTCAAATGTTGATAAAAATTTTTATAATTTTGAAAAACTAAAAACGCATATTTATTGCCTCATTCCTCTTCTTTATTTTAAGACCTTAACCTATAAGATCCAATGAGTATCACCGGAGTTATAATTTTTTTAAACCAACCATATCGGTCGATTAATTTTTTTTGTATACATCGGCTTTTCTCTCCACTGAAGCTCATTCGATGCCAACGAACAAATACCCAACGTGGATTTTAACCCTGTGAACAAGACTATATAAAACTATACGCCACTGAAAGACGATACGTCGCAATTCATTCGTTTTTTTTTATAAGTCCGTTGAGTATTCGATAAACGTACTTAGCTGAGTACGTTTTCTTGCCGTACAAACGTGCGTCGTGTGAAAGGCTCTATGCAAAATATATACGCCACTGCTCATTCGCACGGATTTATACTGCAAACAATCGTGCGGTACAATCTCGTGTGAACCAGGCCTTATTTAGCCGTCTATAGTCAACACACAAACGTATATTTCCATCTTTCTTCGGTATTAAAACTACAGGTGAGGCCCAAGCGGATGTAGTTTCTTCGATGATATTATTTTTTAACATTTCGTTTAACTCTTCGTGAAGTTAGCTTTTCATTGTAGGTGATAATCTGTAGGGAGTTGTAGCAATCGGTTCGTGTGCAACTGTTTTGATTGTGTGCTCAGCTCCTTGAATTGGTGCGGATATGTTTTCGAGCAGACATTTCTCATCTTCCAACAATTTTTGTAACGTTTTCTTTTCAAACTCGGAGAGGTGAACTGCTTCATCATCTCTTATATGAACATCGATCGAATTTAAGCTTATAGGTATGAAGTTTGTATCTATTTCACTTTTTTTTTAACTTCTTCAGTGGCGGAAACAAATTACTTTCTTTTGGGGTGCTGTAACTTAAAGGAAGTACGTTTTCGAAAATTCTATTGATACCCGCCGGTGAATATTCATTTGAAGGAAAACTGTTTTCCTTTGGTGTTTTCATTACTTCTGACTGGTTGTTTTGTTCAAACCAAGAGATGAAATTTTCTATAGACTCAGGCTTTGTCAATTTTTCTATTTTAGCTTCACTTAAGGTCACAGCATTATTTAGTTTTAATTTGTTCGGTTCATCTTTGTAGTGCCATGTACGCTGAGCTAAATCTAGTACTATACCCGATTGCTCTAGGAAATCTATGCCAAGAAGAGTTCTATTATCTTTCGCATTTGGTAGGCAAATAAACCGTATTTTAGTGGAGGAACGATAGCCCAAAATAGTGCATTATTCAGGAACCCGGAGAACCTGCTCCGATTTTGATGATTTTTTTTTGAAATTTAGGAAATTGAAATTAGAAAAAAGTTTACAATTCAAAAATCGACGCTCTCAACAGGAATTTTTTTGAAAATTGAAAAACCAAATTTTTTTCAACGACAAAATAATTGTTCCTATATTTGCTTTGAACAATTAATTTTACTTATAAAACACACTTAAAAAGTGAATAAAAACATTTTAAATAATTTTACTAAATATAAAAGTCCAAAACCCAGAACAGTCAAACCCGCTTATAGTCACTGCCCTGATACTAAACGATTTTTGCTATTCGGCTATTGTGATTATAAAAAGGTCTAACTGTGTTTTTGTTGCTGCTTATACTTATTCAAAAAAATATACACTCCGCTTCAACCGAATAGACACATAATTTTGTAAAGGTGTCCTTTGTCATTAATGTATCACTTGATTTTGCTTTTTGTTTGTTTGTGACGTTGGAAAATAATAAATAATCTTTTGAAAAATTAACAAAAAGATCGAAATGCTAACTTTTTTCTGTTTTAAACATTTATTGATTATGTTCCTTGTCAAAAGATAATGAGCATACCCATTTTTGTTTTGTAATAAGAGCTATAAGATGGTTTGGATAGAATTTAATCATACAGTTTTTTTTCTTTTATCAAGCGAAGTCTTGCTCCAGACATCGCAGATAGCTTCGTTTAAGCAATTCTTATCTTCAAACTGTCTACTAGCCTCATGAACTTTTGAATATAGCCATGCCCAAACGTTTTCGATGATGTTTAAGGTCGGTGAATAAGGCGGCCATTAGTAGGGAAATAGAAGAGTTAACTTATGAATCCATTACAATTTATTCAAAGTTCAATTAATTAGTATAAAATAGTTGATTTTAAAATGTTTAAATTCAAGTAGTTTAAGTTCAATTTGATTAAGGCTTACATGAAATAACGGCTTTACTACGTGACGACTGAATTATAAAAGAAAAAGATTTTATTCTTAGCAAAGGATTACAGTTCAAAGATTTAAAGCTAGATAAAGTAAGTGAGGCTTTGCCAATAGTTGGTGATTTAAAGTGCAGACAGCTGATAGGGTGCTCCTGTCATCGACCCTACATACATATATGTATGTACGTACATACTGTACTTATGTATACTTACTGCTTACTCATACATATGTATGTAATGTACCTATAAATACAATTTTAAAAAAATCAAGAAAATATTTGGGAATGCATGTTTTAGGTATTTAAATAGGATATAGATACTAATTAAATTAAAAAAAAATTACCCGATTTTGAAATAACTTTCGAATTTTCAAAAAATATTTTTATTTTGGTTTTTAAATTCATTAAATAATATTTGAACGTGTTGATATGCAATATTATCTATTTTTACTTTTTGGAGGTTTTCGAAAACAAAATTTAATTACATAAATCCGTTCAGCCGATAGTGAGAAAATAAAAATAAAAAAAACGTTCTATGGGTGGCTTTGTTTAAAAATGCCTGATAAAAAATGTTTTTGTATAAATGCTGGTAGACCATTTAAGTTTTTAGACATGGAAACATTTATATCTTAATCGTATTTGCCATTTTTTAACATTTGTTTTTTTTTTGCATAAAAGTAAAATTTTTTATATATTCTTAAGTGTTAAAAAACCATTTAGTACTCTGTTTCAAGAAACCTTCCTAGTTGTTTCCTAAATATGTATTGAGTTTTCAACAAAAAAAATTAAAAGGTATTTTTTTGAAAATCCAAAAACTATTTATACTTATATTGCCTACCTAACTTTTTGTTAGCTTTTCCATGAAAAAATATGATTTTAATCAGCTAAACAGTTTTTAAGAAAATGGAAAAAAAGATAAATGGTTTCTTACCCATTTTTTTTTAAATTCAATTTTTATTTTTCCATTTTCTTAAAACTATCTTAAAGCTAGACAAAAATTCATTAAAACTAGCCTACTTATCAATATCTTACAACTAACTTACTGGCTCCATTCGGGCGCTCTAAGTTAAACTAATAACTCTCGTAATAGTCGCAATCATCGGCCGTATAAGGGCCATGTAGCAAATCACTTTCACCCTGCTGCTAAGCCGGCTGCTATAAAACAACCGTTTCGTCAGGGCAAAAGCTCCCCTAGCCCTGGACAGAGCAGCATTTATATGTCTGTCGAAATACAAATACTGATCCATCCAGATGCCAAGGTACTTTACTACACTTTTACTCGCCAGTGGCTGTCCATTTGGCCCTACGATCACCAGCTTACGCCAGTTCTTTCTCGTATCCCTTGTGGCTCCACGCAACGGAGTCCTAAACAAGATAGTTTCTGATTTCTGAAAGTTGATTTTTAACTTCCAGTCATCGCAATATCGCTGAATCTTCTCGAAGTCACGCTGCAAAAGAATTCTGATGACCTCAATTTTTGGAGCTGTTCTGTACGCAATTAGATCGTCGGCATACGCAATTGCCTGAGTTAGACTACTTATCAGATCGCTGGTGTAAATGCTGAATAGAATCGGCGAGTTGACCGCTCCCTGCTGAAGACCATTTTTAATATTAAAGGTTGTGGCAGAAGTCACATTGCCACTCTTGACAACAAACTTTCTACCATTGAGCATATCATAAAGCATATATAATAGTGGTTTACTAATGCCAAGTCCGGTCAGCTTTAGATAAAGGCCCTCTAGTCATACGGTGTCGAAGGCCTTCTCCAAATCAACCAGACAGGCACCCGTACACTGCTTTTTGGATTTGTTCCATTGGACATCCGAAACGAGTTTAGACGCGGCATGAATGGTGTCATGTCCCGCCTTAAAACCGAACTGATTATCCGGTATGATATTATTGTCCTCTGCCCACTTAGACAGAGCTCTATTGATAACTTTTTCGAATACCTTGCTGATACTAGGAAGAAGACTTATCGACCAGAGATTCGCCGGATTGGAGTTGTCCTTTCCCTTTTTCGGGAGAGGATGCACCACAGCTGTCTTCCACCGCACTGGATAATATGCATTATTCAGAGCGTTGTTAAACAGTGTGGTATAAATGTCTACTGCTTCTTGCGGTAAATGTCGAAGTACAACGTTGGATATGCCATCGACTCCTGCTGACTTCTCCTTCTTTAATGAATCGAAGATGAGCTGAAGCTCCACCTTCGTAATTAACAGGGAACTGGGCCCATTTCGCTCGGCGATTATGGCGTTTGCCAAATGATCTTCATTGAACCCGGTAAAACCGTGGTTCTCTGATCGCCATTGCGTGATGTCATTCCGAAGGTAGAAGTGGTGGAGCAGGGCTCTGTTTTCCAGGTCATGGTTCGGGCAAATGCATGCATTCACCTTGTACACTTGCTGGAAAGCAGCCCCCACAGCTTCCACTTTCTCCTGCGAATCTTCGACAATAAAGAGGTCATCGTCCAAGACGGCGTCCTCTGGATCAATTCCTGCTGTCAGAAGTACGTCTCTGTTATCTGTCGTTCTCTGGAGCTTAAGACACGGAAGGTCGTTCTGATCATTCCTTCTAAATATTTTGTTAATTTGGGGAAACATACTCGGGTCGCTAGAATTAACAGCCCGAATTTTGTTATCCCAATACAAATTAATCGACAACCGATAATTTTCTTTTATTAGTTGGTTGATGTTCTTGATCGAAGACTTCAGTGTCATAATCTCCAGATCGTGTGGGTCAGTAAACCGTCGGTACAAGAGTTTGAGTCTTGTCAGCACTCTTTTGTCTGTGTAATGCATCAATGGTCGCATTCCGGTACATGTCGGTTGCGTCCCGTTGTTTGTACTTTGGTATCGTTCTGTCCATTGTTCGTTTGATTGTCTCGTCCATTTGTTCCAGGTATTGGTCTATTTCGTTATTTGTCAAATTCCTGTCATTTGGTGGGGATATATTGTTCGAACTGATTTCGCTCGATAAGGCGTTGGTAAAGCGTGGCCAGCGCACCTTACTGTAATTGTAAGTATGCACAGGCACATACTCATCCAACGCCACAACCTCGTTCGGAAGCTGTATTACGGCGGCGAGTCCGCAGTGGTCACTGTCGTACTCGATCGTTCGTAAACAGTTTCTTGGTCTTTGACCCACAGTGTCAGTAATTGTGAGTCTTGAGTCTATTAGCAATAGATCCAGATAGACAGTAGCGGATCCAGGATTTGGCTGTGGGGGGGGCTCGAGTCTCATATTTTAGACATCTCTCAATCCTAATTTTCTTTTCTCAGAATGTAGGCCAGACGGCAGAGTCAAACAATTGTTTCATAAATCAAAAATATACTTAATGAATATGAATATCATTGGAAAAGGAGCAGCTGTAGATAATTACAAGATAAATGCATACACTGTATAAAAATTTGTAGGGATAATTCAAATGTATTTCTTTTCATACTGAATGTTCCCAAAATGCCCGCATTGGCTTTTTGTGTAGATGCATTTGAAGAAGTGCAGACGGGGAGAGTTTAGAGGTCTATCAACCTAAAATATTTGTTTTGGTCAACCTACACATATGATACATGCTTTAAAGGAAGTTTTTAACGCCGTAAAATTTTGCAATTCTGCGTCGATTCCAATTTTAATATTTCATGAATTAATTTTTTCAAGGTTCCCTATACGATTTGTGCTATTTTTCCTGGTCTATAGCTAAAACTCTAGCTCTATTTTAACATAAAATTTTTGTGAAGAAAATCACATACAACAGCTGCTCTCTGAATAAAAATTTTACTCAACCATTTCAAAGACTTTTTTCTCAATATTTCAAGTAAATATGATGAAATAAAATTCGAGAAAACTCGAATATTTTTCGTGTTCGATTTGCAGTTTAACAAAGTTAAGTCCAACTAAATCTCATGAATAAAATAAGATGTACAAATTTAGCTCGAGAATAATGTGGGGCACAATCATTTCATAGACTAAATTTTGACAGGCATCTTGTGATGCCTGAAATGAAAATTTAATTGGAGTTGCGTATCCAAAATTCTAGGCAAAATTTAGGGGAGAATTTTGTATAGGAGCAAAATTTTACGGCGTGGCGTTCCAAGGATATTGGCTAGTATATGTTATTGATATTTGCTTAAGCAACCATTTACAGCCACGTCATTTTATTTGAATGATCCTACCATTTCATATCATAAATATTTAATGAATCTTTAGTTTCAATTTCGAGGACACTGATTATAATAAACATTCACAGTCATATTTTTTTAAGAATTTCTTCTGGGCAGTTGTCCAGCTAGTCAATGCCCAAATTGTTTAGGCAACTTGGTATTTATAAACGCATTCCAACAATTGCCCGACCTCATTTATTCAATGAATTAACATTTATTTATTCATTTTTGAATGAATTAATGAATTTTAATACGCTTTGGGGCACGTTCAACAAGCTTTTCATTAATTTCAAAACTAGGTAATTATAAAACCAGAAACATTTGCCCACCTAATTCATTTAACGTGTCTTCTTTAAAATAAGATTTCAGCAACCAACTTCGGTGGCCAAACGTTGCAAAATGTTTATAAATAACATTTTGGAGTTGGACAGGTGGCTAAAGTTAGGCATTGCTTGGAATGGGTTTATATATACCACTGTAATTGTTTGATTCGGTTGCTCGAAAACATTTCATGCAAAGTTATTTTTTCCATCGCAAATACAAGAGTTATAAACCCTAAAAAATCTCGGGGGTCAGCTAAGCCCGAAAGCTATCAACAGAAGAGCTTTGGAAAAGGTGACATTTGCTCTTGTGGTCAAATTCAATAGTATATTTAATGATGAATTCTATCGATATCCACAGCTTTCGTTCCTTCAGCTTAAAATAATAGCATGCTCTATTCAAAATTTTACCTGAAAATGTATTTTCAAGGCAAAAGGTAACATTTTTCAGTCACATATCAGAATTTCAGTTTTCAATTTCTGAAAAAAAAAAATGATTAAAGAAAATATCATGTGTTGTCATTAAGCTCTTAAATTGCATTCAACATATAAATTTGCTGAACTAACCCAGTTTGTTTCGCCCATATGTTCTACTGACTTGAACAAAAACGAAGCACTTTGTAGTCTCCCTTGTTTCTTAGCCAATTCCTTAGGGGCTTAAAAAAAGTACAGTTAACATGTTAATTGTTAAGCCCAATATAATATTTTCGTTCAGTTTCTTTGAAGCTTGGGAAAACAACAGCTTACATGTAAAATTTTACACCTCATCGAATTTCCTTAAGGCTTGGGAATTAATACAGCCGATTCCCTCAGGGCTTAGAAAAACATATTTTAGACGTAAATTGGTTAGCACCAACTCTTGTAGGAATTGCAATAAATTAAGTCTACGTTTTTATTCAGATTGCTTAGTCTCATCTTCGTTTTTTTCATCCAATTCCTTTGGGGGCTTAGACAAAAATACTTTCATGTTAATTTCTCAGCCCCAACCCTTTTTTCGATAAATAATACCAAAAAACGTAAATATTATATCTATGATTTTAGGGATCATTCTTTGTTTCATCAAGTGTTTTTAAAAATTCTAGGTTTGGAAACAAACACAAAATTGAAACATCGTAATGTACTGTATTATGCTATTAAATTAATTATACTAATCGACTGTGGGGGGGGCTTCAGCCCCTATAGCCCCCCCTCTGGATCCACCACTGCAGATAGGCACCGCTTCTTGGAAACGATGGCCGATCCGTAGCCAGCAGGTCGACACCATATTCAGTGTTATGTTGACTCATCCAATTAAAAAGATGAATACCTCTTGGATTCTGTATTTGATTTCCCCAATCTAGGTGTTTGGCATTCAAATCACCGGCCATGAGAAAGTAATTTTCTTCCAAGCTCAAGCGTAGACATTCGAAAAGTTTTTTAAGCTCTGTCATAAAATCAGTTGGCTTAGGTGATTCCGGTGCATAAGCCGCGATTACATACATTCGCTTTCCCTGTTGGAGAGGAATGCATACGATGCACGCCTCTAACAGCCGAAATCTTCGCAGATCACTATTATATATAACTTTATGATTAATGCCTTTTCGTATGAAGATTGCGACGCCCCCCCCCTTGAATGGAGTTGGGTCGATCTCTTCTAACGATATTGTTATTGTTGTTAGTCAACTTATGTTTCTGGTTCAGCTTAGTTTCGCTGGCCATAAACACATCTGGACTCTGGTCTTTCAACAGTTGAAAAAGATTAGCTCTACGTTCGGTCCTAATCAGTGAATTTACATTCACAGCAAGGATCCTAAGAGGCCTCTCCGAAAGCGCGCCTTTAACCTCTAAAATGCGATGGGCTAGGCAACACAGAATAGAGATGATCTACCCTAGCCGCCTGCTCCTTTATCTGTTTTTGAAGTCCTGTCAACTGGCCTTGGATTGCCAGCAACATGCTTTTAATTTCGGCATGAGCATCGAAAGCCTTAGGCACGAGGGCCGGTTGGGCTAACTTAGCTGCAGGCTGTACCGTGCTTCCCCTTCCTGATGCCATTTGGGCGTAGGAAATTTGGGGATTGACGGGTGTTGTTGTAGGAGCACGCGTAGATGGGCGTATCTCTACCGCTGTCTGCCTAGCCGTTTTTTTAATCGTATTTGCTGAAAAGCTGAGCAACCCCGATAGTTTGCAGGGTGTCCCTCCTTTCCGCAAAGTGCACATCTAAGCTGGGTCATATCATCGACCCGTTCCTCACCGAGCTTACACTCTCCTTTATTGTGGTTCTCACCGCATTTCACGCAGCGTGACTGCATTTCGCAGTTTGCTGCAGCGTGGCCAAACCTTTGGCAGCGCACGCATTGAAGCAAGTCGCCGCGTCTCTTTAATTTATCCAATGTTACAACCTGGTAGTTAAGGACGGAGATTTTCCTCAAACTATCCAGTTTGCTGCTGGGTGAGAGTTGAACCAGGAAAAACGGCAAAGACCGCTTCTCCCGTCTGGCTTTGACTGTAGTAAAAGGCTTGACCCCCCTAAAATCGAGATCGCCACTCGCTTTTTGACGGAGCTCATTTAAGAGCACCTCTGGTTCCGTGCAGGAATCTATGCCCTTCAGCAGGACCGTTTGCAATTTTTCTACTTTTGGGGTAAATGTGAAGAATTCAGTAGTGGTGTCTTTTAATAAATCTTTAATTTGTTTATATTGTTCCAAAGTAGAACAGTGGATAGCATGCCTGTCTTGGTTAAGTCTTTTAATATAGAAATTGTTGCCTATGGCCGACTTACATAGGTTAAAAGTGTCTTGGAGCTCCATCTTGTATACATTTATCGGTGGCACCTTTTCTTTTTTGCTACTTGCTGCCTGTGGCTGCTGCTGGTGTTCGACCTGCTGCTGTTTTTTCTGCATCTGCTGTTCTTGCTGCTGTTGTTTATGTTGCTGCTGGTTCTGCTGCTCCTGATTTTGTTGTTGTTGCTTGTGTTTTGTCGGTTTTGCTGTTGTTGTTTTTGTATTATTTGCTGCTGTGGCTGTTGATTTTGCAGCTGTTGTTGTGGCTGTGTAAGTGTTTGCATCAGCTGTTGTTGTTGTTTTTGTTTTTGTTGCACTTGCTTTTTTAGCTGAGGCTGTCCATGATCTTTTTGTTGCTGCTTTGGATCTTTGAGTTCTGGCGCCTGGAGCAGCCTTTTATTTTCGCGCTGCTGCTTTTCTTTTGCTCGGCGCATCTCTTGTTCTTCTTTAAGGGTCAATACAAGTGAAGCCAGTTTGGCTTTTAAGAGTTCCATTTCTCCCTCAATTGCACCAATTTGGGCACTAATTGTCTGCTCCTCATTTGCATTTTTTGTCTCCATTTCCTCATCGGACGACGCCACTGTCGTCGAAACGTCGACCAACAGGTTACTGTCACCCGTTGTATAAAGTCCCTCTCCTCGTTCGGACATATACTGAATTTCCTCGTCAGATGACGAGGTGTACAATTGTGTTTGAATTTTTGCTGCCGCTGACGTCTTCGCCATGCGCGTCGTCTCCTTCACTCCAGCTGGCAGCTTAGCTGAAGTGGTAGTGGATCGACGCTTGACGTGGTTTGCTTCACAACTTATCTTCTTCCTTTTTTTTTTTGGCATATCGGCTGATGGTGCCGTTGCTAGTTTAGCTGTGGTTGCTATGGGATCTTTCGATATTTCAGTTGTTGGTGCCGTTGCCGGCTTTGTTGTTGTTGCTGAGACACCCTGCGATGTCCCCGCATTTTTTTCTTCTTCCATTCGTTTATTTTCCCAAATAATAAAATTTCAACTTCTCTATTGTGAAAAAAAGCTTCAATAAATTTTAGGCCCGGCCGGGGCTCGAACCTGGGACCCTGCACTGTGGTCCGATGCCACTACCACTTGTGGTATAAGCACTTATAGAAATACTTCTTTTTAAATTGTACTAGTGCACACGCGCTTTTATTTGAAAAATACTGGGAAAGTCGCTTAACGTCCACTCGCTTCCACAGTTCAAGATCGACTGGTTTCTCACCCATATGAAGTAGGTAGGCACATTTATATTTATTTTAAATAATTAAAAAATTTTGTTTAGACAAATAGGTATGTGAAGCCGTATTGGAATAAAATAAGATTTTAACGGCAGTTTCCTTTATTTTTGGTTTTCAAAAAAAAAAAACGGGGAAACGTGGAAATACTATTTGCCGACTTAATAGAAAATTAATCTAGCTGCTATAGACTGTAGCCAAACAGACAGACAAAGTAGCGAGACTAGAGTTTGAATTGTATGTATTGGTACTTATACTGTATATTAATAAATATTAAAAATTGGCATACCTACCTACCTACCAAACTTTTTTGTATGCTTAATAAACTTTATTAAAATAAGAAATACACTTTTAAAAAATATATATATGTATGTATGTATATGCCAAAGCTAACCTTCATTCCACCAAGCATACCCCTGTAGCGATCACGAAAGCCTTCTCTCCTGAACATTTCTTCCTAAGCTCTTGTTACTTGTTCTACCACCGAAAAGCGATTTCTTAAAAAAGGAGCAAACTCTAAAAAAAAAAAACAATACAGAAGCCACCGCGCCGAACAAAAGATAGATAGCTGCATACATATACACACAAATACACAACGAAACGACGACATCACACCCAACAGATCGTAGGTAAGGTACTTATAGTAGAAGTAGTCCAGTCATTAGGTCATTTGACCTTGCGCGCAGAGGCACTGTCTGATTTTTTTCCATGGATCAATAGAGGCTCATTTAAAAAGCTTAAATCCAAATTTGCACCACCTGACAAATTTTTTTACCAAAGTTATTGGTAAAAATGTGTTTTTTGCCATTTTTTCGTCTTTTGTGAATATCTCGACTGCAGTATGTCACACAGAAAAAAATAAAATATGGATTTATTTATAATAAGATTAGCTATTATATTATAAAAAAATTAATTTGTTTAAACAAATAAAAAAAAAGTTATAGTTAGTTAAAGTAAGTTTTTATTGTTTGAAAATCACTCTTTCGTGATTATTAAGAAAAAAGCTCATTTAACGATGAGATTTTTATTTTTTACTTTTAAAGTCTTTGTAATTACCTTCAATTTTAAAAAAAAATCAGCCCTTAACTACTAACACAAGCCGAGAAATAAATTTATGAACATAGGTAAGTCAGCGCACCCACGCAATTTTATGATTTTAGGTTTTATTTTATATCTCAGCCCCAGAATGTCGCAAAGTTAAAATTCAAAAGTTTTATTGTTTATAATAATTATTTCTACCAACTTGCGTTAAATTAAATTTGTCTAAGCAAATAGAAAAAAAGCTACAGTTCATTAAAAGGTTTTTTGTCTTGATTTTATACCTTTATAAAAAACTGTATTCAGCGGTACTTTTTTTCAGGTTTACTTTTTTTTTGTAGTCCTGTAAATTTTCTATAAATAAAAAAAATTAGTCCATTACGGCAAACAGGGGCCAAGTTATTCATGAATTAAAAATGACGCGTCAGTTTACTAACGCATAATAATATTCTTTCTTTTTTTTGTGAATATCTCGACCTCTGGGTATATATGGGTATGGCATGAAACCGTATTATTTTTAATAATATTCATTATGGACTTTTATTTTCGCTAAGCAGATATCTACATACCTACAAAAGTTAAAGTTAGTAGTAGCTAAGTTAATTTTTCTTATTCCGCCCTAGCTAACTCTTTTCCGCACCACCCAAGGGGTAGAGTATGAGGCGCGTTTTGATGTGTAAACATCTTAGCGCTCGGTATGGGTAAAATTGAAAATCGGCTGTAACGGATATGGGCTCACGGTTCCGTTTGGAACCATTTTGTTTGTTGTAGGTAAGTAGAACTCTGTAAACTCGAATAGGTAAGGTAGTTTTCATTTTATACCCAATGGTTTTGGTATTTGCTAAGTGGAGTGAATTCCTTATACCCCGACTCCACAGTAGATAATTTCTCTCAGAATGTTCGTCTTGACATTAAATATTTAATGGAGTCACTCCGTTTCATACCTTGATTGGATGTCAAGGTGCAATCATATCTTGACAGAGATATTTGACATACATTTTGCCAGGTGAAGATTTTGTTGTTTTTTTTCTAGAAATTTAATTTTTTATTTCATTATTTTGTATCCATTGGGCGATTCCGCTAGAGACGATTTTTGGCATCAATTTTTAAATTACAATATTTTTTACTTTTTTTAATAACAATGCAAAGTAGAAGGACTCTATTTATTAATAAAAAAAATTTTGTTCACCAAATTTAACCAAAGAATTTTTTTACGCTTTGGAAAACTATCATACGAAAGGTCGGTGGCAAACTGCTATTATCATGACTGTTAACAAAGCGCGAAATAGACATTACTGACAGTTTGAGGTAATGATGAACTTGTTAGATTTGTGGTCACAAATGTGATTTAATCGTTTGTCCATAAATATTGAAATATTTGTTATTACTTTTTGAGTATTATTAATCGCAAAAACCATTGAAAGATTGTTGCACCCGCGATATAAAAGATATAAAAACATGTTTTTTCACAGAAATAAAGTGCTTTCGTTTTGAATCTTTGTGAAAGTAAGAAAAAAACAAAAACAAAATTAAATCAGTCATATTAGGAGTAAATTGTAAATTGAATTTCAAAAAAACGTTGATTCAAATTGGTTGCACCCGCGATCGTAAATTAGAATCGCGGGTGCAACTTACTGATAACTAACATTATTGAGTGATGTATAATATTTTATTTTAAAATATGCCTTGAATTATAATTTTTGTTGTTTTTGTAACAATTTAATATTGTTGTTGATAAATGGGAACGATTGAAAAACATACTGGGTTTTTTAATCAATTTTTTTTTTAATCAGAAGACGGCAAAAACATTACTGTGGCACGAACCTTATCGTCTAGTATCAAGAGCACATTTATTTTGAAATCTACCATCATCAAAACGGATAGTTTTAGGGAAGATTATGATTTAAGGCCATTTATACGATCGGTGCACAAAGAAATTCAGTTTTCTGATAATGTATATCTGCTCCTTCTGCATATATATATATCGGGCTAATCCCTCCTCATTAAAAAAAAACTGCGCGCTTCCGATGTTTTTAGTGATTCAGAAGATTAAGGTGCCAGTTATAGCTATCATTGAAACTCATCATTGAAAATTTTAATGATTGATTTTGAGACGTTTAGGAAGTAAAATCATTTATTCTTTTGATGAAAAAATAAAGCTAAAGACCTAATTAATATTTTAAGCCAAAAAAAATTTTCAAATAGGCCCAACTTTCCACATAAAAAGACGTTTCTTATTTCTATGATTGAACTACCTTACCAATGATCATTGAAAAATTAAAAGTCAATTTTTGTGGAAAGTTGGGCCTATTTGAAATTTTTTTTTGACTAGAAATATAAATTGACTCTAGAGCTTTAATCGTCCATCAAAATAATAAATGATTTTGCTGTCTAAACATCTCAAAATCAATCATTAAAGTTTTCAATGATGAGTTTCAATGATAGCTATAACTGGCACCTAATCTCCAACAACCTCTCTTGAACTTTTTTACTAGCAGCAGAGGCATGCCTTGAAACCTGTTCTATTTTCACTGCAATAGTCTTGCCAAAAGATATTTGCGTCGGTTTGTATCTATGTTCTCTTAAAGTAACCTGCACGTTGAAGAGGGAGTTGTAAGATCACAATTTCTGACGACAATTTAAGACATGGTCGTAAAATTGCAAGCACCAGAAAAAAATATTGATGGCAGTAATACAGTTACATAATCTCTAATCTAGTTCCGTTATATATTTTTTTTATATAAATATTCATTAAAGTTAGACGCGTTGCACCCGCGATAATTTGATGTTGCACCCGCGATTGCTTTAAGATCGAAAAACTCGTTCGTTATTTTTGTTTTCTAACTTTATTTGTATTTCTTTAGTTGTTTGGATATACGTCGTTCAATATTATGTGAAAATATTATAATAAATGTTTCTCAATTAACAGACTTTTGTGTTTTTCGTACTATGATCCAGAAAGGTGGGCCAAATTCGTTGCACCCGCGATCGTACTTTGGAACCTTTTTCCGAAGATTTATTTTTTTCATTTAAATTTTATAAATTAACCCATAATTAATAGGTCAAAATGTAACCCTTCAAGTAGTAATTTCATTAAAATAAGTTTGTATTTTACTATAAATATACTCAAACTGAGTCTAAATGTTACACCCGCGAGAATGGAATCGCCCCATTGCTGCTTTTGATGTTAATCTCTGCAATCGCGGGTGGCAATTTTGGTTTGTGATATTAAGTGTTATTTGCAATTTCTTGATTTGAAATGCCATAACATGATTTGCCAAGTGGCGCATTCTTTTCTGTTTCTCTAGTTGGCTGTGGTTAATGTGTCAAAAAGAAGTGTTGTTATGTCATATTTAAAAAGTTACTTTGAGTTACTTTTCATTTAGGAACGACAAAAGCTAAAAATATGGCTGATCTGTCAAACAAATTGGGTAAAAAAAGTCGAAATAAATTCAAAAATCAAGAAGAAATTGTGATTTCATTATTGAAAAGAACTTTTATCAGCACTTCGAAAATGCATACATTTTCAAATTAAATTTCATTGAACTTCATTCTAGCACAAAATTGAATATTTAAGCAAAAATATTTCCATTTTTTTTTATCATTCATTACTTGCACAAATATCTTTACTACAAATCGATCAAATCAGATAAAAATGTCACAAAACCTGGGAAAAATTTCCAAACTCACTATCGACGGTAAAATCAATAAAAATAAAAATAAATTAGCTTTATATTTTCCCCCAGATCTGATCTGGATTGTACATGCATACATGTATTACAAAAACAACACAAAATCCGACCTAGCCTTTGGATTTCGATTTTCAAATTAATTCTGACCATACACCCTTTGTACTTTTTTGCAAAAATGAGTTTTTTCTTTCACTGGTAGATGGCTTTCTGTGTTTAAGATAGGGAGAAAATAGAGAATAGAGTAGAGAGAAAATACAGAAACAAAAGGATAAACGGGGATCGGATAGGTATATAACACTCTTGTCACACTGGGATCCCGTTTGTTTTATTATGATAATCTAATCTGGATCAGATCTGGGGGATAACTACTACCTACATATTACAAAAATGAGATCAATTCCAAACCGAACGATCGAGAAGTAAACAAAAGATAACTCAAAATGAAAGCATCGTGATTTCAGCTGCTTTTGACGGATTAACCATTTCAACTCAGAATCAAAGAGATGAGTTGGAAAAATGTACTCAAAGTTACTTTTTTACACTTTAACTTTGAATCCAGAAACAACTTTGTGACGTCATAAAGCTTTCTCGGAAGGTGTTTTTTAATGGGTAAATTCATTATAATTTGTGTCGTGCAACCTTTTTGCTTTAGCGCTTGTATTACAGATTCCTAATTTTTGCCATACGTGGTAATGACCCGATCCCTTACCTTCAGGTGAAAACGAATGTTTACATATCTTCCACGCGAGTCCCGGTACTCACACATTTTTTTTTTATCTTGTAGTATCCCCTGATGTGTATCACAACAAAAACATAAATGTTAAAAAAGGAGCCAAGTTCTTATGTGTATAAGAAACCTGTGCGTAAAAAGTCAGCCAAAAAAAGTAATGAGATCTAAAATATATGCCAAGTTTTAAGTTCATGAAGTTTAATATCAAATATCTTAAGTAGAGTAATATCGAAACAATTCCAAATCATGACAGAAATTTGGTAATTAATGATTACTGATTAAAATTTGGTGGGTTCACTGGTCAAGTTTTCATACATTTTAAATTTGTGATTAAGTAAGTATTTAAGAGAAAACTTGCCAAGTAAATCCAAAAAATTTTAATCAGTAATCATTAATTACCAAATTTCTGTCATGATTTGGAATTGTTTCGATATTCTCTACTTAAGATAATTGATATTAAACTTCATGAACTTAAAACTTGGCATATATTTTAGATCTCATTACTTTTTTTGGCTGACTTTTTACGCACAGGTTTCTTATACACATAAGAACTTGGCTCCTTTTTTAACATTTATGTTTTTGTTGTGATTTCACTCCTTTTTGCAAAGATCTATTTTGTCAGGTGAAAGTCAAGCCCTACCGCTCTACAAAGTTTCATAATTCTACGACAACCGAAAGTGCTCCATACAAATAATAGCAATTCTGATAAAGTGGGTGGATGGCACCCCCCTGAATGGACAATTCCAAATTTTCGATTTTTTTTTTTTTTTTTCAACAACTTTATTTCATTTAACAAACTTAAAGCTAACAATCTTATAAACCAATAATTGTTCAAGATAAAAAAAAAAACAAAACTAGCCTTAGTTCATTAAATAAAATAGTTAGGAACATTCAATTACCAAATGGTAAGAGACGAATGCACCATTAACTTAACACTATAATTCTGAAATTAAATTGATGGGGATCAATTGTTATAAATTCAATTTTTGTTTCTATTCTTTTTCAATTAAAAAATAATAACTAGGAACAATATTAAGCAAGAAAAAAAGTAATATTCGTTCAATAAAGCTATTTAAAAAGATGACAATAAATTAATATATTAAGCATACACATGTTTATTAGTATTATATTAATTCAAACTCTAATATTAACTAACAAATTTATATCATTATGATCAAATGTGAAATGCCAGTTTTTAATATTTTTTAAAAACACCGATTTAATCCTCTCGCATCTTAGATTTTCAGGAAGATTATTCTATAGAAAAGAGCATAGTGCGATTTTTTAATAGAAGGTACAGTTACCAGATTACGATTGTTCACACGTAAGTTATAAAACCCGTATAGTCTTGAGGCGGAATATCCAGAATTTTCAAAAAATGTCTTAAGAACTTTGTAAAAATATATCTAGGTGTTTTACAGGCAAAATTCCTAGGTTTCTAAACAAATCAAAGCTGTGAGTTCTCCGGTTAACTTTACTTAGAATGCGAATGACATGCTTTTGTTTAGTAAGACGAGGGTCAATTTTATTACGGTGAGTGCCACCCCAGCAGGTTAACCCATACTGAAGTCTTGATTTAAATAGGCCATTATAAACTAACTTTAAAACGGTTTGGCTACAATAAAGGCTAAGATGATAAAAATGTCTCAAAACCATATTAAAGTATTTAG
The DNA here is from genome assembly GCA_963921185.1 of Dasysyrphus tricinctus. Taxonomy (NCBI): domain Eukaryota; kingdom Metazoa; phylum Arthropoda; class Insecta; order Diptera; family Syrphidae; genus Dasysyrphus; species Dasysyrphus tricinctus. Next base: position 27,890,242 of record OY992533.1, on the reverse strand, counting down.
TAAGGCATGAAGTGTATTCTTTCCAACTCAATCTACGGTCTAAAATAACTCCCAAATATTTAAAACTTTCAACATGTTCAATAGTAAAGCATTCAACACAACAAGATTTACTATGATTAAAAGTATAGGCATCTGAATAATGCTGACAGGAGTTTTGCAGGACATATTTAGGACAGCTTGGAGAATGAAATTGGAGTCCCAAATCGTTATAAGTGGCACCTGAAAGGCTGTATAACATGAATTTTGTTTTTTCACTTATACAAAGCTTATGACGGAAAAACCAATGGCGGAGAGTTTCCAAATCACTATTGGCAGAAACTTTTAAATCAAAAAATGTTTTTGTAGAGTACGTCAATGCTGTGTCGTCCGCAAAGGCCGTTATTTTACCCTTAAAGTTTTGAACAAAAAGCGAATTGACATATATTAAAAACAAAATTGGCCCCAATACAGAACCCTGAGGGACACCTAAATTTAAATATTTTTCATCACTAAACATATTTTGAATTCTTACTTTTTGTCTGCGGTTACTAAGATAAGAACCAAACCAGTTATAGACGAACCCACGAAAACCAACCTTATACAATTTATCGAGCAACAGTGCATGGTCCACCGTACCAAACGCCTTAGTTATGTCAATGAATAGGGAAGCCGAAACCTCAGAATCATTAAGGCTAGTATAAACCTCATCACAAAGCTTCAGAACAGCATTTTCTGTAGACCTTCCTTTCCTGAACCCAAACTGTGAATTACTGAAAAAACTATTTTTATCCAAAAAAGAAAGCATTCTTGACTTCATACCTTTTTCAAAGACTTTAGAAAAAACCGATAATAGCGAAATGGGTCTATAATTGTTGATGCAAGTACTAGCTCCTCTTTTATGTAACGGAATCACGATTGCCAACTTTAAGGAATCAGGAAAAATACCCTTTGTTATACTTTGGTTAAATATATAACTCAACACATCAGATACAAGATAAGAAATATTTTTCAGGATCTTAGCGGATACCAAATCGTCAGATGTGGAATTAGACATTTTGAGAGACATAATAATTTTATGAATTTCAATAGCCGAAAAGTTCTCAAAGAAAAACGTTTCTGAACAAAAGTTTTCAGTAATAATAGGGCTAGCACATTGACAATTATTCGTGAAGTCGGTGAAATTAGTGTTTTGGTTTAAATTACAAAAGAAATCATTAAATAAATTAGCAACAGAGGAAGGATTTTTGATAATAGTGCCCCCGCTTTCTATAGACAAATCAACTATTGGTTTATTTTTATTTAAAATTTCATTTACAACTTCCCATTCTTTTTTGGAGTTACCCACGTTTTCGAGAAGCTTGTTCTTAAAATAGTTATCTCTACAAAGTGGAATTTCAGTTTTTAATTCTTTGCTTATGCTATCAAAATACTTTTTTAATCTTAAGTTATGAGGATGTTTTTTAAGTTTAAGAAAGAGTTCATTTTTTTTGTTTATTTTTTTCAGCAGTCCAGTATTCATCCACTGCTTACGACAAGTTAGCTTCTTCTTATTATAATTTAAAACTTCTTGGCTGGAGGTAGAAATCAAATATTGAAGCTTACTAAGAAATAAATCGAAAGCAATTGATGGGTTACAAGCACTATAAACCAGGGATGTTGCGGATGCCAATTTTTTCACATCCGCGGATGTGAATGCGGATGCGGATTTTGGAAGGCTCACATCCGCGGATGCGGATGCTGATGTTTAAGATCTTATATAAATAAAGTATATGAACGAAGAATTAAAACATATTAAAGTAATTATTAAAATTTTTGTTGATAAAAACAAGTATTAAGTAGAATTCATATTAGTACGTGAAGTTAAAAATAGGAGCATTATACTTAATAAAGAGAAATATTACCGCCTTTTCTGATTCAAGGCGGTTACGCAGAGGTTCGTATTACATTCGCATCCGCATAAACATCCGCATTGATTATTGCGGATGCTGATGCAGATGCAGATGTCCAAATCTATGCGGAAGCTCCGCATTTGCGGATGCGGATATTCGCAACATCCCTGCTATAAACCTCATCAAAAATTTATTTTTGGAAAAGTTTTTACTTGTGCATTTAGTTTTCGTTTTTGACTACAATCAAATTGAATACTTGTTAAACAATGATCAGTAATCCCAAGTTCAAAAACAAGCAAGATGGTCCTCTAGTAGGTGTGTCTACCAAAGAAGTAAATCCAAAGGAGGAAATGGCAGCAAGAAAACTATCAGCATCAGGTGAGGAGGACAGTATATCGATGTTAAAGTCACCTAAAAGAAGCATATTTTTACCACCATGATTGTCCAAAAACCCAGAAAATTCATCTATAAACGCCTTAATTGTAAAAGAATGCAATCTGTACACTCCGACAAAAAAATAACGAGTTTCAGATACTAAGAAATTTAAACAAATCAAATCTGCACTTCTAAGATTCGCATTTGTTATTTCACACATTATATCGCTTCTATAAAACACCGCCACCCCGCCAGCTGCATTAGAATCATTACAAGAAGCAGCGAAAGTAAGACCAGGAATAAAATAGTTAGATATTTCAACCTCATAGATCCAAATTTCGGAAACAAATATGAAATCATGCGAGATTAGCAAGAAAGGTGTCAACATTTTTTCTTAAGCTACGAATATTTAGGTGTACTACTGATAAACCTGAATTCAATTCTATAATAGGATGATCAATGCAAAAACAATTTACTTTAATATTATTTGAAGAAGAAATACTAATACTACTTAAGTTATGATTATGAGGATCTGATAAGGAAGTCAAAGTGTTATAATTAACTACCATATTAAGGATTAAAAATTAAGTATTTAAAATTAAATTATTCCTTATGAAATCCTCATAACTTTTAATCTTAATAACACTGTCGCCTTCTTTCCTCCGAATTAGAATAGTTGAATCCCTTATCCAGACGTATTTGCATTTTTGTTGTTTTTTTCAATTCATTAGCATCTTTAAGTAGAGATCTGGGGCCTATAACACAGAACAACAAGTCAACTAGTCAACAATTACTTGTTCAACTATGTTTGTTCAACAAGTGAAAATCATTTCTGTAACTCAATAAAAACCGCAACAATTGTCAACTGAAAATATTTCCCTCGACTTGTTGAACCAGTTGAACAAGTAATTCTTACGCGATTAGCCGAAATATTCCGAAAAAAAGAGAACATTTAATCTTAAATCATTGCTTTGCTTGTTAGCTCTTACAATGACAACACCTGTGGTTCTTTTTAAGTCAAGTTTTTCTTTCTACTATCTATTCTACTTTCGAAAACTACGTCTTGCTAGTTTTTATATGAGCTTTGGCAGAACTTTGGGCTAAATTCGTAGAAATTCGTTGTTTTGGGAGGTACGCGAACAGTCATTTTGATTCTCATTATCACTGCTCGATTTAGAATTCTATATATTAATACGCTTAGGAAATCGTATGAAATTCTTGCGGTACACTTTTCTCCGTAAATACTTAATGGAAATGCATGAAATATACAACGTTGAAAAGGTTTTGTCCCACAGATGTGCAGAATCTAAAAATTATGTTTCTATGTAGCCATTGAGGTAAGTATCGGCTATATTTAATTTTTAGCATTAATGAATTTTATCTTTTTATGCGTTGGGCGAAGAAGTATGAAATTTTGGTAGATGATGGCAATTAATGATTGGGACTTTTGGTGAAAAAATGGAATTTCTTAAATACAATTGTTTGCAAAAAATTGCAACATCATAATTTGAAAAAAATTCACTACATAGAATACGTAGCTTAAAACGCAAACGATAAGTCAATTTTTTTTTTGTTCAAATTTTTCAAAAGTAAAATTGGTTTTCATCTGGCTTAAAGCTAGAATTTAAAGGTAAATACTTGCAATATTGATTTTAAACTGCATTTTCATATTTATTTTCTGTGTTAGAATAGAACAAGTCTAGAGTGGGCTATATCAGTAACAGAACTTCTGCGGACGGATAAAAAAAAAACAATAAAAATAATTTGTATGGTATGTAAAAAAGTGCAATATGAAATTAATGAAATTTAATTTTGAAGATTTGCACACAGTATTTTGTAATTAATGTTTGCAGTTCCAACAATTGGTTCGGTATTTTTTTATTTTCGAAAAGAAATTTGAGTACCTATGTACATGTATATGGTGGACCGTGATTAAACAAAGAATTTGAAGTGAAGAATTTTTGAACATAGTGCGGATGGATTAAAAAAACAATTTTGGTAAAAGTGCACTATAAAATCGACGATCTGGACCTACAATTTTGAATATGTTTTTTTTCTTGTATAGAATAACACGGATTGGGACTGCAATAAGAATTTTTAGTTATGAACGAATTCTTGAATTTTTTGCGGAAGGATCAAACAAAAAGAAATCAAAAACGAAAAAGGTAGGTAGGTACAACATATCGTTTTATAAAAATATTAATTAAAAATTAAAATAGCTTATTTAAGTTTTAAGTACAATCAGGTATACAAAATAGCTATGTATAAACATTTGAATGCAGCAGAATTAATTTTCAAGATTTTTTTAGCGCAATGGTTCAAATGGTGAGTAAAATTGTATGTTTTATTTGTAGTTATTGTTGCTTTGGTAATAATAATAAACTTAACTATTGGAATTATGTGTGCATGTAGCTGGTGAATGTAGATGACGGTTATTTGAATCAATTTTAATATTTTTGGGTGGTGGCAATAGTTGGGTGTAGAAGTTTGAAATTTTGATAAATGATGAATGTTGCTAATTTGGATATTGATGATAATTTGAAATTTTTAACTTATAGTAAAGCTGAGAAAGCTTTAATTTGGCAGCGCTAAATGTTATTAACTCAAGTCTTTTGAGTGGTTCATTGATTGATTTTGCTCTTGCTAAGAGACTAATGGCGTTTTTCTTTTTTGGCTCTGACCAAAGCTCTGAGCATAGGCTGAGCGATCAGAGCAGAGCTTTGAGCAGATTATGATGAGATTCCTCAGATTTAATTATGAAACACACTTGAGAATTGAATCGTCATTTCATAGGTGTCTTTGGTAACGTGAATAAGAAAAAAACAGTAATAATTATATTTATTTGTTCCTAAAAAACAAAAAAACTAAAACACAAAATTATTTTGTTACTGAATTTGACGGGCGACTGTCCAGGGACTGTCGTCTAGGAATCCATTTTTAAATATGTATCACTTAAAAAATAAGTGAAGTTGGCTTCGCTCAGCGTTTCGATTCGCTCGGTCATTTAATAGGTACTGAGCTAATTGAGCAAGCTCCGATGGAAAAAAGAAACACACTTTTTATGCTCTGATATGTCTGAGCTAAAAAAGAAACATAGAATTTTTGTTTGACAGTTCCGTGATCTACTGTGAGTTAAAAAAGAAAAACGCCATAAATGGAATAAATTGAAGATTTGTTGGGAGTGTCAAACGTTAGTGTACGTTCTTTTCAAGCGCTTCAATTTAATTCTTAAGTCATGTAAAAAAAACAAAATGGTTCTAAATTGCCTGCTTGGTTCCAAACATTACTGCAAACAATCCATCTTTGTAAACTTAACTTATTATAAGCTGAATGCTTGGGCTATAAAAGTCGCGGTTAATGTCTTTAAATAAATGTAAAAGGTAATTTTTAACTAAGAAATTCTACCTTTGCATTTCTTATCAATATATGTACTTGTACATATATGTATTAAAATAATATAGATTTTAAATGGTCGAATTTCGACCACTGGGCGGATACTAGTAAAAATTAAAACATTTTGTTTTTATAAACTAAATTCTTCACCAATAAATAAATTCTAAATCAGCCGTCCGTTCATGGATTCGAATATCTGAATTTTTCGAGGTTCTGATTGGTCGCCTGTCATTAAAATCTTGAAAATTCAGATGACTTTTGGCACGATTGCTTACGTTTTTTTCAGATAAAAATTCAAACAGCTCAAAAACAAGACAACAAAAATCCGCACATAGAAATTTTACTTTACTGTGGATACAGTTAATTTTGTGGTCTATTAATTGTCGGCTTGGTACGGTGGCGTGTTGGCTTTTTAATGTTTGTTTTTTTTTAAGAACAAAATAAATTTATTGTAAATAATTCGAGTTTTCCTCCACGGTGCACAGCGTCAAAGATTATGATTTCGTTCCAAATGAATGTTTTTATTAATTGAAGCATAAAATACTCAATGCATATATTTTTTGCTGAAAAAATAACTAAATTTGCAGATTTTTTGAAAATTAAATTTGAATGACAAAAAATTCTTTACAGGATGTTTAATATGAGATGTGACAAAAGGAGAGAGCCTTTTAGGTTGGACGAAGACAAACAAAAATTGAAACCGGAGAAGGGGTTTATTTCCTCCATTTGAGCGGGAGGGATAGTTTTTCTAAAACATTTCCCTAAAGTAGCAAACAATTATTAAAATCAACTGCATAATTCATAATGTCAGGCAATAGCTTTTTCGAAAGCCAAAAATCCATTCTCCAATTTCCTTTTTAAATAAAGTTGGTTTTTTGAAAAATAATTTTCAAACTTAAAATTAAAACAAAAATCAAAATTGTTTTTTACTAACCCACCTACACTTCAGTTTCTCAAAACTATTAATTTTTGCGCATATTACACTAGTTTACATAATTTTAGGCCATCGCACAGAGGTCGGGAATCAACATTTAGCGCGAACTAAATAAAAAACTGAAAGTCCAAATCACCATGACCAATGTTATCTATCGTACGTAGAAAACATCCGCGCACCCGATGATGACCTTTGGTTTTTTATTAAAGGTCGAAGATGGTATTAAATGACCCGTTAGTTGAACGATGCAACCAATATTCGAAGCATGGTATGACAAAAATTTCGAAAATTGTGGCCTTTTGTGACGATTCTAAAATGAATTGTAAAAGATGAATTAGCACGTAAATGGACTTTGTTTTTGTACTATCTTCAAAAGAAGCCTAACGATATTAGAGCAGTCTTAACACTTGCAAACACTTGCTATTTTTCTATGCCCAACTTAAAAAAATAATAACCAAAAAATCCTTTTTAACTAGGTCCTCACTTTACAGCTTCTTAAATTTATTATAAAAATATTTACCGTTATATACCTTATCCATGGTCATAAATTATTGAAATAATTTTAACTTGAATTTTCACACCCATTGCAAATGATAAACAATGCAAAATTGACATACCATGCTGCGAATATTGGTTGAACCGTTCAACTAACGGGTCTTTTAGTAACATCTTCGACCTTTAATAAAAAACCAAGGTCATCAGTGGGTACGCGGATGTATTCTACGTAGAATAGATAACATTAGTCATGGTGATTTGGACCTTCAGTTTTTTATTTAGTTCGCGCTAAATATTGATTTCCGACCACTGTGCATCGTAGTGGGTCGCTGACCACAAAAATACAGATTTTTTTTCCCAAAGACGCGTTTTCAAGATAAGCGCAAAAATAATTTTCCTAGTTTTTTTTTTTTAAATACTGTCATAAATCTCGCTAACGGTTTAGCTAATTGACATAAACTGTGTACGATTCAGTACTGAGTTTTCATATTTTTGGTGATGAACAATTTATTTCTAACGATTTCATCACTTGCTAAACACTACTGCAAGCATTTATTTCTAACTTGTTGACTTCGAACAAGTCAAGAACCGTCGGTTGAAATTTATCAACTTTTCAACAAGTTTATTCCCTATTTTTCGAATTCTTGTTGTTTCCAGTTACATAAACGGTGAATTTATGAAATTTCCCACTTGTTGAAAGAAGCCAAAACAATTGTTCAAGTTCTCCTAGACTTGTTGTTCCATGTTACACAAACTTTAAAAAGTTGTTGAATTTCACTTGTTCAACAAGCACTTTAGGTATTGTGTTATAGGCCCCTGGTGAACGAAGTAAGACTATCATTTATGTATATGCGATCTTTGTTGTTGTTGTCACCAAATACATTTGCAGACAATTTAATTTTACTTTCTCTCATTTTTTGCATCATCATGTTTTTTTGTTTGAGAGAACTAAACTTGACACAAACAATGTTAGAAGAAGGGTTAACGGCAAGGGGGAAATCTCGAGAGTCATTGCGCTTTGTTTTCAAATTCTTAACAAAACAGGTTTCGATTTCATTTTCATCAACATGAACACCCACTCCACTGGTTAAGAGGTGAATGACCTTTTCCATAGCATTAGAACTATTCACATTTGGTACACCTACAATGTCAACTGACGTTTTTTTGTCTTTTTGTTCAAAAACATTGAGTTTGGATTGTAAGATGTTAAGCTTAGACGTGATACTTGCAATAAGTTGATTTGAGAGATTGCTTGGCTGTTGAGGAGTTGAAGTTTCTTTATTTCGTTAAAAAGCATACCAAGAGTGATAGGTTTATCTATAGCATCAACGTTCACAGGAGCAACACCTTCAATTAGATTACTAGTACCAGGAATAGGGGTGGCAGCAGCAGGGGCAGCAGCAGCAGCAGCAACATCAACAACAAAAGCGTCGTTGGCGGCAGCAGCAACAGCATCAGAGGTAGATATAGGATTCCGATTTTGACGATCATTGAAACCCGGGTCCACAGAATAGTTATTTAATGGCAATTGATCTGCCGAAAAAGAACCCCGTCGTTGTTTTAAACAAATAACACACTTATGGCTTATTTTGTTCTTTAGCATGTAATCGACTTCAGTTTTTTCTAATTTGGCGCACTTAGCATGACAGTATTTAGTACACATGTGGCAGCGAATCTTAAGATCAATTCGATCAATAATTAAATTGCACAAAACACACTTCATGATAAAACTTTTTGTCAATTTCTTTTTGTATTCGTTTGTTATTATTATTTTACTTTACTTTACTTTAGATAAAGAATTTAAGTTAGTATATAAGGAAAAATAACTAGAAAGCACTTCTCAAACGATGTGACCCCATCAACACACGAGATTGTTTCCTTTCTAAGTACTTCAAGTCCTACCGACCTACCAATTTTCATCGTTCTACAACAATCGGAAGTGCTCCATATAATTTATAAGAATTTTTAAGAATGTGGGTGGATGCCACGCCCCCTGAATGCAAAATTCCAATTTTTTAATTTTTTCTTTCTAAGTATTTTAAGCCCTACCGACCTACCAATTTTCATCGTTCTACTACAATCGGAAGTGCTTCATATAGTTTATAAGAATTTTTAAGAATGTGGGTCGATGCCACGCCCCATGAACTGAAACTTCCAATTTTTCGATTTTTTTCTTCTAAGTACTTCAAGGCATACCGACCTACCAATTTTCATCGTTTTACAACAATCGGAAATGCTTCATATAATTTATAAGAATTTTTCAGAATGTGGGTGGATGCCACGCTCCCTGAACTGAAACTTCCAATTTTTCAATTTTTTTCTTCTAAGTACTTTAAGGTCTACCGACCTACCAATTTTCATCGTTCTACAACAATCGGAAGTGCTCCATATAGTTTTTAAGAATTTTTAGGAATGTGGGTGGATACCACGCCCCCTGTATGGAAAATTCCAATTTTTCAATTTTTTTCTTTCTAAATACCTCAAACCCTACCAACTTACCAATTTTCATTGTTCTACAACAATCGGAAAGGCTCCATATAATTTATAGAATATTAAAGAAAGTGGGTGGATGCCACGCCCCCTGCATAGAACATTGCAGGTTTTCGATTTTTTCCTTTGTATGTACCCTAAGGCCTACCTATGTGCGAAATTTCAAGTTTCTACGATGTCGGGAAGTGCTCCATAATTTTGATGATCTGTCAGTGAGTCAGTGAGTGAGTACTGAAATTAGAGGGGGGTTGAAAATCGCCTGAGTTTGTTCCTGTAAAAAGGGTGTAGTGCCGCGAACTTGGCTGGGCACAACCGTGCCCTTTGATCTTGGAATCCAACTCACTGGTCGACGTATATTGGGGATATCGTGTTCTGTGGGCTACATTTTGCTCTGTTTGATAAGGTTGCATGGTTTGACCCTGGCAAATCGCTTAAAATAGTCGATTGAAAAAGTTGTCATTTTTATTTGCACTGAATGCAATATCAAAGGGCACGGTAGTGCCCAGCCAAGTTCGCGACACTACACTCTTTTTACAGGAACAAACTCAGGCGATTTTCAACCCCCCTCTAACTTCAGTACCAATAAAGTCAGAAACTTCAAATTCGGAGTATTTGCTGAACTGATCAAACACAGGTAGCTCACCAAATTTCAACTCTTTAGCATTAGTAGTTCCCAAGATATAGGACTTCAAAAATCGCAAAAACCGTAACTGACTGACTCACTGACTCACTGACAGATCATCAAAATTATGGAGCACTTCCCGACATCGTAGAAACTTGAAATTTCGCACAACGGTAGGCCTTGTGGTACATACAAAGGAAAAAATCGAAAATCTGCAATTTTCCATTCAGGGGGCGTGGCATCCACCCACTTTCTTAAATATTCTAGAAATTATATGGAGCCCTTACGGTTGTTGTAGAACAATGAAAATTGGTAAGTTGGTAGGGTTTGAGGTACTTAGAAAGAAAAAAATTGAAAAATTGGAATTTTCCATACAGGGGGCGTGGCATCCACCCACATCCTTAAAAATTCTTATAGACTATATGGCGCACTTCCGATTGTTGTAGAGCAATGAAAGTTGGTAGGTCGGTAGGGCTTAAGGTACTTAGAAAGAAAAAAATTGAAAAATTGGAATTTTCCATTCAAGGGGTGTGGTATCCACCCACATTCTTAAAAATTCTTCTAAATTATATGGAGCACTTCCGATTGTTGTAGAACGATGAAAATTGGTATGTCGGTAGGCCTTGAAGTATTTAGAAGAAAAAAAAATCGAAAAATTGGAAGTTTCAGTTCAGGGGGCGTGGCATCCACCCACATTCTGAAAAATTCTTATAAATTATATGAAGCACTTCCGATTGTTGTAGAACGATGAAAATTGGTATGTCGGTAGGCCTTGAAGTATTTAGAAGAAAAAAAATCGAAAAATTGGATGTTTCAGTTCAGGGGGCGTGGCATCCACCCACATTCTGAAAAATTCTTATAAATTATATGAAGCACTTCCGATTGTTGTAGAACGATGAAAATTGGTAGGTTGGTATGCCTTGAAGTACTAAGAAGAAAAAAATCGAAAAATTGGAAGTTTCAGTTCATGGGGCGTGGCATCGACCCACATTCTTAAAAATTCTTATAAACTATATGAAACACTTCCGATTGTTGTAGAACGATGAAAATTGGTAGGTCGGTAGGACTTGAAGTACTCAGAAAGGAAAAAAATCGAACATTTCGAAAATTTGGAATTGTCCATTCAGGGGGGGGGGGCACCCACCCACTTTATCAGAATTGCTATTATTTGTATGGAGCACTTTCGGTTGTCGTAGAATTATGAAACTTTGTAGAGCGGTAGGGCTTGACTTTCACCTGGCAGTTTTTACGTGGGTGTTATGGTTAACATTCCTTGTTGCCCCTTTCCCTTAAAAAAACACCCTTTCACCATGGATATTTTTAGGGACTCTCTTGATTCTTAGTTCCTCTGACAAATGAAACATTCATTCCAAGTTTCATTAACATACCGTTATTCTCAAAGGGTTTTCGGTAATATTTTACCTGTTGTCATCATCATCGTGTCCTGTAACCCCGGCTGGGGCATAGGGGCGTCAACAAAACGTCTCCATCCTTCACGGTCTGCTGCAAGGTACTTTAGCTGTGGCCACGTCTTTCTCTGGGATTCTGCTTCCGCTAAGACAGTTGATTTCCATGTTGTTCTTGGTCTTCCAACCCGCCGTGCACCCTGAGGATTCCATTCAAAGGACTGCTTTGCAATTTCATCGTTTGGTTTCCTCAGTGTGTGACCAATCCAACGCCATTTACGCTTTCTTATGTCGACGTCCAGCCTCTCTTGACTTGTCCTGCGCCACAATTCCTCATTTGATATTATTTGTGGCCAGCGAATCTTTAGGATGTGGCGAAGACAGCGATTCACAAAAGCCTGCATTTTCTTCGAAATAGTAGACGTGACTTTCCAGGTTTCACAAGCATATAACAGCACGGATTTGAAATTGGATTCGAAGAATCTCAACTTAGTGCGTAAGGAGATTTGACTGGATTTCCAAATTGGGGACAGGGTACCGAAGGCAGCACGAGCTTTATTCATTCTACTTTTAACGTCCAGATCCGTACCACGGTTTGGAGAAACAATACTGCCAAGGTAGTTGAACTGTTCCACTACTTCAACTGGCGTCTCCTGTAGAATAATACGCTGCTGTGTGGAGCGGCCTGTGAGCATTATTTTTGTCTTTTTGCTGTTTATTCTTAGACCACTCGACTCTCCCTTCACTTGCAGCGTTTGGCACATCCCGTTCAGCCCACTGATGTTATTTGCCAGTAGACATTATGTCATCGGCATAGTCTAAATGACTGATCCTTTCGAACGGGCTCCACTGAATGCCCTGTCGCTCAGCTGTACCAACACTGGCCGTCAATACGTCGTCCATCGCCAGCAGGAAGAGAATTGGCGATAAAACATCCCCTTGTTGCACTACGAAGGAGTCGGATAGCTGCCCATTGTGCAAAACAAAACACCTTGCGTTGTTGTAGGACTCTTTAATAATGGCAACAATTTTTGGTGGAATTCCTCTACCAAGCAACGATCTCCATATACATTCTCGGTTAACTCGATCAAAGGCCTCCTCAAAATCCATGAACATGAGGTAAAGCGGTGATTGAAATTCCATCGACTGCTCGAGGACGATACGCAGGGTGTTGATATGGTCGACACACGATCGACCACTGCGGAAGCCAGCTTGATTCCTCTTGAGTGTAGGCTCGATTCTATCCTTTATTCGCTCGAGAATGATGGTTGCCATTAGTTTTGGGAAAACGGACAAAACGGTGATACCGCGCCAATTGTTGCAATTCAGTGACAGCACTGGTTCTGATTGTGTCTCTTGTGTTTAATATCGCTCGTGCTTATTTTTGTTTATCTGCTTGAATTTTTATAGTTTTAAATACTTAAATTTAAATAAACTCATTCCCTTAGTGATATTATTTGTTAATTTCAATTAATAATGTGTTTAGTTAGTGTAAATTGTGTTAAATTTTAACAAACAAAAGTGTTTGGTATGAATTCTTTGTTTTTTTTTCTAATTTAATTTTGAGTGATAATATCTACCTACCTACTCCTTTCATAGATGTATAATATTGTATTAGTTTAAACTTGTTTAGTGGTATTTTATTTAATTTCTATTCCTATGCTTGTTTGAATAAGGTAGTACATGTATTAGTATTTTATCTCACTTTCCCCTACTTTCCTTTTTGTTTCCTTTTTTCATATCAAACTCTAAGCATACACAAAGTAGTTTCGTCTCTTTCATTTAATAAATTAATTTCAATCCTATTTTATCTGTTTAACTTTAAAATTATTTAATATTTTCTATTTATAATAATTGTGGAACATAAGAACATAAAAAATCGTGAGCTCGGTAGCCTAGGTGATAGGTTGAGCGGATTTCAAATCTTCGAAGCGTGGGTTCGGTTCCTGGTCATTACAATATTTTTTTTTTTTTTTGTTACATTTCTCACAAATTTATTTATTTTTTTAAATTAATTTCTCTAACGTTTCTCTTATTTTCATAGTTTTTTTTTAAATATGGCTTGTTCTGCAAAAACTTGCTCTGAAAGTTCTAACCCTACCCCACTTTTTGCCTGTTTCGGACCTTGTGGTAATCTTTACCATGCTAAATGCATTGGCTCAACAAATGCATTTATCGAAAAAATAACCCATTCCAAGTTTGCTTATTGGTATTGCACCGATTGCCGCAACTTATCTTTGTCCCAACTCGCTTTTAAAATGTCCGCTTTTAAGACAGACATTAATAAAATTTCAAAAGGTTTCGAAGAACTACTCATTAATTTCAACACTGCAGTCGCTAAAATGAATTCATTCACTTTTAGCAACAATTTAGTCGATATATCCACATCAACTGACGACTTAGAACAGGAACCTATTGAGATCTTGCAAAATAATGAAGACCTACAAGCTCAATCTAGCCCAGCTGTACCAACCGATTTCGTACCTGTTGTGAATAAAAGTAATAAAAGGAGTCGTGATAACTCCAAAGTTGTTAAAAACTCTGGTCCACCCCCCAAACGTACAAATCTCAGGAATGATTCAGATCTGCAGTTACCTAGTTCTGTCGTTAGTGAGAATCAAAATTCAATGACGAGTCCATGTACAGTCTCCGATGAGAGTCCTGTGCTTATAGCTGACGCTAGCATTGATTCGAGGACTATAAAAGCTGTATCTAAACCTAAAACAATTTTTGTTTCTCGTCTGGAACCTGATATTATTCCTGATGATATTATATCTCATCTAGTCTCTAAAAATTGTATACCTAACAGTACTTCCATTAAATGCACCAAAATAAGTAAGGCAAATAGTTTTGTGTCATCTTTTAAAATAGTAACGCAGTCTTCGTACTTTGATGCAATTTGCGATAGGAGTAACTGGCCTAGTGAAGTTCTTATTAAGGAATTTACTATTAAAAGAAAGAACAAACTTAAACAATCCTTACCAAATGTTACACCATCAAAAAACTAGATAGAATTACCCTCTTTTATCAAAATGTAAGAGGGCTTCGCAGCAAAACTGCTGATATTTATATCAACTCTCAGGCGCTTCAACATGACATATTTGTTTTGACAGAAACTTGGCTTAATCCATGTTTCTTGGACACGGAACTCTTTTGTCAAGAGTTTTTAGTTTACAGAAAAGATCGTCATGTTGATAAGCCAAAAGAAATGGGAGGTGGTGTTTTGATTGCTGTGCGTAATAATTTTGTATCTTCTTTTGTTTCTTTTCCTTTCCAGTTATCCATCGAATTAATCTGTATAAAAATAACTTTACAGTCAAAATATATTTACATACTAAATGCATACATACCCCCTAAAAGTTCTGACGCAGTTTTTAATGAACTTTCTTTGGCCATAGATTTTGTAATGGACTTATGTTGCTCTAACAGCAATATTTTATTTCTAGGTGATTTCAATCTACCGTTTATAGATTGGGTCCCTTCTGAAGATGAATCATGCCAAGAAGCTTCTTTAACTTCTGCACAATCGGAACTTTTTTTACTTGATAAAATTAGTACTACTGACTTACAGCAAGTAAGCTGTATTAAAAATTCTAAAAATCGAGTTCTCGATTTAGTATTTTCCTCGGACGCTATTAGTACTCTTGTTCTAAAATCTAGTTCTGGGATTACTAATATAGATAATTACCATCCTCCCCTGGATATTTTCCTTGACTTGACTAATCATCTCACAGTAAATAGTAATTCTTATGATTGCTCATATATATTTGACTTTAAAAAGGCTGACTATCAATTGCTCTCTGAAAAACTAGTTAATTCTGATATTGGTAAAATATCAACATGTACTAATATGGATGAGGCAGTTTCTAGTTTTTATTCAATCTTTTATAGTTGCATGAATGCTTCTATACCCTTAAAATTATCGAAAGACTCGAACATTTGCCATGCATGGTACACGAAAGAGCTCAGATCACTTCGTAACAAGAGAAATAGGGCGTGGAAAACTTACCTAAAAACTAATTTACAAATTGATCATAGTTCTTATATTGCACTTTTTGAAGAATTCAAAACTCTCTCAAGGGATCTTTATACTAATTACGTAAATGAAATGGGAAGCTTTTTAAAAGAGGATCCTAAGTCATTTTGGAAATTTGTCAACTCAAAGAAGAATTCGGACGGCTATCCGGCAAATTTCGTATACGAAAATTGTTCGTTACAAAATAATACAGATATTTGCAACGCATTTGCGAATAATTTTTATGATTCCTTCGTTAATACGCCTGTCGTTGTTGACGAAAGTTATTTTAAAAATTTACATATCTATTCCCAAACGAGTTGTAATAATACGCCTGTCGTTGTTGACGAAAGTTATTTTAAAAATTTACATATCTATTCCCAAACGAGTTGTAATAATATGCCTGTGCACCTGAGCACTATTTTAGAATATCTCTCATCTTTAAATGATGATTATTCGTCTGGTCCAGATGGAATTCCCCCAATAGTATTAAAAAGGTGTAGACATATATTAGTTCAGCCCCTTCAATCTTTATTTGAGCTTTCTATAAAATCAGGGAAGTTTCCTTGCTTATGGAAAAAATCATTTTTAACTCCAGTTTTCAAGAAGGGTGATAGGAACGATATAAGGAATTATAGGCCAATATCAAAACTGTCTTGTATACCGAAACTTTTTGAAAAAGTTATTTGTGAAAGCTTGGCATTTCATAGTAAAAATTTAATATGCGAAAAACAGCATGGATTTATGCAAAGAAGATCAACGGTAACAAATCTTCTTACTTTCTTACACAAATGCTCCAATGCTTTAGAGAACGGTAATGAAGTTGACTGCATTTACACTGACTTTTCTAAAGCATTTGATCAACTTAGTCATAATATCATTTTATTCAAACTTAAAGCTTTCGGCTTTCCACCTTTTTTTATATATTGGATAAAATCGTACCTTGAAAATAGATCATACCAGGTGAAATTTCGACACTCTCTTTCAAACCCATTTAACGCTCAATCGGGTGTACCTCAGGGAAGTCATCTGGGCCCTTTTCTATTCATTCTAGCTATAAATGATGTTGTGTCATGCATTCGCTCTAGTGAAATTCTTATATTTGCTGATGATATGAAAATTTTCAAGACCATAAGTGGTGACCATGACCACAGTCTCTTGCAGGCTGATATTGACAGCTTTACTTTATGGTGTGATAAAAACGGTCTTTCCCTAAACCCTGTTAAATGCCAAACAATTACTTTCTCAAGAAAACGAGTTGCAAGTGCTTTTAATTATTCTATTTCCCAGCACAAACTGTGCCGTGTCTTTAGCTTCAAGGATTTGGGTGTTCAGTTTAGCTCTAATTTAGAATTCACAGAACACATAAATTATATTGTTAAAAAAGCGAGCTCTATGCTTGGATTTATAAAACGTTGGGCAAAAGAATTTAACGATCCATATGTTACTCTTTCTCTATACAACTGTTATGTACGACCTCATCTTGAGTATGCCTCTCAAGTTTGGTCTCCCTTCTATGAAATTCATAAAAGTCGTATTGAATCAATACAACATAAATTCATTCGCTTCGCTCTGAAGGGTCTCCCTTGGGCTGATCCTTACAACCTCCCACCATATGAACATCGGATCCAGCTACTGCAGGTCCAAACTTTATATCAAAGGCGGGTTAATAATGACTTAATATTTCTTCATCAACTTATGAGTGGCCAAATTGATGCTCCTGACTTGTTAGCCTATATTGGCATAAATTATCGCGGAGGATCTCACCAGCTGCGAAGATTTGAACTTTTACACGTCGATTTTCATCGAACTAACTACGGAATACATGAACCTCTAAGCCGTATGTGTAAGCTTTTTAATTTAAACTCTTCCTCGGTTGATTTTAACGTAGGTAAAATGGGATTAAAAACATTGTTTAGAACCAGTGCTCCACGATCTTGACTGTCTTATCTACTGTTTAAGATACTTTAAATGTTTTTTGTATTATTGTTAAATTTTGTATATTAGGTATTGTTTTTATTTTTGTAATTTAGTTTAGTTTTATATACTTTTTGTTTGTAAGCATGTGTTGGTTTGCATTATTTTACTATTTTACTAACCACTAACACATGCACTTATGATGAGCCTTTGTTTGTAGGTTGCAGCTTGATCTAAGCTCACTACAACATAAAATCTGAAGTGTTAAAAAAAAAAAAAAAAAAATTCTTTAAGTCACCTTTCTTTGGCAACTTAACAATCACACCATCCTTCCAATCCCTGGGATAGCATTCGTTTTCCCAAATGCTTTGTATCAACGGATGTAAAATACTAGCCGCTGTTACGGGATCGGCTTTCAGGAATTCAGCTGGTATTCCGTCCAGTCCAGCTGCCTTGTTGTTTTTGAGGAGATTTATTGATGTAAGGATTTCCGATTCTGACGGGGGTTCGATGTCAATACCCCTATAGGACCTGCTCATCTCGTTTAGTTGGGGCACTTCAGCACTCTGCTCAACTGAATCCTCATTTAGCAGGGCACAAAAATGTTCCTTCCATCTACGAAGCTGATCCTCAATTGATACCAAAAGTGTGCCATCCACATCCATTACAGGATGATTGGTGTTGCTTTTTTTCCCGATCACATCTTTGGCTATTTGGTACAATTCCCGGATATCTCCTCTTCTGGCAGCGATTTCCGCATTATCTGCGAGCCCATCTAACCTCACCCTCTTGTCACGTCTCACACAACGATAGACCATCTTATGTACAATGCGGTACTCTCTTCGCAAGTCAGCCTTTCGTTGAATATCAGCTTCGGCATTTATTTGGATTTTCAACGATTTGCGAAGTTCGATCTTATCCCAGGTGTCTTGGGATATCCAAGAGTCTCTACGTCTCGTTCGCTTGGGTACAGTTTCGGATCCAGCCTCCATAAAAACACTTTTAATTTCACCCCACATCTCATCAATTGTTGAATGCTCGATTCCGTTTAATGACGAGGCTCTGTCGTTAAGGGTGGTGACATAGTTTCGACATATGTTGGGGTAGGGTGTCCATAACGCGTTTGATAAAAAAGAGGACATTTTTGAACTACAAACTTCTACTGTTAATCCCCCCCCCCCCTCGGTCACCACACCATCATCAAAATAATTGATAAATATGACCAAAAGTTTACTTTAAATTTATGTTATAAATATATATTTGTATACAAGTATTGTATATACGTACACAAGAAGTAGCAGTTTTAATACTAATGAGTAGTTTATTTTAACATCTTTTTTGATATAAATCAGTATATTTTATAAACACTTTTTTGCGCTTCAAACTAATAAAACTAAAGTACATAAGCACCTACATACATAATTGAATTCAAAATACCGCAGAATTTTAGTAAAATGTAGGCAAAATAGACATTAATTTTCTTCCTCATCCGAAGTCTCATATTTTTGGGAGCTCCGAATTTGATTAAGATACTTATTTTCATATAAAAAGTTTCATAAAACTTTTGACAGCTAAAATCTTTTAAATTAAAGGCAACTATGAGAATCCTACTCTTAAACGATTTCGTTCTTTTGTCCATTGCGAACCCATCAACGAGAAAATACATTCCACGTTTATATTTTGCGCAGGAAAACAAAAGAGGATTGGCACATTTTAAGAGCTCTGAATAAAACTCTAGATTTGTAGACAAACTTAAAAAAACTGGCCCAGTTTTGAACAGATATTTTGTTTTTAAAATTTTCATTTTCTTTAGAAGAAGCAGAAGCGAACAGCTGATTTTTACACGAAGTGAAAAATATAGTGACAAAACGCACACATACAATCAACTCCTCAATCAGCACATCATTCAGCACAGGTCTTATTATTGTTGCAATTCACATATATTCTTCGACACGAAATGAAATTCAAAATACAACAATGTAAACAAATGGGTTTTGGAGGGTGAAAAGTACGAAGGATTGGCTTCTTTATTTAATAGTCTTTGGTATTAATGCTTTATTTTAGAATTTAGGGGAATACAAAAGTACAAATAAAAAGTGTATTAAGTTAAAATTTTGGTCACTTAAAAAAAAAGAGATAAAAAAGAGAACTAAATAAAAAAGAGTAAAAAAAAGAATTTGATGAAAAAAGAAAGAATAAGAAAGATCAGAGTCAAAAAAGAGAACATGTTCTCTTTAAAAGAGATGTTCTGGAAACCCTATGTTGGGGTCATTTAAAGCATTACCGCCATATTATTCACTCTGGATTTAAATTGGATTTAAGGAAGTTTTTAATCCAACAACTAAATCCGGATTTATTAAATCTAAAAATTTAAATCCATATCCATATTATTCACTCTGAACATGCCTTAAATCCAATGGATTTAAAATGCCCTTAATCCAGATGTAAATTGTATTTAAATCCAGATTAAGATCGATTAATCCAAATATTAAATTTGCGAAATGTCGAATTTCTCCCGTGAAACTTTTTGTTTACTTTAATTAATTTATTTCACTATGTTGGTAAAATTCTGCGAGCGCACAAACAATCAGAAACTTGAAATGTCAAGAAAAAGTGAATAATATGAAATTGTGTTTTAATCTGGATTTAAGTACTTAAACTGACCTCCGGAGGGCAGTTTAAATCCAATTGGATTAATCGATATTGGATTTAAAAAATTGGATTTAAGTTTGGATTAAACGAGTGAATATATGGGATTGGATTTAATGTTTGGATTTAAAATACTTTTAATCTAGATTTAAGTTTTAATCTGGATTTAACGAGTGAATAATATGGGCGTTAGTAATGAATTTTGAGCTCCTTGCTGCATTCTGCGCTGGTTTTTGTACGGCAGCGGTTCGTAGTTTGAGACTCATCACAACCAAATGGTGGTCGCTTCCCACATCGGCATTTCTTATACTCCGTACATCACACATAGACTTCCTCCATCGCTGCTGAATCATGATATGATCAATTTGGTTTTCGGTTTGACCATCTGGATGCACCCAGGTAATTTTGTTGCACGTCTTATGCTTAAATACAGTCCCAACTATCACAAGACGATTCGCGTTACAAAAATCGACAAGCAAGTCACCATTTTCATTCCGTGACCCCAAGCCATTTCTTCCCATCACGCGTTCCAGTCCGTAATTGTCTGAACCGACTTGGGCATTAAGGTCTCCCATAACGACTATGATGTCGGCTCTCGGAACACCACTCTAAACCGAGTTAAGATGAGTGTAGAACGCGGTTTTGTCTTCCTCTGTCGCTTCATTTGTGGGGGCGTAGCACTGAATTATTGTGACGTTAAGAATTTTTGAACGAAACCTTGCTGTCATTAATCTCGCAGAAATGGGCGCCCAGGAGATCAAACTATGCCTCGCTTCTTCGTTCAACATAATTCCGACACCGTTTTAATGGGACGAATCTCTTTTCGCACTCGTGCAGTTGCAAGAGTCCTGAAAGATCTTGATATACATAAATCCGCTGGTCCGGATAGTATCCCTCCCATTGTTCTGAAGAGGTGTTCTTCAACGCTGGCAAAACCTCTGCGTAAGCTTTTCCATCTATCCTACTCTACAGGTCTCTTTCCGAGCGGATGGAAAACAGCATTTGTCCAGCCTGTCCCTAAAAAAGGCGTATCTTCTTCTCCCTCCAATTATCGTCCAATTGCACTTACGTCCCTTCTTTCCAAGGTCATGGAAACGCTGATTAATTATCAGCTAAAGAAATATCTTGAAGAACGAAAGCTTCTTAATGACCGGCAGTATGGTTTTCGTAGCAATAGGTCCACTGGTGATCTGATGGTATATCTCACCGAACAGTGGAACAAATCTTTACATCGTTTTGGAGAAAGTAAGATTATTGCACTTGATATTTCAAAAGCGTTTGATAGAGTTTGGCACCAAGCTCTCTTATCGAAAATGCGTGCATTTGGTATCGACGAATCTCTTCTTCGTTGGATTGGAAATTACCTTTCGGACCGTTCAATACACGTTGTACTGGATGGTTACAAGTCTGATATCCATAAAATAAATGCTGGTGTGCCCCAGGGCTCCGTTCTGTCTCCGACTCTCTTCCTTATTTTCATAAATGATCTTTTGTCTGAGACTTCCAATCCATTAAATTGTTTTGCAGACGACAGTACCCTCAGCTTTTCATATTCGTTTCAAAATTCACTTCCTTGTTCTTCGGATGTGGAACTTGAACGGCAGCGTATGATAAGCTCATTAAATTCTGATCTCGACAGCATTGTCCAATGGGGAACAAAAAACCGTGTAGAATTTAATGCTTCGAAAACTCAATGCTGTCTTCTGTCGTTAAAGCGAAACCCACCCCCTATGCCACTATCCATGAGTGGCTCTTGCATCGAGGAAACCGAACAGCTTTCAGTCCTAGGTATGTGCATCACAGACCACCTTCTGTGGAATGATCACATTTTCGACGTTGCTAAAAATGCTGCGAAATGTCTTGGTTATCTTCGAAGATGCAAGAAATTTTTCTCTCCTTCTGATCTGGCTGTAATCTATAAAGCCTTCATTCGTCCTAAGCTTGAGTACAACTCCCATATTTGGGCGGGTACTCCTAAATCCCATTTAAGTCTCTTGGAAAGAATTCAAAATAGAGCTTTAAAATTGATAGGCGACAGAGCTATAACGGAAACATTTGCATCTCTCGAACACCGCCGCAAT
Source organism: Dasysyrphus tricinctus (assembly GCA_963921185.1). NCBI lineage: Eukaryota > Metazoa > Arthropoda > Insecta > Diptera > Syrphidae > Dasysyrphus > Dasysyrphus tricinctus. Next base: position 27,867,997 of record OY992533.1, on the reverse strand, counting down.
GTTTCGTGTCTGTCATTATTTTATCGCTATTTTTACAAACAATGTTCTAGTGAAATAGCCAGTTGCATTCCTCCCCTTAAAAAATTCCGCCGTAATACTCGTACTTCTAGGAATGCACATCAGTTTACCCTTGAGCCCAATTTCGGGCGTACCGTCAAGTACAGAGATTCTTTCTTCAGCCGCACAACACGAATGTGGAATGCTTTACCCTACTCTATTTTTCCTTCCCATTGTGATATTCAGAAATTCAAAACCAATGTGCATCGGTATCTCCTTTTAAATCCTATCCTACTTACCTAACACTCGCACTGTGTTTAACATATTAAGGGTAGTCATAACCCCTTGAGTGCGCGTTAATTATAAAAAAAAAAAAACCATGCAGTCTTTCATCTTCCCCGGAATACAGCATTCTCGTCTGTCCAGTGTCTGATCTGTATTCAGCTCTTCCTCTCCACTTAGTTTCGCTTATGCCCAGGATCTTTAGGCGTAGCATTTCACGCTCAACCTGCTCGTATCTTCCATCGCTGTACAAGGATTGAACGTTCCATGCTCCGATTTTCGTACGTATGCGGTAGCCAAAAGTAACATTTGCGCTTCTTGAAAGATTTCTTCTATTTGTCAACGATTCATTTATTATTATGGCGTCTTGATTGACGCTCGTACATGAAAGATGCCGCACCCCCAAATCCGATGTGCGGTTTACTGCAACCGAAGCTGCAGAAGGATTTTCCATAAAAAGATTACCTCTTGGGGACTCATTTCCATTTGTTGTCATAGTTCATGTATTTGCATATATCCTTCCACCATGGTGTTTTCCGAGATATGATTAATAACATACATAAGCTCAGATTTGACAGGCACACCCGCCTTTTGTATGGTCAAACACATAACTGCTCGAGGCCGCCCACTATGGGAAAACAGACGCCTTTTGTAGCCGCCCAATATGGGTTACAGACGCTACCTGCTGCTGCCGTTGGCCTTTTAACCAAAAAAAAAGCTCCTCCGCCACCAGACTATCATGCCGTTGACCGCCACCTGCAGTTCTTCCGCCTTAAGGGGGCTTTTAACCATCCCGAGGACAAGTTTGTGCCCTGACCAGCATCGCTGGGTTGTCTGCTTATCCCGGCATCCATTCGGTCCCCCTGCACGTTAGCGTTACCCGCCCTCTACCACGCGGAGGTGTGCATAGGGATTTGGGTGGTTGTATCATTTTGAATTTGATTTCATTAGATTCAGCGTTGAAAACTACCCTTAAAGCATGTATCATATGATTAGGTTTTACCCAAACAAATATTTTAGTTTGATAGACCTCCAAATTCTCCCCGTCAGCACCTCTTCAAATGCATCTACACAAAAAGCCAATGCAGGGATTTTGGGGGACTTTGGATATGTTATAGAGGTTGCAATTCTGCGTCGATTCCAATTTTAATTTTTCATGAATTAATTTTTTCAAGGTTCCCCATACGATTTGTGCTTTTTTTCCTGGTCTATAAATGTGGTTATTTTAAATAATGATTTCCATTTTTGTTTGGACCTCTATATTTAAGATGAAATGAACGTATTAAAAAAGTATTAAAAGTATACAATATGTTGTGCAAAGCACAAGCAACATTTACAATTTTTGTTGCTTTTCCTGGGGTGTAATGCAACTTCCTTTCATTTAAGATTGATCTGAATCGGCCTTTCAGAACTTCTATAGTTCTTTCTATAATATTTCTTGCCTTTGAATGTAAAGTATTGAACAATGTTTTCCTGGACAGTAAGTCTGCGTTTCTAAATGGAGTAAGTAAATACGGCTGCAGAGGATAACCGGAATCTCCTGTAGGAAATGATTTTTCTTTATGAGTGTGCTTAGAACGCTTTTAAAAAATATATATATCTAGGTACATAGATCTTTCCCCACTTTGCCACCATCTTTCTAAAACTACTTTTAGTTCACTGTTATTCCACACAAAAGAATCATGAGTGGAACCAGGATATCTGGCATCAACATACCGAATATTCATGTTATGGTCGCAAGCCTAAAAGAAAGAAAAATTGTAACGTGAAATAAACAAAAACAACAATTCCTACAATCATTGCATTCAAGCTGTAAAAGCCCTTCCGATTCAAATTCTGGTGTTGGAGATGGTTTGGAGCAATTATCCCAATGTGGGTTCCATCCATGGTATAAGAATAACAAGGTATGCTTGACAGCTCAGGCAGTTGCCTCGTGACGTCATTGCGAGTGAATGATCTCAATTGTTTGTCATTTATGGCAAAGAAAGTAAACAGAAATTGTTTATATTTTGAAGCAATTTGCCATTAAAACTCAAAGTAAAACAATAGATTATTTATGTTTTGAAGTTATGTTTTGTTGAATTTCAAGTAAAACATTAAATAATTTATTTTTTAAAGCTATGTGTTGGTGAACACTCGCTATGACGTCACACAAAACAAAATATGGCGACCCTTCATCTCATATACAACATACCTTGTATTTTTATACCATGGGTTCCATCCACACATCCTACTATGCCAGGTAATCTGGTCCTTCTATAGAAATAATTGCTTCCTTCTTGTTTTTCTGCTTCTGACATGTCGGTCTTGATCCAAATTGGACAGAGTTTTTCTTCAAGTAATGTAAGAACCTCTTCCAAAACTATTGAAACCGTTGGCTGAGAGATACCCAAATCGAAATCGTTTCCCACACAATTTTGGTAACTACCACTTCCTAGTTCGAAGTGCACAAGCCAATTTTATTACAGGTGGGATCGCACGGTTAGATGTTGATTTGAACGAATCTTGAATTTCTTGGAGTATATATAAAAATGCATCCTTGTTGAGTCGGAAATAAAGAACAAATCTTTGAAGAGAAAACATAAGAAGCCTTTGAATACAAAATAAACGATATAAAAATTACAAATGATCTGGGATCTCCAAAGGATTAGAACTATCCCTAATTTTTCTTCTCAACCTCGGCATTCTGATATTTTCTTGCCTTTCCCTCTCATTATAGTTTTCTTCAAAAAACAAATCAATTTCGCTTATCATTTTATTTATTTTAACACGAAACAATCACAAACAAGAAAGAACATCAAATTTATCTCAATTAAATATTTATTTGACATTTGGGTTATGCCATTTCAGTATGATGGTTTGTAGGCAGCATTTATTTCTAAGCCAACGTTGAAGTTCGCTATTCATAATACTATGATACCTACTCGAAGTTCGCTACATTACTCGCAACTTAGCGAATGTTCGATTCGCTATTCATAAAGAGGGCATTAATATATGTATTGAAATCGAAAAATAAAACTTGAACTTAATTACATAAAATTAAAAAGAAAGGTCAAATCAAAAAAACAATATTAGTTTTTCAAAATTTTAAATTTAAATTTTTTTTTCAGAAAGTATTTACAGAATTGCTTTGGGCTTTAAACTATCTATAGCATGACATTGCAAGTGTGCCAATGTTTTTAATTTCTTTTTTTTAGATCATAAGTACTTTTTTTTTATAAAGCTTCCTCTCCTTTAAAAAAAAGGGAAATAAATCTCCTCCCATATGACTTTTTTCTTATCTGGGTACAACATACACGCTCTGGCTTTTAGTTACACCTGAAAAAAACCCGGTACCTATATAATTTTAGTATTGTTCTAGTTTTAGGACTAACTTACACACTTCTACGCCAAGGCTGTTTCCCACCCCTAGCACGCATGGGTAGAAAGGGGGGTAAATTAATGATGTGATTCTATGTTTTAAATCTCATCACCATCCGAAGTCTGGTTCTCGATTTTCAGTGCAACATAGGAAGAATTTCAATGTTTTTACCTGGATAAGAAGGCAACCTTTCACTCGTCCTACTGCCAGTGTTGCCATCATAGAAATACTTTTTAAGAGTAAAGTTAGGATAGGTACTACTAGTGTACCAAAGCTAAGCCCATCAGGACGAAGTGCAAGGTTAATGTTAATATTGGCCCTATTGATCGAAATTCGAAAAACAAAATTGCATACCTTTCGGGGCGTGTAAGCGGTGCATTGGCGCGATGAACGAGTGTAAGCGTTACATTTTTGACATTGTTGAATGCTAATTGAAAAACATACAAAAGATGAATGACGAGAACATAATGTTAATTTTTAATGTTTTTTTGCATGTTGCAAACGCTCCCCACATCAAAAGGTCTCGATGTGCGCTGTAAGCGCTCCATTTTGAGGACACACAACACACATTACTAAATTGAAAGTTACATTACAATTTGAAGGACGAGCAGATTGACCATTTCTTAATGTCGCGAGCTTCCGGACTATAAGTGCTAAAAAGTCCAGCGACGATGACGAAAATAGCCTAAATTCAAATTTTAATTAAATGCACGGAAAGCTTTCTTGGATCAGATCACGAAAAATGAGGTGCAAATTACGAAAAATGAATCCCGATTTATACATTGGATCTGGATTTCGTAATTTACGATTATTTGTTTGCAATTTGCAAAGCTGAGCAAAATGAAGATATTGATACTCGAAAATCGTAAATCAACCTTTTCTAAGTATCAATTATTCTACCGAGAGAAAACATAAATTGCGACCAACAAATCGCAATTTGATCCATATATTCCTTAATTGCACAATTTGTAAATTTGCAAAAGAGATTTGCGATCACCACTTTTATTTCGTTATATTGCCACTTGAAAGATCAATCTTGCTCTACCCTTCATTTTGCAAGTATGGGTGATTCTCTGCCAACTGTGATTCTTTTTTTAAAAAATTTTCAAAAATTAAAACTTCTTGGAAACAATTTTTGTTTTGTGTTTGTGGCTTCATTTAGTCAGAGTATCCTATCCGTAAAAGCATTAAGCTACAACTTTTAAAGAACAAAAAATATAGTGAAATGTACTAAAACTAGTGTAGACGATAATGACACTCTTCTTCTTTATTTTCTTTTTAATTTGTTCTCCCTCTTTTTGACCATATTTTTGTTGAGGTTCTTAATTTTCTAATACGTTTTGACCTCTTGACATTTCTATTTCCCCTTTTATCTTAAAAAAATTATCTCTTTTTCGTTTTTGAAGTCTGTTCTTCTTAATGGCAAACCTTTTCCTTGTACTGGGTTATTTCTTAGTTTTTATTGCAAGGAATGATTTTTGTTTGGCTCTTTTGAGGTTTTGCTACCGTTCTCACAAATAAAATTGGTAGAAAAAAATATTATTGCAAGAAATTATTAAATTATATTTAATTAAAGTTAAAAAAGCATTTAAATTCCACGGTACTGACATCCACGGTACTGACATTTAGACAATTTATGTGACCTAACTTATCTATGCTAATGAGAAAAATAATTTCCAGGACAATTTTAACGTATGCCGTTAAAAGGAATACAAAATTCTTATAACCAGCCAAAAACATGTTATAACATGCTTTAAAAATACTACCACGGTACTGACAAATAAATTTGTAACATACTTTCATCCCATGAAAACATATCACTCTTAAAGTACAACAACGTACACAAATTAAAATGACTGTTGTTAACTATACATATTTAGTTTATCTTTTAGAAAACCACAATACATACGTGTTAAAGCTAAAACAAAATGGCGGTTGAGCGGGAAATCTTTTCAATTCAAAAATAAAACTAAAACCTCGGACAACATTCATTCATGATTATTTTATTCAGCAATAAATATTTTGACTTAATTTTTGCATTATTTTGTCAAGCAAGTATTGCACTCAAAATTTTTTATGGACAACATTTCTATTCAATGAAGTATTTCATTAGAAAAAAGTAGATTTAATCGGAAAAACAAGGAACAGACATGCCACGGTACTGGCATTTTTACTACACATTCCCAAGCCATGTGGAAGAAGTAGCAAATTGGGCCATGATATCGAATGTAGATTGTAGTAAATAGCCGTTTGTTCAAACTAAAAATATATACGAACATTTTACATTAAATAACAAAAAAAGCACTGGACACAAAGAATCACAGTTAGGACGGAATCACCCGTATACACATTTAATTTAATTTATTTGAAATAAAATACTTTTCGCTTGACTCTACTTGGATTTGAACTCGCAACCCTCCAGTTGCGGAGCGAGCATGCAACCACCAGGCTAATTTGCATTACAGATCGTTGGTGTCACACATTAATGATTAGATTAGATATATACCATGGTGTGGTGCTTTATCTCTTTGAGAAGTGAATTGCGACAAGAAAGTCGTGATTTAGGAATTTTGAATTGGTGATTTGCAACTATTCTCATGGAGTTGCAAATTGCGACAAAAAAAACGTAAATCAGTGATTGTGCAGTGGAGATTACTAAATTTTTATCGCAAATCAATATTTTTAAATGCTGTTTGTGAAATGACTCTTTTTGAGAGTAAATTACGCCTAAAAAGTTGTATTTTGCTATGAAAAGTACAAGCTTGAATCATGGATTTTAATTGCAAATCACGAAGAAATAAACTTTGTAAATTCCTACGTTTTGAATGTTAAACTACCAGTTTTTGTATTAAATTTTGATCAGAATGCATTGATTTACGAATAAAACATGATTCGTAAATTGAAACTGCAAATTTTTCAATTAGTGATTTTTCAAATTCTTTCCGTGTGGCATGTGCAAAAAGTATGATTTGGTCTGCACCAGTATGTTTTGTATGCTTTTAATTCAACTTAATTTGACCAATGTCAGATTTAAAAGAAAAAAATTTAAAGATTTTGTTTAAGGAATTCTAAAGAGGATGTCTTAAAGTGTAGGAAAAATGTTTCTTAAGATTTTAATTTTGTACATACATTTTTTTAGATGATAGGTTTTTTGGTCAGGCAAATTGCAACCTATTGTTTTCATTGCAAATTAAAAATTTAATGCAAGCTCTTACTGTTGATTTTTTTTTAAAACTATATTCGTGACCATTTTTAAAGTTCGACGGATTTTATTATTATTATTTTATTATTCAAGCTTTATTCACTCGTAAAAGTTAACAATTTTTTTTTTTTTTTTTTTTTTTTTTTTTTTTTATAAATATAAAAAAACGGTTATTTAATTAGTTTGATGAGTATAAGCCTCCCCCTTCATCTTCCACATTTGTCGGTCTAGGGCCTCTCTCCAGTAGTTTGGACAAAAAGTTTGGATTTCGTCTCCACCGCTTGAATTGTCTTCCAACGCTTCTTTTCTTATCCAGTGGAGTCCACTCTGTTGTTGTTTTGGTCCATCGATCATCTGACGTCCGAAATACGTGTCCAGCCCAATCCCATTTCAGTTTTCTTGTTTTGTGAAGAACATCTTCAAATTTGGTTTGACTTCTTAGATTTTCATGGTTAATCCGTTGCGATAATCTCACCTTCAAAATCGATCGTTCCATGGCTCTTTGACAGGATTGAAGTTTATTTTCAAGGATTCTTGTGGATTGCCATGTTTGGCAGCCATATGTTAGAACTGGAAGAATTGTTGAGTCAAAAATGCATTTCCGTGTTTGTGTCGAAATGTTAAGATCCAGCAGATTCTTCACATTCCAAAATTGTCGCCAAGCGTTTGTTATTCTTTGGTTAACATTTTTCCTATCTTTATCGGTGAATGATATTATTTGACCCAAGTAAGTGTAGTCTTCTACATACTCTAAAATGGTACCTTCAATTTTAATTTCGGAATGATTGCCATTAGACATTATTTTGGTTTTTTTGTCGATTTGTGGATAAGCCTACTTTTTTACATTCTAAGGTTAGCTCATTTAACATAGTTTGTAATTCATTTCTGGTTGTTGCAATTAAAACAATATCATCTGCAAATCTTAGATTCGATAAGTATTTACCGTTTATATTCAGGCCATTGTTTTCCCATTTCAATTTTCGGAAAATTTCTTCTAATGTTGCGGAAAAAAGTGCTGGCGAAAGTGGGTCACCTTGTCTTACTCCACGTGTCGTCTGAAATATTGGCCCAATACTTTCGGTTTTAATACATGCAATATTATCATTGTACATATTTTGAAGGATGCGAAAAATTTTCGGCTCCACACCTTGTTTAATTAACGCTTGCCATATAAATATTTGTTCGACTGTATCAAACGCTTTGGCAAAATCAATAAATGCTAAATATAGAGTTATTTTATACTCTTTAGATTTTTCTATAATTTGGCTAATTGTTTGAAGATGGTCGATTGTTGAGAACCCAGACCTGAATCCAGCTTGCTCAAAAGGTTGATTGAACTCTAAACTTGCTTTCATTCGATTGAATAGGCATTTTGCGAAGACTTTGTAAACGCACGATATTATGCTAATGGGCCTATAGTTATTAATATCATCTATCTTGCCTTTTTTGTGGATGAGGATTATTTCGGATTTCTTCCATTGTTCTGGAATTTCCTCGGTGACCAAAACCTGATTGAAAACATCTTTCAACCAGTTGGCCAATGAACATTTTGCGTATTTTAAATACTCTGCAGCAATTCCATCACTTCCATAACATTTCTCGTTTTTTAAATTTTGAATCGCATTCTGGACTTCGCTTTTAAGAAAGTTTGGAATCTGTTGCTCTTCTTCTTGCCATTCAGTGCTGGTCCCAGCATCTAGAAGTGAATGAACATCAGAACTGTTTAGTTGTGTTTTATATAGATTGCTATAAAAGTTTGTTGCTATTTTGTTGATATCTTTTCTATTATGGATCCTGCTAACATTATCGGATAAGGCAACAATCCATTCTTTATGAGGTTGTAATGACGCATTTGCTTTTTTAATTGATTTTGTTTCTTCTATTATATTTTTTAAACAGTTTTCGTTAAAATTTTGTATTTCTTCTTGAGATTTTTTCTTAATGTTTTTCCTGAGAGTTCTAAGATTGTGCTTTTCGGATACATTGAGATTTTTCTTTAAGCGCAACTGCTCACGTTCCTTAATAAGTTGCAATGTTTCATTAGAGAGTTTTTGCGGTTTCTTTGCTGATGTTGCCAGAATGTGTCTTTCTGCAGCTTGCTTAATTGTTTGATCCATGATGTTATACATATTTTGAACTGGATCATTCCTAGATGCAAGTATTTGGTATCGTTGTTGTAGATCTGCATTATAATTCCTGATGGCTTCATCGGTGAGGATCTTTGAGACGTTCTTCTTTGTTGCTTTGTGGAGTTGTCTATTTTTGTGACTAATCGTAAGCTTGGCTCGCACTAGTCGGTGATCCGAATCGAACTCGAAATTATTTAGAACACTGACATCTTCTAGAACAGATCGTTTATTTGAAAGGATGTAATCGTATTGGTTTTTATAGTTCCCATCTGGCGATATCCAAGTCCACTGGTTTTGTGGTTTCTTTTTAAAGAACGAATTGCCAACCATAAGCTTGTGCTGCCACGCATGTTGGATGAGGCGGCTTCCTCTTGCGTTTCTTTCTCCATATCCAAATTCGCCCATTATTTTTTCTTCTCCTCTCTCCCTAAATCCAATTTTTGCATTGAAGTCGCCAATTGTTAAAAGAATTTCAGCCTTGAAATGGTTTACAAAATTTACTAAAAAAAGACACTTCCTTTATTGACTACAAAAAATTATAAAAAAATTTACAATAAAAACACGAAATTTAAATTTTCAAACGTAACGTATTTTTATTTACAAATTTTTAAAAATCGAATGCATTTCGAACTGACATGCAGCTCATCATCAGCGAAACTCGACACTAAAACAAAATAACAAGAAAAAACAAAAAGACCCAAATATATGGGTATACAAGTGCAAACAATTGATTTAAAAATTAGCGTTATACAATTATGCTTTAAATTAATGAGAATAAGGGAGACAGAATGTTCCCATTGTCACTATTCATTACATTCTTAGCTTTGAAAATTAAAAGAGACTCAAATGCATCAAGCTTTCTTTCATTCTGCACGCTCTTTAACAAACGGACACTCTCTTCAAAGGGGCCGATGTGGTGTGGTGGTTCGTTGTCGTCACACGATGCGAAGACATGAGCAGCAACCGATGATCGATTCAATTGTTTATGCTTGATACAGCTGATGTGTTCTTTAAATCTTGTTTTTATACTTCGCTTCGTCTGGCCTATATATTTTTTATTGCAATCTCTACAGCTGATTTCGTATATACCACTCTTCTCACTTGTTGGTGTGATATCCTTGGTTGAACCGAGAATGTTTTTCAGCTTGCCGTTGTTGTTGTAGGCGATGTGTATATTTTCTTTCTCCAGGGTCTTCCGCAGTTGATTGGTGATTGCAGGTATGTAAGAAAAAGATATACGAAACTTTTTGTCAGAACAATTATTTTGGCTAAAAAGTGTGGACATTTCATTTTTCCGTATTCGGTTCGATTGTTTTCTCACAATATTTTCAATAATCGTTTTCTCAAAACCATTAACATCAGCTAAATTGACAATGAAATCAAATTCTTTTTTGAAGTTTCCAACTGAAAGTGGGAGCTTACACAATCTATGTGCCATTGAATGGAACGCGGCTATTTTGTGTTGGTAAGAGCAAAACGAGTCTTTCGTGATATAACGATCAGTGGATGTGTTTTTTCTGAATACGTCAAACTCTATCTTTTTGTTGCGTTTCTTACATAAAACGTCTAAAAATGGGATGGAATTTTTGTCGTCTTCTTCCTCATACGTAAACTTGATGGTGTTATATCTGTTGTTTAGTATGTTTAGAGTTTCATTAACTGTATTCTTTTTTATAACACTGAAAACGTCATCAACATATCTAAGCCAGATTCTAGGCAAAAGGCCCTCATTTTTCAAATCCGTCTCAAATTTAGACATGAAAGCTTCAGCGATGAGAGGTGACAAAGGGTTTCCCATACTCGTTCCATTATTGTTTTTGTAGAATTTGTCACGGAAAACAAAACAATTATGTGACATACAGACTTTTGCTGCTCTTAAATAGACTCTCTTTTTTCTTTCATCTATATTTCTCGCTTCAAGATGTAATTTGAGTGACTCTATTGCTACGTCGACCGGTATACTTGGAAACAACGCTTCTACATCAAAAGAGACTATAGATTCATCATCTTGTATACTTAACTCTTTCACTCTATCGACGAAATCAAAGGTATTCAAAACACTGGCGCTCTCAAATCTTCCATACAACTTCATTTCATCGACTAGCCATTTGGAGACCTTAACGAGTGGTGAATTTATGTTTGAAACAATTTTTCGCATTTTGTCACCTGGTTTGTGGATTTTCGGTAAACCATACATCTTTGAATCTTTTTGAAACAAACCATAATCTTTGAATCTTTTTGAAACAATGTAAAAAACGACAAATTATACCAGCTTTCATCAAAATACGTTGCAACATCTCTAATTCAAGAACGAAGAAAATAGTTGAAATGGCAGAAAAATTATGGCTTCAAAGTGAAATAAAATTCCATTATAGTCAATTGAACAAAACCCAGCTACAGCTATATGAACTTCAATTGGAAATAACAAAAGGTTTGAATGATTGTGAATTTTATGATTTTATCACAAAACAAAATTTAATCATGGATATAACTAACAACACATTCAAGACCAAAAGAACTATCCAAAACCAAAAGCTTAAAAAACTAACAACTGTCCAAAAACGGAATGAAAATAAGTCTACAGTAAAGCCAGTAGATAATCTAGTTCTTAATTTATCATCAGTTCAATTTGAAGCAGAAGAACTCGATTTACTCAACAAGGGACTAAATTTCACACCAAATACAAATTCAATCGACATCGGACAAGCTATTGTAGATATTGAATCAGCAATCCAATTCAAATCAAACGAAACAAAAGAAAAAGTTCGAAAAGTAGCCAAAAAAGTAATTAAAAAGGTAAAATCAACAAAAACTACAACGGAACAACAAAAATATAAGAGAATTATCAGAGAACTGAAAGAGAAGGAAGTTTATTTCATGAAAGCAGATAAAGGCAACAATATAGTGATTTTGGACAAGAGGGAATATGAAGAGAGAATGGAAAAGTCAATCGCTGAAGATGGTTTTACCGTATTAAATAAATCACCCTTGAATAAGATGATTGATGACGCGAAAGGAATTATCAAGGACATTTCGGAAACATTCAACATTAACAAGTTCAAATTGATGATTTCTAATCCAGAAGTACCAAAGATGTATGGTTTACCGAAAATCCACAAACCAGGTGACAAAATGCGAAAAATTGTTTCAAACATAAATTCACCACTCGTTAAGGTCTCCAAATGGCTAGTCGATGAAATGAAGTTGTATGGAAGATTTGAGAGCGCCAGTGTTTTGAATACCTTTGATTTCGTCGATAGAGTGAAAGAGTTAAGTATACAAGATGATGAATCTATAGTCTCTTTTGATGTAGAAGCGTTGTTTCCAAGTATACCGGTCGACGTAGCAATAGAGTCACTCAAATTACATCTTGAAGCGAGAAATATAGATGAAAGAAAAAAGAGAGTCTATTTAAGAGCAGCAAAAGTCTGTATGTCACATAATTGTTTTGTTTTCCGTGACAAATTCTACAAAAACAATAATGGAACGAGTATGGGAAACCCTTTGTCACCTCTCATCGCTGAAGCTTTCATGTCTAAATTTGAGACGGATTTGAAAAATGAGGGCCTTTTGCCTAGAATCTGGCTTAGATATGTTGATGACGTTTTCAGTGTTATAAAAAAGAATACAGTTAATGAAACTCTAAACATACTAAACAACAGATATAACACCATCAAGTTTACGTATGAGGAAGAAGACGACAAAAATTCCATCCCATTTTTAGACGTTTTATGTAAGAAACGCAACAAAAAGATAGAGTTTGACGTATTCAGAAAAAACACATCCACTGATCGTTATATCACGAAAGACTCGTTTTGCTCTTACCAACACAAAATAGCCGCGTTCCATTCAATGGCACATAGATTGTGTAAGCTCCCACTTTCAGTTGGAAACTTCAAAAAAGAATTTGATTTCATTGTCAATTTAGCTGATGTTAATGGTTTTGAGAAAACGATTATTGAAAATATTGTGAGAAAACAATCGAACCGAATACGGAAAAATGAAATGTCCACACTTTTTAGCCAAAATAATTGTTCTGACAAAAAGTTTCGTATATCTTTTTCTTACATACCTGCAATCACCAATCAACTGCGGAAGACCCTGGAGAAAGAAAATATACACATCGCCTACAACAACAACGGCAAGCTGAAAAACATTCTCGGTTCAACCAAGGATATCACACCAACAAGTGAGAAGAGTGGTATATACGAAATCAGCTGTAGAGATTGCAATAAAAAATATATAGGCCAGACGAAGCGAAGTATAAAAACAAGATTTAAAGAACACATCAGCTGTATCAAGCATAAACAATTGAATCGATCATCGGTTGCTGCTCATGTCTTCGCATCGTGTGACGACAACGAACCACCACACCACATCGGCCCCTTTGAAGAGAGTGTCCGTTTGTTAAAGAGCGTGCAGAATGAAAGAAAGCTTGATGCATTTGAGTCTCTTTTAATTTTCAAAGCTAAGAATGTAATGAATAGTGACAATGGGAACATTCTGTCTCCCTTATTCTCATTAATTTAAAGCATAATTGTATAACGCTAATTTTTAAATCAATTGTTTGCACTTGTATACCCATATATTTGGGTCTTTTTGTTTTTTCTTGTTATTTTGTTTTAGTGTCGAGTTTCGCTGATGATGAGCTGCATGTCAGTTCGAAATGCATTCGATTTTTAAAAATTTGTAAATAAAAATACGTTACGTTTGAAAATTTAAATTTCGTGTTTTTATTGTAAATTTTTTTATAATTTTTTGTAGTCAATAAAGGAAGTGTCTTTTTTTAGTAAATTTTGTAAATTTCGACTACAACATCGGTTCACTACTTTTAAATATTAAGTTTGAAAGTTTCAACATTGAAATGGTTTGTTGCTCTATCAAGTGTATCATAGAATGTATCTATTTCATCTTCTGTTGCCTTTTTAGTAGGTGCATAAACTTGAATTATTGATATATTACATTTTTCAATTTTAAATTTTACACCTATTACTCTGTCGCTAAATCCTTTTATTTCGAGGATGTTTTTTTTTAGTTTTTTGTTTATCAGGAAACCAACGCCAAAGGATCCTTTTCTGGTACCGAAGTATGTAAAAATGTTGCCATTGCTAAGTTCTGTAATGTTTTCTCCATGTCTTCTCACTTCAGCCAGACCTATAACATCCCAGTGAATCTTTGAGAGAGCATTTTCGAGTTCTATAAATTTTTCTTCGGATAATAAAGTTCTAGTGTTTAGTGTTGCAATATGTAACTGCTTGTTTCGATTTACGTTTAAATTATTGTTGATACTATTTTTGCTACCATGAATTTTTGGTTCGTTTTCATTAAAGTTAGATGTTGTTGTACCCTTCTAAGACGCATAATTTTTAGTCGATGTATACCGACGTGTATTAAATAAACAGCACAAAAGCACTGTAAATTATAATAAGTTCTAGTGGAATTTGGTTAAATTCAGACGACTAGAAATAGATGATGGTAAAGCCCGTGGTGCTGTTTATTTAATACACGTCGGTATACATCGACTAAAAATTATGCGTCTTAGAAGGGTACAACAACATCTAACTGATGAGCCCAATTGTTGTACCTGGGCGAAACGCATATGGACTTAAGGTCACAAAAACTTTAAAAATTGAATTTAAATTCAAGAAGTCCACAAAAACAAAAACAAAAATAATTAATTTAAAATTATTTACGTTTTTATTCTCATTCTTATACCAGCCAGACCACGGGCTTTACCATCATCTATTTCTAGTCGTCTGAATTTAACCAAATTCCACTAGAACTTATTATAATTTACAGTGCTTTTGTGCTGTTTATTTAATACACGTCGGTATACATCGACTAAAAATTATGCGTCTTAGAAGGGTACAACAACATCTAACTGATGAGCCCAATTGTTGTACCGGGCGAAACGCATATGGACTTAAGGTCACAAAAACTTTAAAAAAAAAATAATTCATACTTTAATTTTGATTGACATTTAAAGCTGGGCCCAGTGAACCCACGAGCACGACTATAGAAGTGTACATAGTTTTCACGACTGCAGTTAAGGTGCTTCCCTAGAAAATCTGTCTAGCACACTTTTTTCAAATAATGCTCTTGCGGCTTGAGTAGACAACCGATATCTTTGTGAAGAAAGTATACAAAGGCCAATGAGTCGATCATTGCTAGCTGCAGGGACAGGATTCAAACACATTCAAACAAATCAAAAAAATTGTCAAAGTCGGCTTAGTTTTCGAGTTATACCACAAATATTGAAAATAGGTCAGTGTGACCATTCTCTCAGAAATGCATGGGTGAATTTAGTAGCATTTTCGGTTTTAAGAATGCTTATGGGCCAAACAAACATATTCAATAATAAAAACCCTTGCACGTAATTGTTCCTTTATACCTCTCATTTTCCGGCTATTAGAGTTTGTTTTTGAATTTCTACACGCCTATAGCAAATAGGATAGTTTCAATGAATTCGAATTTCCTTTGATTCTTACCTGGTAATTTTATTTTTGCCTATGCTATGTGTTGGAGAGACCATATGAAATATAAGAAAACAATAAAATACTTTGATTCAAAATAGCTTTTTATAGCCTTTAGTCCTACAAATTGGCGTTTCGTTTGGCTTACTCACTTGAACTCATTAGTGACATAGTGACATTTATTCACATCTATTCGGCGACACGAAATAAAATTACAAAAACAACAATGTAAACAAATCAAATGGGTTTTGGACGGTGAAACGTACGAAAGATTGGCTTCTTGATAATTGATATTATCTGGCTGCAGCTTTCAAGGTTCTGCTTCGTTCCTCGGTGTCATACAATTTTTTGGCCTCACACCAAGAATTCAAAATTTTAAACCTGCGCCAGTAAAGCAAATCGTTCCATCCTTACCTATTATTCGATTGCCATATTTTTTCGATCCCTTTTTTATCATTTGGTTCTATGTCTTGTCACCATTCAACACAGATCTCAATTCTATAAAAGAATGCTTGAATGTTCATATTATAAACTTAAACGTTATGAGAATATAAACAAAAAATAATAAAATTTTAAAAGTTAGTTCAAATTTTAAATTTACTTAACCTTAATATATACACAACATAAGTTTACATTTTTTTGATTAAAGCGACGCGTTTCGGTTACATAGAACCATCATCGGACTTGTTTCGTTGACTCGTGGTGTTATTTTGCCAATGCTCACTTACATACTATAAATCCAAAATACAGTCAAATAAAACAGTTGATGAAATTTATATTTTTCCAGTCGATAATTCGTTTTCCCTTTTTATTTCTTTTGATGAACAGAACCCGTCAATTACTACTTTGTCTTTATTTTTATTTGACTTAAGTAAAGGAACACTGCAGTTCATTTTGTCTTTTTTCATTGACCAATATGCAGTGAAGGTTGCAGGTTGATATGATTAAAATAATTCTCAACCCTATTCTCAACTATAAGATTCGATCGAAACTTTCCATTCACGTTTATGTTTCATTCAATTTTCTCCAAATTGTTTTTAAAATGTTTTGTCTTTTGAGTTGAAACTTTAACCAATATTTCATTTGGGAATTATCAAGAAAGTCTTATTCGTTTAATTTGATTTTGATTTGCGGCGCCGCGCCGCATGTCGACTGTCGACTTCGCGTCGTTATTTAAGATATACAAAATTCGGATGTAACCAATATTGTAGATAATTTTGTTCTTAGAAATTTTTTTGATAAGGTAAAAACGAAAAACGAAGAAATAAAAATGTTGCACGTTCCTGTCGCTAGAGCTCACCTCGGATTCATGGGGACTTTTTTACACTTCATCAATAGACCCACAGTACACATATTAAAGGTAATATCATTAGAGTTTTCATTTTTGTTTCTTCTGCGCATATATCAAAATTTGTGTCAAATGTCAGTATTTGTTGTTGTTTTTACGTGTGTTTTCTTCCTCACTCGCACAGCCATTTTTATTTCTGACAATTTCAATTTTAATTTGTTGTTGTTTTTACGTGTGTTTTCTTCCTCACTCGCACAGCCATTTTTTATTTTCGATTGACAACCTGCGCAGTATAATACCTTAGATTTGTGTACTGTGAATAGACCATTCTAAATAAATGTGTCATGCTTCAAACTGATTTTTTACTTGCGATATAGGTACTATAGGGCAAGTTTTGGATTCGTGCCAAAAAAAAATTTCGAGATAACAATCAAACATGACATTACGATGATAGAGAACACGAAAAAAGTGGGTGGCAAAATTCTGTCTGTCTGTCTGTCTGTCTGTCTGTATGTACCTCAACCTACAGCCTAAACCACTGAAGCGATTTTCTTCAAATTTTGAACTTAAGGTTTTTTTGTAACTCTCCAGAGGGGAAATTGAAATTTTTTTTTAGCTCAAAATATAACGGTACTTGCCATACAACCGTTAAGGAAAAGCTTATTTATCTCAAAAACGGCTCCAACGATTTTGATAAAAAAAAATCAGTGTATTATTGTAGATATGATATACCTTTTAATAAGAAAAAAAATCACCAAAAACATTTATTAACGGTACCTGCCATATAACGGTTTTTTGATTTTTGGTTTTCTCATTAACCAATCATCTGATTGCAATGAATTTTTTTGCACAAAAGCTTTGTTAGAATATAAATAATACTGCATACCAAAATTTTTGAAAAAATAAATTTTGGATTTTTAAAAAAAGATTCAAAATTTTTTTTTCAAAATTCAATATTTCAAAACCCGGTTGATGAATTATTTTGAAATTTCAGTTTTTAATGTATATTAATATGTACTCAAAATTTGAATACCAAATTTTTTTTTGAAAAATGTTACAAAAATTTTATACATAAAAAATTATTTTTTAAGAAAACGGCTCCAACGATTTTTAATTTTTTTTTTGCATATATTCATATTTCTTCAAGTAATCAAATGGCATACTTTTTTTTGAGCTCTAAGTTATTTATCAGGCTGTTTATACAATTCAAAGAACTATTTAAATGCTTTTTATACTTTTTCTATAATAACTTGAGTATTTTTTAAAGTTCTTAAGCCCCAAACAACTTGAACATAAGAGCAAGTACGTGCGATCCAGTCGTGCATTTTATTTTTTGAGGTAATGGCATTTTTTGTTTCCTTCTTTGACTGGACTATGGTAGAGAGTTTGAAGTCACTAGGCCCTGGTTCTCCACGAGCTGTGGAGTCACCAAATTTATTTATTTTTATATAAAAACAAGCATTTTGAAAAAAGTCACACATTTTAAATTTTGGCTTTGATGACTTTTGATGCATAAATGTTAAAATACGATACAAAAATGTAAATAAAATTCGAAAAAATGGGTTACACCACTTTTGCACTCACGGCCTCAATTAATGAGTGTCAAGTTAGCAAAGCAACTTTGACGAATCGAAAAATGGTTAGTTGGATAATTTGCCATTAATTAGTTGTGGCAATTCCAAAAAATAAGATTCGAAAAAATGGGTTACACCACTTTTGCTATCAAGTTAGCAAAGCACCCTTTCAAAAATCAGTAAAAACTTCTTATACCTGATGGTTTATGGCTTAATAATTTGCCATTTATTAGTCGTTAATTAGTTCTGACAAATTCAATTTGATCGTGCAATGTTTTCTATGTTTTTTTTGGTGCTTTGCTAACTTGATATCAAGTTAGCAAAGCAACTCTCATGGACCGAAAAATGGATAGGTACATAATTTGCCGTTAATTAGTTGTGACAATTTCGAATTTGTCGTTCTATGTTTTCTATGTTTTTTGTTTTGAAAAGTGGTAAAAACTTCTAAAATTCGATATTTTAGTGCTTAATAATTTGCCGTTAGTAAGTTGTGAAAAAATTAATTTTGTAGTGCCATGTTTTCTATGTGTTTTTGGGTTATTTGGTTTCTATGAGTGTCAAGTTAGCAAAGCAATTTTGACGAATCAAAAAATGGGTAGGTGGATAATTTACCGTTAATTAGTCGTTAATTAGTTGTGACAATTTCGAATTTGTCGTTCAATGTTTTCTATGTTTTTTTGGGTGCTTTGCTAACTTGACACTACTCGAAAAGTGTGAAAACTTCTTATACTTAATGTTTTATGGCTTAATTATTTGCCGTTAATTAGTCATTAATTAGTTGTGAAAATTTGAATTCAATCGTGCAATGTTTTCTATGTTTTTTTTTAAATTCTTCGTTAGCTTCGTACCAAGTTAGCAAAGCACCACCTTAAAAAGATTTAAAACTGCTAATACCGAGCTGTTTATGGCTTAATAGCTTACCACTAACTAGTCTTCAATTAGTTGTGGCAATTTTGAATTTGTCGTGCAATGTTTTCTATGTTTTTTGGGTTCTTTGGTAGCTTGACATCCAGTTGGCAAAGTACTATCTGAAAATGGGGTAAAATCTGTTTATACTGGATGGTTTATGGCTTGATAATTTACCATTTACTAGCCGTTAATTATTTGCGATAATTTTGAATTGGTCATTCTATGTTTTTTCGAAAAGTTGTAGAAAAATTCCAAAACTTAATATGTTATTCCTTGATAATTTGCATTTATTAGTCGTTAATTAGTTGTGAAAAATGAAATTTTGTCATGCTATGTTTTCTATGTAATTTTGAGTTATTTGTTTAGTATAAGCATTAACGGAAAATAATTATTAACGGCAAATCATCCACCTACCCATTTTTTGATTAGTGAAAACTGATTTGGTAACCTGATAGAAAACAAATACCCTAAATTACATAGAAAACATCACATGACAAAACTGGGGATGGATGACGTCTTCTGGAGTTAGAAACCTTGTCTTTATTGATAATACAATGAGGACTGAAGATTGCCTTCATATTTCAAGAGACAATTTGCCGTCTAGTGTTGCAAAACTGGAGTTAACTGATACATGGGTCTTCCAACAAGACAACGACCTCAAGCATTCATCGAAATTGGTCAAGGAATGGTTACTCCATGGTACTTCTAAGCAACTAGCAGACCTTCCGCGATCCCCAGGCCTTGACCTCATTGAGAATTTGTGAGATCATCTGTACAAACAGATCCAAAAGAGGAAATTATTTAGCAAAAAGGCACAAAATTCATTTTTGTTTGAAGAGTGGCAAAAAATTCCAGCTGGATTGCCAGGGAAGTTAGTATAGCTGCCCTTAGGGCGAAAGGGAAGCAGACGAAGTATTGGTTTTAAGTTTTTCGTTTTAATTGAATAATGTACACTTTCTTTTGACGCCAAAAAAATGAAATATTTTTTGTTATTTTTTTATTGAATTTTTACTATAATATTTTTTGTTAAGTTTTATATGCCAATTCATTGAAGATTAACCGCTTCAAAAAATAAGATAAGTATTTTCCTAAAAGATCGAATCTATTTTCTTCAACAGAGTTACAAAAACGCAGTTCACAGCTGTACACTTTTTTTTGACGCTCACTGTACAAACATATGTATATCATTGAGCAGTCTGGGTAGCTTTGGGTCGTTGGGGTTGCCAAGATAATTCTTAACCATCATAAAGTCTCACTAAGATGTCGTTCGCTAAATTCAATAACATCCGGCACTGATGTAAATGTAATATTATTTGTAGACTACTTTAAGACCTTCGGAAAATTGTTTTCATTTTAATCTTCATTAAAAAAAATATAAACAAATTTTTAAGCTTAATAAATAATCCAATCGAATTTTTCAGACGCCTTTAAAGTCCACCGCTTATGGACGACCATTTAGCCCTTCATTTAACTTAAGCAATATAAATTTGTAAAATCAATAAATTGTAATATGAATTTCTGTCCATACAAATTACATACATCATATTCAAATCTCTGGAAGAAGAAGAAGCTCGAAAGATTCTTGGAAATGAGATGGTCTCTCACGGGTTACGGTAGACTTATATACGCCTGGGCATAATCCCCATAAATTTTCAGTACGTTAAATCAGCCCAGAGTGAGTAATCGTTTGTTGGGTCGGATCGACCATACATGTTTGCTTCTTAACCATTAAGAAACAATCTTGTTACTCTTGGTCTTGTCTTGAAACTCAAAATGGTTGGTGATAACTGATTTCGTTGATGACACTTTAAATTTGCTGATAAATATACATACATATTTATTAAGTGGTATTAGTTAGTGGATAAATTTAAACGGCTTTGTTTGAAATTGAAATCTTTATGGCGTTAAGTTGACCATTGAAATCTGGAAAAATTGAAATGAAATATATATGTATGGAAGGAAACAGAACAATGCATCAATTAAGTTTTTGTTATTTACTCAATAGGGTGGGTTTTTGATGCGTAGCGTACTTATTTCATAAGGCAAGTTTTTGTTTCTTGCGTCTTAGGACAAAAATATTTTCAAGACTCATATTTTAAGTAAAAAGACATGTCCTGGTTTTTAACAAATCTTACATTACGATTATGGAGAAGTCCAAATAGGTAAAATTTTTGTCTACCATTGCGACGCGGCCCTCGGCAGAGTCCACCTTTCAGTTTGTGTCTTTTATCTTAACATCGATCTATACATCCTTAATGTATTACCAGATTTACTTCCTGTTTTGAACAGAGCATTTTGAATTCCCAAAGGAGATGTTCGAATTTTCGTTTCAGCTCATCTATACGGGTACCTGGCATACAAAGATTTTTTTAATTATCCCGAAAACAGATGAATGAAATTTTTACTAAACTTCGTTAATTTACGATACCTTTAAGAAATTGTTATAAAACTGTTATTCAGGCTTTTGGAGAATTTTTACCAAGGCCTTAAACGATTTCGTTTAACTTTCGATAAATAAATAGGCACTCCTAATTTGTAGAAAAGTAATAATAATAATGCATTAAAAAGTTTAAGAGAAGTACATATGTTTTGTTTTGTAGACAACAAACAAATCAAAGAAGAAATCCATTGTGACCATTGTTAAAGTACTTTGGACTTTTGTTAGTACTTTTTTTTTAGTTTTCTGAAAAAAAAATTGTTCTAACCTAAACTTGATGTCTGTAATGTATAAAGTGATTACAGTTATCAAACTTTCTATGAGGTTTTTAGTTGAAAATTTATATAATACATACGTACACTCCCGTTCATGTGAATAGGTACTAAATTTAATGCAATTAACCGTAATAGCCCCAGCCCACTTTTGTAAATGGCATTAGAGAAAACATCCAATTCAGGAGAGAATAAGAAAACACACAATCTTAATTGTTAGCCCAGTGCATTAATAAAATTTCATATGGGTGACCCAGCAGTTTGTAGGTAACACCCAAAATTCTTTTTATTATTCAAAAGGTAGTTGATTGAAGATCATAACACTGATTTTCCGCGTTCGCTAAATTTACCGTTTTGCCGCCATCTTGGATTACGTTCAATTTAAGTTTTTATTAAATATGTATCTCGGTTCGTAGAAGTTGTACAAAAAGTGTGTTATAAAAAAAATGTAGAGAGTAAAATTTTCTATATTTTATGTTAACAACAATTTTTCTATATTTTAACACCGGTATTCATAAACGCAAATGAAACACAAATTATCTTTCATCAGTGAGTTAAGTGTCAAATCATATCAATAAATCAAAATTCATGGCATTAAACTAACTCACCAAAGTAGGTACATTAAACGAGTAATTAAATTAAAAATACTTCTGTCATTGTTGCCAAAAACTAGAGATAAAAGGAAACAGACGCTTGTGACACACATGCTATTTACAGCCTCAAATGAGAGAGTGTATGTGCGAAAGTTCACATTTAGTGAGAAAGTATATGTGCAGTTCCATAAATAGTCTTTGAAAAGAGCAGAGTTCTTGTTGATTGTAGTAGATTTTCGTTAAGTTTTTGAACTTAACGTGGATTAGCAGTTTATATTTTTATTGATATCAAATTTTAATTCGTGAACTAACTTCTGATTGACGTTTTAGTTAATTTGTGAATTAGAAGATATCTGAGCAGTTTTTATTGATAGGGCTGTAAATATTTAAAAAGTTTCAGGCCAACACATTCATTTTTTTTTATTGTTTTAGTTTTTTTCGAAATTTTAGCACATTCGCCATGGAAGTTTAAAACAAAATTCTATGAAAAGTTTGTTGGTCATTGAATTCTCAACAATTTTGCTTTATAATTTGTTCTGAGTTCCAATAAAAAGTTTTATACTGTTTGCAAAATAAATTAAATATCACGACTTTTAAAACGGTTCTCTAGAGTGTGTAAAGTTTGCCCCCTCCCCTTTTTTGAATTTGTTATTTTTGAAAGTTGTTCAGATTAATCCCGATTTTTTCCAGATTGTTCCAATATTTTTTTGAAAAATATTCAAAAATTGGGATTTTAGACTCAAGAAATCGTTATTGACCTAGCTCCCTTTTTTGACAAACGAAATTTTGAAAAATTTCCTTGACTGTTCTAGTTGTTCTGATCATTTTTTCAAGTATTGGACCTGTAGGTTCAAAATTTCAAAAGCTATGGTCTGGTCATATTCGAGTTAAGAATAGTGTTCTAAACTTTATTCCAAAAAATGAAAGTTGTAGAGTGTATATCTAAAGATTTTTCAAATTTTTTTTCAAAAATTCAAATTACGGCTCCCCAATATTATATTAAGTTGGTATCTTTTATAAAGATGTGCTGAGAAATTATGGTGTATATTTTCATATAATCTTAGTCAGCCTAAAACGAGCTTTAAGAAATTATCTTCGTGTTTTTGTTTTTGAATTTTGCAAACACATGTTGTTGTCCCAAAATTTAGTTTTAAAATATCAGAACACAAAGAATTTAGAGCTTAAAAGCACTATTAGCCAAGTCAATTAAGCAAAAAATAAGGGTCGTTGTGGGATTACTTTTACCGGCACTTTGGGTAAAAGACTGTGAAAACCATGTATTTTATATGAAAAACTTTAAGTGATCACTAGCACATGTAAACGTCAGCCGATTTTAATGAAATTTAACACATATGTTTTTTTTAGTTACCTTGGTCCATTTTAAGCATGGGGATCAAAGAAATTCAGACTTAAAAAAAATTGCCTATGAGTCGTTGAAATTTGGATGAGAAAGTGCAATTTTGTCTTCTCCGTTACCCTGTTTTAGACACTAAGACATGATTTAAAAATCTATAAAAAATCCACCATAATCCTTTTTCAAGTCTTGCTTTGTATGCGGAATAATTTTACAAACACTATAATATAGTTCACCATTTATACCAATTTTTGTCATTTTTCGGTAACGGAGTAGACATGAAATGTTCAGTCATTTTGAGGCGTAATACTATTTTTACAGCACTCCCATCAGAAAAATAGTTCCGACTTTAAGTAGTGTATTGAAAACACTTATAAAAACCTAACCGCACATCACCATTTGCATCACAATTTATAGAGAACTGATAGCGGAAAAAATGCCCAGGTACGAAAGATGAAGTATGAGCTTTTTCATCACTTGTCTATTTTACAACAAGTAAAATTTTATATTTACAATTTTTTCGTTAACTTTAATATATACTCTAAATATTGGCATATTAAAATATATTTTTTTCCTTAATTTAAAACTGCGTTGCTTGGTTTCGAAATTTCTGGAATGGCCGAATATCGTAAATGGGTGATTCTCCGTCAACTGTGATTCTTTTTTTAGAAAATTTTCAAAAATTAAAACTTCTTGGAAACAATTTCGTTTTGTTCTTTGGTCTCATTTAGTCAGAGTATGAAATCAGTAATATAATTTTGCTACAATTTTTAAAAAAACATAAAATATAGTGAAATGTATAGGTACTAAAACTGGAATAGACAATAATGACACTCTTTTTCTTTTTTTTATTTTTCATTTGTTCTCCTTCTCTGTTTGACCATGTTTTTGTTGAAATTCTTGATTTTCTAATATTTTTCGACCTCTTGACATTTTTACTTCCCTTTTTTTCTTTTTTTTATACACTTCAGAATTCTGTGTTGTAATGAGCTTAAAGCAAGCTGCATTCTACAATCAGAGGCTCATCATTCTTTAAAAAATGATCTCTTCTTCTTTTTTGAAGTCTGGGGGTCAATTCTCGATCTGTGAAACTGTGAAATGAAAACAAAGTTATCATTTCAGTTTTCACAGAGTTTTATCACTTCACAAACACGCGCAAGGCGATTCCCGAACTCGTTGTGAAAAACAGCTGTCAAAGTGAGTATTAAAAAGTACTAACATGTAAAATGCTACCACTTGCTCATAGAAAAAGATGATTGTGACGTCATAGAAAGACCAAGATGGCGACTTGGGTGTATCAAATGAGGACAATTTGTTTCTGTTTATCATTTTTCTTTTCACAGGTTTTCACAGAATGAAATGATTGTGATAAACAAATTATCATATGAAAATATTTTGGCATTTGTTTTCATTTTTTCACACTTCGAGAATCGCATTTGGCGTGAAGGCGTTATCATATTTATCACTTCACAGTTTCACAGATGGAGAATTGACCCCCTGTTTTTCTGAATGGCAACCCTTTTCTTTGTGCTCGGTTATTACTTAGTTTTTATTGCACGGAATAATTTTTGTTTGGTTCATCCGAGGTATAGCTACCCTTCATATAAAGGGAGTAGGTAGACAAAAATATTATTGCAAAGAATTATTTAATTATATCTAATTTAAGCTCAATAAGTATTTAAATGCCACAGTACTGACATCCACGGTATTGACATTAAGACAGTTTATGTAACCTCACTTCTCTATGCTTATTAGAAAAATAATTTCGAGGACAATTTTTACTTATGCCGTTAAAAGGAATACAAAATTTTCATAACACATCCAAAAACATGTTATAACATGCTTAAAAAATACTACCTCGTAGGTACTGCCAAATAAATTTGTGACATACTTTCATCGCATGAAAACATATCACCCTTAAAGTACAACAACGTACAAAAATAAAATGACTGTTGTTAACTATACATAAATAGTTTTGTTAAATAACAAAAAAAGCACTGGACACAAAGAATCACAGTTGGCACGGAATCACCCAAATAGTGTTTTTAAGCTCTAACAGCCCTATTATTGACACGATTCAAAACTAGTTTAGCCCGCACTGTTGTTAACACTAAAACAATTCGCGAAATACGACATTCCGTATATTTGTCTTAATCACAACGTTAGGTTAGGTTAGGTTGGAAGGGGTGATAATACGGCAAGCCGCACCATCTCATTCGGATCTCGTAGGATCCATTGCGCTCCCCGGGGTATAGGTGGTTAGTGAGGAGGGATAGGGAGGGAGTTAATAGGAAGTTTTAGGTGTTAGGGGCCTCCTTGAACCATCCTGAGTTCTGAATGAATTTCAGGATGTTCTTTAGTGGCAAGACAGAGATGTCGCCCAGTTCGTCGAAGAAATATTCTCCAAGGGCCTCTTTTCTGGTTCTAGCTAGGCTGGGGCATTCGCAAAGGAAGTCCGATGAGCTGATGCCCATTCTGTTCAAGTGGGTTTGGGTTCCCATTGAGTTGTGGCCCGTAAGGACACCAACCATGAGAGATAATTGAGGCCTGCTTAGCTTGAGTAAGTAATCAGTTTTTTTCTTTGAAATATTTGGCCATAGATTCCTAGAAACCCGACAAGTGTCGATGGATGACCATCTGACATTTGCAGCCTCTAAGAAACTCTGGTGTATTCTACTTTTTTCTTGCTCCAGTGGCATGACCACAGAGGCTTCGATTTGGCTCGGATCAAGAGATGAACCGCTTTTGGCCAGTTCATCCACCATTTCGTTCCCGTGAATATCCCTATGTCCTGGAACCCATCTTAGGGTTACTGTGTTCGTTGCATTGAGTACTCTTAGCTCCTTCCGGCAACGGTCGACCAGTTTGGACTTTGTGGTGATTGAGCAAATGGCTTTAATTGCCGCCTGGCTGTCTATGAAAATATCAATATTGTTGTTTACTAATTCACATGAGGCAAGATGTTTCGCCGCTTCGCAAACTGCCAGTACTTCTGCTTGGAATACACTGCAAAAGTTTGGAAGCCTCAACGATCTATTTATGGATGGGTTATCTATGTCTGTAAAATTCATTATAGTTCTGTGACCGTAGAAGCCCTTTTTCCAATTTTTACATTGGTGAAGTCTTAAAGCACTTTTGGCCGCCAGCTCTTTCGTGAACAGATCGAGTGGGGCAAGTGAAAGGAAAGTTTCAAGGGCAGCCGTTGGTGTGGTCCTGATAGCACTGGTTGTGCCAATACACGCTAGTCTTTGAATTTTAGTCATGGTTTTTAGATTGGTTTCCTTATCGGATTGGGTACGATATGTCGACTTTTAAAATATCGACTCCATAAGATCGACTTTTAAAATCTCGACAGAAAAAATCTCGACTGGTTAAAAGACCGACATATCAAAATATAGACACAAATTTGACCGACTTTTTAAAATATCGATTTTTCAAAATGTCGATTCTCAAAATGTCGACAGTGATCGAGATTTTATGAATCGAGATTTCAACAGTCGACATTTTAAAAGTCGACATTTTGAAAGTCGACATTTTGATCAGATCATAGTTTAGGGAATGATGTTTACAAGCGCGCGCTTGTAAACATCATTCCCTAAACTATGATCTGATCATTATTATCTAATATCGCATTGTCATAGTTCAATAAATCACATTTTTTGTAATTTAATTTTTGTTGCCTATATATTTTGACGTCTTAATTGCCCATTATTCAGGGTCTGTAATGAGTTTTAATATTAATACAATAATAAAACATCCAGAAAATGAGGCAGTTAAAAGTTCGAAATATAAGGTATAATTTAGGTAGGCAACAAAAATGCGTTCTATTGAACTTTCTTGAAGCTAAACAAAAGGTAATATAAAATTAATAACTACCTAAATGAGTTAATTATTATAAGAATCAAATAAGAACTTGTGTCTTAAACATAGTCTTAAATTTTTCACAGCATCAAAAAACTGTTGTTCCTGTTAAAAAAATAGACAAGAATTTATGATTCTTGAGTTTATATAGTTATTCCGTGCAAACATTTAAGGCAGAGCTTTGTTCTTTAGGTTACTTTCAAATGACCGACAGACAAAATATCGACAAGTCAAAATGTCGACTGGTTAAAATGTCGATTTACATTTTATATCGACTTTTCTGTATGGGAAGAATTCCGACAAGTCGATATTTTTCTCGACTTCTATCAGGGCAGTCGACTTTTTGTCAAATCGACATTTCAAACTGTCGACATTTTAGTAAGTCGGTAAAAACAAAGTCGGTATTTTAACTTTCAAAAAAGTCGATAAAAGTCGACATTTTAACCAGTCGACATTTTTTTTGTCGGTCATTCGTACGTAACCCTTCCTTATCTAAGGCTGGCCACCAGACCATGCATGCGTACGTTAGAATTGGCCCTATAATGGCTGTGTACATCCAATGAATGGTTCTGGGGCTGGGACCCCATCTTTTACCAAAAATTCTGCTGCAAGTGTAGAAAGCTATTGAGGCTTTTCTTTCTCTTTCTTTAATATTTTCTTTCCAGTTTAGTTTACGATCGAGAACAACGCCAATATATTTGGCAGTACCCGAAACCTGTAACGGTATTCCGGGTTTATGTTTGGAATATTACGTTTCCTTGTAAACAGCACCAGTTCTGTCTTCAGTGGGTTAACATTGAGGCCACAACTACTGGCCCAATTTTTGAGCTTGTCCCGGGACGTTTGTAGGAGCTCGCACAGAGTGGGAACAAATTTTCCAGAGGCCAATAACACAATGTCATCGGCATATGCAACTACCTTAATGCTGCCCAGATTTAGTTTAACTAAGATCTGGTTGACGACAAGGAGCCAAAGCAAAGGAGAAAGTACTCCACCCTGTGGAGTGCCCCTACTTGTCCTAACTCTTATCTTGCTGTCACCCATTTCTGCATTAATGAGTCTCGTTTGAAGCATGAAATCAATCCAGTTTATCAGTGATGGATCGATGCTGACGGAGTTTAGGGCTTGTCGAATTGCACCGTTATCAACATTATTGAAGGCCCCTCCTATGTCAAGGAATGCTGCTAAAGTGAATTCCTTGAAGTGTATCGACTTCTCAATCGTACCAACCACTTCATGAAGTGCTGTCTCAACAGATTTGCCCTTCAAGTACGCATGTTGGGTCTGTGAGAGCACACCACCATTCAGTTTTAGGCGAATATGAGTGTCAATTAATCTTTCTAAGGTCTTCAGGAGAAAGGAGGAAAGGCTGATAGGCCTGAAGTCCTTCGGTTCGGTATGGGTGGGCTTGCCAGCTTTCGGGATGAAGATGACATTGACTTCTCTCCATCTAGCGGGAATATAGGTGATGTTAAGACAGCCTATATAAATATCCACTAGAATTGGAACAATTGTATCTTTAGAGCTTTGGAGCATAATTGGAATGATTCCATCAGGCCCTGCAGATTTGTATGCCGAGAAGGAGTCAATGGCCCAAGCCACCTTCCTACTATCTACGATTTGTTTGCCTATATCATAGATTTCACTTATGTTGGGCCCTCTGTCCACAGGAGATATACTGATGGTACACCCTGGGAAGTGAGTGCTTATAAGTGACTCTAAAGTCTCAGAGCAGGAGTCTGTCCAGGTATTATCCGGTCTTTTTAGAAATCCCGGGGGAGAGGGTACCTTAGACATGACTTTCCTGAGCCTAGCAGCTTCGTTTGTAGACTCAATGTCTGAACAAAATTTTTACCAGGCTGCTCTTTTTGCATAGGTCGTTCGGTTTTTGTACAGATTTTTACTGACCTTAAAGATGTCCCAATCAGCAGGTTCATTGCTGAATTTTGCTCTATTGAAAAGCCTCCTTGAGTTTTTCCTAAGAATAGACAGCTCTTTGGACCACCATACGGGGTTGAGCCTGCCTTTACTTTTGGTAATGGGGCAGGAACTTTCGTAAGCATTATTTATGGCTAACGTTAGTTCATTTACATGTTTGTCAATGTCAGAGGAGGTTGTCAATGGTAAATGTTCATAGTGACCCAAAGATGTGGCCAATCTAGTGTTGAAGGCATCCCAGTTTGTTTTCTTGGGGTTTCTTTAGGGTCTTAAGTTATCAATTTTGTGCTCTATTTGGAATGTTATCATTCTATGATCTGAGAATGAAACATTACTTGATACCTTCCAGTCACTGACCTTTATTGAGTCTGAGTTACTGGAAAGCGTCACGTCGAGCACTTCTCTTCTGTTTTTGGTAACAAAGGTTGGTTCGTTACCCTTATTTAAAATCAATAAATTTTCTTTAATAATAAATTCAAATAGTGACTCACCTCTTTTATTTGTGTCGGTGCTCCCCCATTGTAGATGATGAGCGTTAGCGTCGCAACAAACCAGGAGGTCCCAACCGTTCTTACCTGTTGTTTTGACGAGATCATCAAGGGCTGCTGACGGCGGTGGCCCCGGTGAATCACCTGGCATGTAAATGGAGGCTAGGATCAGGGGCGGGGCCCCTTTTCTGTCGCACTTCACCGTCGTCATGTCTGCACTACTATGGGAAGATAAGAGGAAAAGATTTATAATTTTTTTCGCCACTATACATGTCCGATAGTTACCTTCTGTAGGCCCTTTATTAAAAAACAGGTTTACATCTTTGGAGCTGAGTCCGCAGATCCTGCCGCTGTTGATCCAGGGCTCCTGAATAAGGGCGATATCAATGTTATCTTTGTACATCAAAGAGGTTAAGGTGGCCGAGGCCAACTTACTGTGTTGAATGTTTGCTTGTAACACCTTCATCATAATTTTTGTTTTTTGATTTTTGTAGGCTGGCTACCGGGCGCACCTTAACCATATTGATGTCCACCATTAGCTTGAAACCCTTGGAGGGAAGCATTGCCATAGTCTCGTGATTTAACATCACTATGGCTTCCTGGCCCGTTTTGGAGGGCGCTTCTATCTCCAAGACCTTCCAGTCACCGCTGGGAAAACTGGAATTTTGACCTCGGAGGAGGTTTTCCAGGAGTTCCTTGGTGATGTGAGGGCCCGGCACATTAATGCGGACTTTTGGTCTAGTGGGGAAGTCCATTTTGGAGGCAACTTTCAGTGTTACCCCTTCGAGCAACCCAGTCATCTCCGAAACTTTCAACTTAAGCCATTTCAAGGTGGGTTCATCTTTGCAGGTCAGTATTTTGAACCCCTTCAACGTCGATAATGGCCCGAGTCGCGGCACAAACCCGGTAGAGGCTAGGATTTCGGTGTTGATACATTCGAGAATCCTAACCTCCACCCGAGCCCACTGCTCTATTGTGAGCACCAACTCGGAGCTTCCCTCATTTACAACGGCCACTTGGAGACTTTGGCTAACAATGTCTGCTAGCGTGCCTGCGCTGTGGGACGTTTTAAATTTTTTGTTGGATGACGTTTGAGGGGGCGTCGAATCATTGTGCCTCATCCTCTTATTTTGACTTGGGCCAGTTTTCTCGACCCTCGAGTGTTTTGGACCATTCAATGGCCTCACTTTAGGGTTGCCGCCAGACGATTTGGAGGAAGAGGCATTCTGAGCTGGGGGCTCGTCAACTTCTTTCTTGTCGTTTGACTTAGAGACGATCGTACTCATGCCTTTGGTTTCCAACTTGGCAAGCAGCAAGGCCCAGCCCAACCGCTTCCACTCCCTAAGGCTCAGCTTCTTAGGATCACCCTTGCCATACCTACGCACGGCCCTCTTGGCGTTTCCAATCCTTTTTAGGTCTGGATTAAGATCTCCTCCCTTGTTCTGCTTTTTTGGATTCGCCACTTTTCCTTCGGTCGGTTTTGGCCCATCGATTGACGGACATCGACTTTCGGATAAGGCTGCCATCACGGTCTTGGAAGACCCTGGGCCATCCGCGCAGACTTCGGTTGGATCACTTGCCCCAGACCCTTCGTAAGGAGTTGAAGTAGTCTTGGCTCCTGTCGCCAGGTGCTTCGCCACAGACTCGCCTTGAGGGGGTGCTTTCATCATTCCTACCGCAGGGTTCTCGGCCACAATGACATCTGCGTCTGAGCTGTCTGAACTGGCGAAGGATTGATAGTCGTCGTCGTTAAGGATACGGTTTTCCTCATCAGACGCCATCTTCTCTTCCCCAGTTCCAACAGCCCCGTCCTCAGAGTCAGTAAGTTCCATGAGGTATTCAGAAAATACCCCATCAATCTTACGGGCACCACTGCTGCAGGCTTTAGTTGTTGTAGCTGTTGATGATGATATTGTTGTTGTTGTTGTTGCTGTAGTTGTCGTTGTCGTTGTTGTTGTTATTGTTGGTGTCACTGGCGACTTAGCCGTAGCCAAGCCCTCGCCGGCAGCCGTGACTTCTGCCGACACTTGAGTGTATATCCCCACTCGGTTTTTAGATAAATTTTTGTAATTTTCCATTTTTGCCTATAATGGTTCAAAAGTAGATTAACATCTCTGTTAATTTTTCTTGGTTGTTCGATCCTGCAGCTGGATTGCTGGAGGAACGAACGTAAGCCCCCCCACCACATCAAGGTGAACACCACGGGGGGTAATCACAACGTATGTATGTACATAAAAATTTGTTTAGATTTATTTTTTGAAATTTTGTATATTCATTGACTTTATGAGTTGCTAGTTTCATTTTTTCGATGAATAATAAGAAACAGTGTCAAAACTAGTTTTGAGGCTCTTAAAACCTGATATTTCTGATAGCCCAGTCAATTTACACTTTTTTTTTAATAAAAGATTGGGAAGCAATTTTTTTCTTGATTTCGTTAAATTGCTATACAGAAAGCTTAAGTCCAAATTTTCGACCATCAACCCCTTGCAGGGTTGCCGCTATATTGATTTAATTAATTTAGTTTTAAATTTATCGAACAAATAAAAATGTGTTCCTTACGTAAAGAGTAAGTTCTACAAATTTTAACATATGTTTTTTTTTTCAAATTTTGTGTATATAATGAGTTATCAATTATAAACAACAAAATTGAGTTAACACTTTTTTATTCAAATATACTTCTTTCAGTATAAGGCGAAAATTTCTTTTAAAAGTTCTAGTAATCACTATATCCTTTTTCAATTTTTTACCAACTGTATTGCCTGAAAGGTACCCGCACATAATTAATTAAGTAATTTAAAAGTGCGAGTTTTAAAAGTTCGGTGGGTTTTTCTCCATATGGAAACGGGAGAGAATTTTTTTATTTTTGAGTTCATTGAAGTACTATAAAGAAAGTCTAAGGTGCCAGTTATAGCTATCATTGAAACTCATCATTGAAAATTTTAATGATTGATTTTGAGACGTTTAGGAAGTAAAATCAATTATTATTTTGATGGAAAAATAAAGCTAAGGACTTAATTAATATTACTAGCCAAAAAAAAATTTCAAATAGACCCAACTTTCCACATAAAAAGACTTTTCTTATTTCAATGATTGAACTACCTTACCAATGATCATTGAAAAATCAAAAGTCAATTTTTGTGGAAAGTTGAGCCTATTTGAAATATTTTTTTGACTAGAAATATTAATTAAGTCTTGAGCTTTAATCGACCACAAAAATAATGAATGATTTTGCTTTCTAAACGTATGAAAATCAATCATTAAAGTTTTCAATGATGAGTTTCAATGATAGCTATAACTGGCATCTAAGGTACCAGTTATAGCTATCATTGAAACTCATCATTGAAAATTTTATTGATTGATTTTGAGAGGCTTATAAAGCAAAATCATTTATTTTTTTGATGGACAAATAAGGCTCAAGATCTAATTAATATTTCTAATAAAACAAAATTCAAATAGGCCTAACTTTCACACAAAAATTTACTTTTAGTTTTTCAATGATCATTGGTAAGGTAGTTCAATCATTGAAATAAGAAAAGTCTTTTTATGTGGAAATTCGGTCCTATTTGAAACTTGTTTTTTGCTAGAAATATTTATTTAGTCTTAAGCTTTATTTTTCTTTCAAAATAATAAATTATTTCACTTCCCAAACGTCTCAAAATCAATCATTAAAATTTTCAATGCGCCAGTTATAGCTATCATTGAAACTCATCATTGAAAATGTTAATGATTGATTTTGAGATGTTTAGGAAGTAAAATCAATTATTATTTTGATGGAAAAATAAAGCTAAAGCCTTAATTAATATTTCTAGCCAAAAAAATTGTTCAAATAGGTCCAACTTTCCAAATAAAAAGACTTTTCTTATTTCAATGATTGAACTACCTTACCAATGATCATTGAAAAATTAAAAGTCAATTTTTGTGGAAAGTTGGGCCTAGGGTTCCCAACCGTCCTCCTTTTGGGAGGACAGTCCTCCTTTTTGATAATTTGTCCTCCCGTCCTAACTTCACTAACAAATGTCCTCCTTTTAAAAATAAGGAATATTTATAACTGCACGCATAAACTCTCAATAATTACTGAACGCACTCATTTCTGAAGTCATTAAATTTCAACGTTCAGCGTAAAACAATGGTAAAAAATTATCATAATACATAATAATAAATTAAGGGTACTCCGCTTTTCCAGTTTTTTTTTTCAAAAATGAGCTAAGTATGAAAAAGTGTTCTTTAGAAGGCCCATTATCTACGTTCTTACCTAAAATTTATACTAAAGCCTAGTGCGAAGTTAAATCAAATTTGAAATGAAACATCAATAATTAATGAACCGAAAGGTTTTCAAAAAAATATTTTTCGTCATAATATTTGGTTACAAAAAGCCCATTGAGTTGCATTTGTTTTGAGACAAATTTGTTCCTCCTTGTCGCCAAAATAATTAAATTTAATTTTTGACAGTTTTTCACACTTAGGAAAAAAAGTATTTTTTTCAATGAAAACTACACTTCGCATGGATGTATAAGCCCGGCTTAACAAATAATTACTTCCTATACTTCTTGGCACCTGAAATTTATTTATATTTTTAAAACTACTGTATTCCTTTCGGCAATTTTCAAAATTCAAAACTTCTTATAATGTTCCATTATTGACAGGTTGAATTAAAAGTCGGGTATTCCAATCGTAATTTTTAAAACAATCCTGGATAAAAGTCGTTCCAAATTTTTATTTTAACTAACTAATCGTTGATACCAATTAAGCCAGCTATTAACTATTTCTTCGTTTTACTCCCAGTTCTTAAAAATGGAAAAGAAAAGTTTTTTAAATTATACCCTTCAATCTTCAAATGCCAATACATGTTAATGCCCAACAAAATTTAAAAGTGGCAAAAACCATATTTTTACAACAAAAATGCGTGTTTCTTATGCAAGACATGCAACTAACGATGTCAAAATTTTCATCACTGGTGATGGTTAGCCAGTTCAGAGCGCTCAGTAGTTTTCCTACGTCAATAATATGATAGGGAAGTGTCAAAGCCAAGTGATAAAGTGAATCCCAAAAAATGTTTGTCTCAGTTTTTGGCAGTAAAAGCCTAGTTTACAGTTCCCGTGCGCAAAAAAAACCTATGCAAATATTCTCGCATGTCAAAAATAATTGAGATGAAATGCAAAATTAATTGTTTGCATGATTGGTTAACAGTTTCATGCAAAAAACAACATTAATGTCATGGAACGTAATGCAAAACAATGGACCGGCAATTGTTTTGCATGCGAAAAGAACTTTGGTGAATACAAATTTTTTTTTGGATGGTCAGTATACAGTACACTTAAAAAAAAAAAATATATTCACCTCAAGGCATTATTTACATGCAAATAGTTTTTGCCTCCAAAAATAATTATTTTCCATTTTTAGGCCTATAGTTTATTAATGACTCAATGGATGGCTTAGGCTAACGCTAACGTTTTTCGCCTCGAATATTATTCAATTTGGTACGCCGAATTTGTTAATTTATTTATTTGAATAAAAGTCATTTACAACTAACTAACTGGTGCATAGAATAGGTGAAAAATTGTTTTGAAAATTTTGATTTTTTTCGCTTGGGAACTGTCAACTAGGCTAAAAGTTAGAAATCGTGTTTATATTTTTAGAACGAAATTTTGATTAATTATTTGGAATAGGTTTTTTAGGTATGAAATGCCATGTTTTATTTATTACTTATTTTTGTATTCTTTAATGAACTGTTAAAAATTTAATCGAAAAAAATACAGTTGCATTCCTGACAAGAAGAATAAGTTTTACAAATTTGTTATAATTATAACCAAATATAAGCAAAAAATGAAGCTCACATAATTTTTATTTAATTTTTGTTCAGAGTTACGTACAAATTTTCTCCTAAAAGTTCTTTACAAATCGTTATCTTACAGTTTTTATGTTAATATTCCTGTAGTCCAAACAGTTGTTTACCTACTGTTGCACCTGAAAGGCTTCAAAACGCAGCATCACACTTAAAATATTGCAAGTAAAATCTATATAATTTTCTTGTTTTGAATTAATAGCAAGGCTCAGTTGTTAGTTGCGAAAACAGAATTTACTCTTTCACTTAAGATGGTGGAAGCTTGCAAAACAAGTATAATCACGTATCTGATATGCGAAATAACATTTATTTATATATGTATATTTGAAAACTGCTGCTATCTAAAAAAAAATGTATGTGACTTCTCTGCGCTCAATATTCTATGATGAATCGATTAATCAAAAAAGAAATTGATAGCCAACATCATTTCTAATGATTTCTGATTTTTAAACCCATCCTTTAGAAATATACAAAGCAAGTAGGTACTTGAAAAAAATTGATCTCGAAAAATTGCGATTTTCAAACAAATTTTTCCCCAAAAACTAACACATCAATCAAAACTTCCTCAAACATGGGTAAAATAATTTGTTCTTACCTTTCCAAAAATATAAAATTTTGTAACAAGTATCATCCTTATTTATTGCAAATTATTGCTTAGCCATCTACTTCCCCATTTTTGACTTTTAAACGCTCCATTCTTTTATTTATCCGAATTTTTCATTACACCGGCTACTTTCTTGTAATTGCATAATCTATAGAATACAGAAAAAAACATCTAATTTTACCTTCTCCCGTTTAGTAAATAGCCAAAACCGAGTTCACTCTTTAAACCAAGATGGCGGAAACCCTGCAAAGGGTGGTCGAAAATTTGGATTTAAGCTTCCTATAAAGTACTCTAACGATGACAAAAAACTGTCTTCCCCAACGTTTTTTCAAATTTAAATAGGAGTTATGTGACTAAATATACTGGACTATGAAGCTAGATGCCTATTTAAAGAATTTTTCAAAATTTGATTTTCGAGAGAGGGGGGGGGGGGGGGTTTTTTGAAATATATATATATACATATATATAATATATTTTAAGATACCAGGATCTTAAACCCTTTTTTAAATAATAGCTAGAAGAATCATTTTGAATTTAATTTTTTTTTTTAATTTTGAGGGGGCTTCCACGGGGAATGTAAAAAGTGATACAATCGTTTTAGTTTGATTATACCTTTAATTATGTAGAGATTTGCATGAAATTTTAGTGTATGGCAGAGAAAACAATGTTTTACTTGGTACAATTTTTGAATTTTGTAAAAGAGGGGCCTATAGAGATTTTACAAAATTCAAAATTCTAAGGTGATTTTTAAAACTAGTTTTTGGGCAATGGGACGATGTTGTGGTGTCTTGGGTCTAAGACCCCCATTTTTAATTTTTTTTCAAAAAAAAAATTGGATAAATGAGGAAAAAATCGGAAACAATCTGCAACATCGTTCAAAAATTACAAATTCAAAAGAAAGGAGGCTATATGTGCCTGGTGACACGAGCGTAAAAAAGAATTAATTCACGAAAGAGAACGGATGATTTTCAGAAAGAAGGAAAGGGATGGCAAAAAATGCCAAGTTTCGTCTTTTGCCTCATTTTCAGATATGAGTTTTGCGTTAAAAATCATGTTTCTTTCTTAAAACGTTCCCAAATTGATTTGTTTTCCTCGTACTATTTCCATTTCGTTTAACTTCTGATAGCCTCTTTTGTAGGGTGTCCATAACGTGTTTGAAAAAAAAGAGGACATTTTCGAAAATCCAAACTTCTACTGTTTACCCCCCTCGCTCACCACACCATCATTAAAATAATAGATAAATATGACCAAGAGTTTACTTTAAGTTTATTTTATAAAAATATATATGTGGTTCTGGTTTTTGGGAGAAAAATGATAACTCCATATAAACAATTGCGTCTTTACGTCCACTTTACATTGACCTAGAATCTAAACGGGTAGACCGATTTTCTTCAAATTTTAAATGTTCATGAACGTAACCTTTAGAAAATTGTGTTTCAAATTTGAAGAAAATGAGTTCACCCGTTTAGGTTCTAGGTCGATGTGGACGTAACACGTAAGGACGCAATTTTTAAAATGGAGTTATCATGTTTCTCCCAAACACCACAGATATATTTATACAAGTAATGTATATAGGTACATAAGAAACAGCAGTTTTGATAGTAATAGGTAGTTTTATTTAATATCTATTTTAAGAAAACATATCTGTGATATAAACCAGTATATTTTATAAACACTTATTTGCGCTTCAAATTAAAAAAATTAAAATACATAAACATCTGATTGAATTCAAAATATCGCAGAATTTTAGTTAAATGTAGGCCAAATATACATAAATTTTCTTCCTCATCTGAAGTGTCATATTTTTGCGAGCTTCGAATTTGATTAAGATACTTATTTTCATATAAAAAGATTTCATAAAACTTTTGACAGCTAAAATCATTTAAGTTATAGGCAAATATGAGAGTCCTACTTTTAAACGATTTCGTCCATAGCGAACCAATCAACGAGAAAATACGTTCCACATAACAAAAGACAAAAAAAAGAACTGGCACATTTTTAAGAGCTCTGAATAAAACTCCAGAATTATAGACGAACTAAAAAAAATGGTTTTTGAGCAGTTATTTTGTTTTTAAAATTGTCATTTTCTTTCGAAAGAAACTTGTATAAATAGTAAAATTAGTCAAACAACTTTGTATCCAGTAAAACTTCCTTAGAAATTCGGTAATCGATACTTTTTTCTAAGTCTTCCATTACTTTTTTCTTTTCTAAATTCATCCATCGATCTTGAATAGGAAAGTTTTTACTTCAGTGTATTAATGCTTTATTTTATATTTTAGGGGACAATACAACCGACATTAATGAAAAGTGCGTTAAGTTAATATTTTGGTCATTTAGGAAAAAGAAAAAGAGATAAAAAAGAGTACATAAATAAAAAAGAGTAAAAAAAAAGAATTTGATGAAAAAAGAAAGAATAAGATAGATCAGAGTCAAAAAAGAGAACATGTTCTCTTTAAAAGAGATATTCTGGAAACCCTACTCTATTGTCAAATTCTCTAGCATGCCCACTTGATTTTTTTTCTGTGTGTATCCACAAAAGTAATTCTTTTTTGCGCTCGTGTCACCAGGCACTATTGAAATCCTAATTTTCCTGGGCTATTATCATAAGAATATCAAAGACACCCTCATGGCTTTTAATTTTCATAACCTCCTTCTGAAATTAACTTTGGTCATAGACGGTTCCTCTCTTGTTCGCCTTTCCTTAACATTAAGCACTTAATTATATTATCATACTTGTAAGAATAACACTGGCCAACACAAATTTTGTGCCTGTGTTCTGCATATGATTTTCTTATTCCTTACATACATTACTTATTAAATAAAAAAATAGTCTTGTTTGAAAAAGTTTGGTTTTGTAGTCAGGAGCACATTATTTGAAAATTCATGAAAATGTGATATGTTAGAATAAATTAAAATAGATATTTTAAGATATAAGACTAAGAGGCCAGTTATAGCCACCAGGAAAACGAAACAGGAAAAATGTTCGAATGGATTGTTTACGATGTTGTCATTCGATTTGAAACACAAATGCTACACTAATCAATGACAATTAACTCAAAGAATTTTTTTTGCGAAAAACATTTTCAATTGAATAATTATTTTTTGTTTAAAATGAATTTATCTATTTTCCTGATGTAAATTTATTTTTCGTGTCAGCTGATTGACATATCAAACAAAATGGAGCAAATCGTTCCAATGATTTGAGTTCCAATTATTTTTTCCTGTTCCACTGACAGAATTGTGGACGAAAAAATTTTTTCGTATGCTTTTCAATCAGGAAAATTTTGTGGTAGGTTGTATGTGTGCATATATTCACATGTTTTCAGCTTGCCAACTGACATATTTTTCCTGTTCGCTATAAACGACCATCAGGAAAAAGTATTCAATTTTAAACTGTTTCAACTTTTCCTGATGGATTTTCCTGATCGCTATAACTGGCCTCTAAGATACGCCAAAACGTTAGAGCGTGTAGGCTGGTTCGAAAAATAAGACACACGAGAAGGGGTGTCTATGTTCCTCTGTTTAGGCAGAAGGGTTCATTTTCTTTAAAAAATTACTTAAACTAGAAAAAAAATATTAAAAAACAACGGCAACACCGAAAATATCTTGAAATATTTTTTTTTTTTAAGTTAGGACTCCATTCTTTATTAATTTTTTAAATTAAGTCATTTCTGTGAATAGTTTTTTTTTTTAATTAATTTTCAAACTCAGAATTTTGAAATTAAATTTTTCTTAATTTTAAGTGAAAAAGTAAGTTTTTTGTTTTCAATAGTCAATGTTTTCACCAATTTTAAGTGATAGTTTAAAAACCAGATAGTTGTGTGTAGATTATTTTTTGATAAAATTGTAAAATGACAAAAACTCCTCTTTTTAAATTTTTCTGTTACATGTTTGGTACCAACATTAAAACGGTAATTTTTATCAACAAACACACTGATTTTGGAATGTGCTGTTCTAAAATTAAACCTATAAAATAATTTGCCATCATTGTTTCATTTTATTGACCTTGGTGATGACGATTACTCTGGGAGTCCATAAAATTTTAGTTAAAATGTTTTCCTATTTCTTCTGAGTATGCTCCCAATGAAGTTTTTAATGTTTTTACTAAATGACTAAGAGCCATTTTTTTCACTATTGCTCAACTTGAGGCAAACTCTCAAGTTGACCAACTTGAGAGTTGACTTCAACTCGAGAGTTGAAACGCAAGTTGGAATTCCTTTTTATTCACTTATTTTTTTCTCAACTTCCGAGTGGAAAATCCAAAGTTGGCCAACTTCTGATTTGAAAAAAATCCCTGGGATATTTTTTAAAATAATTCAGGAACTGTCATTTCAATATTTTAATTTAAAGCAATTTGGTCAATAAAACAATTTTTTTCAAGCTGTGTGTGTTATTTTGTGTCAAAATTGTTTGTTTGAAACCATTCGGTCAATCAAACTGATTTTTTTTTGAAGTTTTGTGTGAAATCCTTTTCCAATCTTTGCTGAGAGCGGACGAAATGGCTGTCCACAAATCGTTTCAAATTAAACAAAAATTATCTACATAGAAAGCTAAAACAAAGCCAATCGGTGCCCCAATGGTTCTGTTACGTACCGGAAACATAATTCGCTTCAATGCTAAGAGGCGTCACTGGATGAGTAAAAAGTTGCAGTTGTAAGCAGAGATTTTCATCTTCAATGTGGTTAATCAAAAATCCAATAAACACAAGGAGCCGAGATCTGCAGGACACTTCTTTAAATTGCATCTATGTAGTTGTGTAAGCTATTATTAGTTATCCAATAAAGATACGTTTGTGAAAGGAAAGGAAATCTGTTTTTGTATGCATATAAAAATCTTCAAGGCAATGCCTAAAAAAATCATAACAGTACATACAAATCACAGCCACCTCACCCACACCCAAAACTTCAGATGCGGACTTCCCCAAATTGCTACATAAAGCGCTTGAAAAGGAACTACCGACCTCACGCAAATAACTACTTCTAAGGTAATTATTAAATTTGGCTAGGACTACTGCAGTGGCGAAGACGACATGAAAATCATCTGCCCAGGATATGCATATATGTACATACGAGGATACCACCCAACATTTGTATTTTGATAAAATAGAGCAGCGGTTCCCAAAGTGTGTTCCGCGGAACCCTGGGGTTCCGCGGGAGAGTTTTCAGGGTTCCACAAATTTCTTGAAGTATAAACAGTAAAATACGAACGATAAAAGAAAAAAAATTAAAAAATCCACAAACAAAAAAAATTTGAACAAAATTTTGTTTTGAAGTTTATATTTTTTAATCGAAGTGTGAACTTCAAGGTCTTAAACTGTTTCATGAATGAGTAAACACTCCATTAATTGGGGAAAATGTATTGGTTTATGCAATGGTGGGAAAGGTTAAAGGGGTTGTTTCAAAAATTAAAAACTTTGCTCATAGAAGTACCAGTATAGTCATTGTAAAGGGTCCGCCAAATAACTTCTTTTTTTTTTGAAAATGCTACTACTACATGGAGTGTAGCTTCGGCTGTGTGGCACGTAGCGCCGTCCTGTTGAAACCAAATGTTGCCAATATCCTCCTCTTCAATTTTTGTGAACAAAAATTTCTTCAACAAGGCCCGATAACGATCGCCATTGACTGTAACGGCCACTCGAAGAAAAATGGCCCAATTATGCCTCTGTACCAAAATCCGCACCAAACAGTGACTCGTTTTGGGTGTATCGGCTTTTCAATGGCGTGCGGGTTTTCTGTGCCCCAAATGCGACAATTTTGCTTGTGTACATACCCGCCAAGATCAAAATGAGCTTCATCTGAAAACACGATTTTTTTTGGCAAAATCGGCATCTTCTCTAAGTCGATCGCAGGCCCACTTAGCGAAGCAGCCATTTGAATGAAATTATTTTCCATTATTAACCGGAAGGATTGTACTTTCAAATAAAAAAAGAAATTTGAGAAAATATTCAGTAGTTTTTTTTTTATAGCATCTTCAACTGCAAACCTCTTTGATGTTTTGCATGATGAGAAATGGATAACGAAATTAGCTTATCTTGCAGACATTTTCGAGAAGATCAACAAAACTGCTATAGCTCTGCAGGAAAAATCAATTACAGTATTTTTTGCGAGAGACAAACTGGCAGCTTTGAAAACCAGAACGGGCTCTTTACCGCCAATTGGGCTCCTCGAACTTTTCACTCGTTCCTTCGAATTCTGATATGCGATAAATCCCAATTTGGGCTATTTAGTTTTTTATCGGGCGATTTTAGGCTCCGCAAAAAAAATTGAAACTTTCGAAAAATCTACTGTGAATGAGCCTACTTACATTTCAATATTTGATTGTAACTTGTAACCACACACTTTACTGTAAGCAGTTGATTCAGTTTGC
This sequence comes from Dasysyrphus tricinctus, assembly GCA_963921185.1. Taxonomy (NCBI): domain Eukaryota; kingdom Metazoa; phylum Arthropoda; class Insecta; order Diptera; family Syrphidae; genus Dasysyrphus; species Dasysyrphus tricinctus. Next base: position 27,825,027 of record OY992533.1, on the reverse strand, counting down.
GCACTGCACACTTGTGAAACAAATTGATAACTTGGGACTAGAGACTATTAATAAATAATTGATAGTCTCTGATAGAGACCCTTGAAGCAATATTTTGAGTTTGAACTTCTAACCAGAATTCAGTTGACTTGAAAATGCTTAAGGACTCTGAAGTAACTAAAAATATATACGACTTGTTTAATTAGCAGTTTGCGAGTTTTTTTTAATGTTTGGTTCTTAAAAAAGGCATTGTTTCATTACCTTCTACCCTACTTTGTTCCAAGTTTTAAAAATCCTGTAAAATTTAAGCTCATTATTAAAGCGTTCACCCCAAGACGAAAGAAGTTTTATATGGGAAAATATATACAAAATGTTTAATCAAATTTTGAATTTTTATAACTTTGGTAATAATTGATACAAACACTTAAATTTTAAACGCATAGTTTTAATTTATTAATTTCTGTACATCATTTTTTGAGTGGGGCTCCACTCGTCTTCAAAAATCTGGCAACACTGGCTCTCATGTGTTTTCCAGTTTTACATGAATTCTTGCAAGAAAACTAACTTGAACTCAGAGCAGATATTAGCAATGTTATTGCTCTCCATTTGGTAAGTCTCGAAAGATCCATGCTGGATTACTTTCCAGATAAAAATCCATTTTTAATGAAAACCATCAAGCCTATGACCCTGAGTATACAGGAATACGAATCCCTGATATATATATGAGAGCTCCTCTTCATCAAAATTTGTATTTGATTCTGTATCAATAAAAAAATTTTGGATTGGTATTAAGAATGTATTCCCGGAGCTTGCCAAGAAAGCTATATTAAATTTGCTACCTTTTGTTACAATGTACTGCTGTGAAGTAGGCTTTTTCAGCGTATACTTACACAAAACTAAATACAGATCGAGCCTGGACGCTGCCCCAGATTAGCGAATACAACTTTCGGACATAGAAGTTAATATTAAAACAATTTTAAATCAAACAATGAAACAGATTCATTCTTCCCACTAAAAAAAATGTTTTGAAATGGTTGTTTTTCATTTTTTGCTATTGTCAGGATGGGGTTCCGAAACATATTTGGACATTTTTTAGGGTTCCACAGCTCAAAAAGTTTGGGAACCGCTGAAATAGAGCACAAACATCTGAAGAATAATGCTTGTATTATGTAGAAAAGAAAAAAAAAATATTATTTCTATGTGAACTCTCAAGTTTACTATGCCAACTTCTGATTTTTTCGGGAGTTGAGAAAATCTGAAGTTGATCAACTCTAGAGTTGAGAATCGGAAGTTGAAAACGTCAACTTTGAGTGAATAAAAACAAATTCACAAGTTGAAAATAAAAATCCTCAAGTTATGTTCAACTTTGACTGAAAAAAATCACCCTAAATATACTCCTGTCCCTGTAGTGAACTCCCGTAAAATTTCCGTACTGATTTATCTTACCACCAGAATCGATTAAAGTACATATAGGAGAGTCAGAAAAACTTGGGTAGACATCACCGTTTTCTGGACGGGGTTTTTAGACGATATTTTCCAAAATGGCCGACAAATAGTAGTACACTGAGAGAAAAAATGCAATTTAAAGTCTAATAGAAAATATTTGATTTAAAGTTGAATAATATTCATTGAATCATATTTAATTTCACGTTGAAAACCTGTTGATTTAAATAGGCTTTACAAAGCCAACTTAATTTCAAAGCGAAACGTATTCAATTTTTCATTGAAATCAACTTTTCGAACATATAAAGTACACTCAACGTAGTTTCAAAGTACAACATGCTAATATTTTTTCGAGATCGAATTTCAAATTTCCATGCACGTACTCTAAAAGTGTTACATAGTTAGGCCAACGTAAAAGTCAGATTTTTTAGATTTTTAATCACTTTTTAATTTATATTTCATCTTTATATATATATATATATAGCCCTTCGAAATTTCACAAAGTATCTAGCTACAAAGCATTTGTGAACAAAATTAACGCGCACACACATTTAATCAAAAAAATTTAATCAAAAAAAAATTATTACTTTTCTCATATTTATTTTTGTCATTTGTTTAATGAATTAGTTTCCATTTTATTTTAAATCAATAACTGGACGACCGACGTTGAATTAAAGTTTTAATAAAGTATTTTAAAATTTGTATGCATTTCAATCAACGATGCTTGTACTTCAATTGAAGTTGATACATATTGTTTTAAAGATGGATGAATTCAAATCAACGATGATGACATCTCAAATGAAGAGAAAAAGTGGTTAAATCATATTTGTTTTAAAAGAGGGAAACACTTTAAATTGATGTCATTGCTACTTTGAATTAAAAATTTTCGTCTTCGAAGCCAAATCGTTCCGAAAAATATTTAAATCAAAGTTGTTTCCGTTTTTTTCTTAAATGCTAATATCACAGAAGTTTCTTTATTGCCACACTGTGATATTAGCATTTAAGTTCTTGTCTGTTTTATTGTAGAACGTACATATGTATTTATTTATTTATTTATTTTTGTTCGTTGTTTATATTAATGTTCAACGTATATATGATATTTAAACTTAAATTGTTACCATCAATGTAAAAACTAATAAAAAAAAAACCCTTGAAAAAGTTGGAAAAAACCAACGAAACGTCGGGAAGGAATGAAATAGTTTTATTTGCATTCGGAAAATACTGATCTGTAAGCCTGTCCTATAAAAATTTATTTACTATAGTAGTAGGTATAATTTGTATGGGAGAACGGAAAAATCTCTATAAAAATTAAACCACTAAACCGATTTTGATGAAATGATCAGACATGATAAAAAAGAAGATGAGAAGACAACATAATTAATTTCCGTATTCCGAATTGTATACAATTTTCGCCCATTGACACGCTCACAAAAGCCCATCTTATCACTCTTCCTCATCAGCTGCTAAAAGCCGAAGGAAATGATATCAATGAAGATGCTTTGTTAAGTTTCCTGATTGATATTGACTAAGTAAAAAATTAAAATATTATAAAAAATACAATTACATATATTTGCACATCATTTGATGTGCATGTCAAATACTTATATTTACACTTTTAATTAATAGTTCAGTAGGTCAATTTTTGATCTGTGAAACTGTGAAATGAAAACAAAGTTATCATTTCAGTTTTCACAGAGTTTATCATTTTATCACTTCACAAACACGCGGTAGGCAATTCCTGAGCTCATTATGAGAAACAGCTGTCAAAGTGAGTACTAAAAAGTACTAAAATGAAAAAAATCCACCACTTGCAGAGAAAGACCAAGATGGCGACTTGGGTGTATCAAATGAGCACAATTTGTTTCTGTCTATCATTTTTCTTTTCACAGGTTTTCGCAGAAGGAATTGATTGTGATAAAAGTATTTACTTCTAAGCCCCAGGTCGTACAATAATCTACCACTCTATTTATCATCAGTTGTAAAGACGAAGGCGACTCAGATAATAGCCGCATTTTATTATCCACATGATCTGATCCGGATCAATTTCTAACACATGATTACAAAAACAACATGGGATCCTGCTTTTTACCTGGATCTATTTCAATGATCCAAAAATTACTATTGTGAATGTTTCTCAATAGTGCCAAGAAAAGAAGCAACAGACACGTGAAAAATAAATAAACATAAGGCAAAAAGAGGCGGGTATATAACTAAGATCCTGTCTGTTTTATTTAAATGCCGCTTATATCACGATATCATCGGCATACATAATGACTTTAATTGTTTCCAATCCTTAAGCCACAGGGCAAAAATTCGACGAGATCACCAAGAAATAAAGTGAAAAGCAGAGGACTTAGATTGCATCCCTGCCTTACCCCTCTGTTAATCTCAAACTTAAGGGAAGCTCCTTGACTGTTTACAACCTGAGCACTCGTTTCTTGACACAGTTATTCTAAAGTTGAAACAAACTTAGATGACACTCCCAAGTTATGCAGTTTATAAAATAATGCGTTTCTATTGATCGTATCAAAATCTGCCTTAAAATCAACAAAAAAGATATCTAACTTTTTGTTGTTACCAGGGCCGGATTAAGCCTCAACGGGGCCCTAGGCAACCATCAATTTGGGGGCCGATTTTTCACGTCCGTTCCCTTCTTTTTTCGATTAAAAAATACAAACTTATGTCTTTCATAAAAATTTTACTGTCACAATGTAATAATATCAGTAAAATTACTTCTACATTTGTTTTCGGCAAATTCATCAATTATATCATCAATATCGATTTTCAATAAATCTGACTCAATGCAAAGTATACCTAATATCTCGAGTCGCTCTTGTCGCATTGTAGCTTTTTCAGCAGCTTTGATTCTTTTTAATTGCGAGAAGGATCGTTCGGCAGAACAATTTGTGATCATTAATATTAAAAAAATCCGAAGAGCTATTTCTGTGTTAGGAAATACATCGGCTAATTGATCTTCCATTAGAATCTTATACAAATGACTATGAGTTTTTTGTGCATCAGTGTATCTGGAGTTCACGTAACTTTGGAATTGTTTCATTTCAATGAAAAATTCTTCCAAATCTCTAGAATAAAAACGAACTAAGTTATTTATAGCTTCGTGGAGGTCTCCATCACTTAGAGAAAAGTTGATGAGAAATGCAAATCTCTCTGAAACTTCAATATACACTTTCGCACGTCGGTCGTTTGATTTCACTGTGAAGATTGTCGATGATTTCGAGGAAACCTTTTGTCCTAAAATTATCTCGAGGCGAAATTTCTACTTCTGGAGCATTTTCGTCATTAGGTTGTTTTTTTCTACAACGAGTACGTTTTACGATTTCTGTATAACCTACACCAGGTTATAACTGTTTTGTTTTTTCCTCGAAATCATTGAACTTTTCACGGAATGAAACTTAACTCTCTTCTAACGATTCGTACAAAAAAGCACACGTTTGCAAATCTGCTTTTTCACTTTGCAATGACTTACTCACTGAACGCATAGCAGTCAAAATAGAGATCCATAAAATCAACATGAAACCAAATTCGAATTTTTGCATTTAATTCGCGATACACTTCGCCTCATAACGAGTATCAGTATTTTGTGATTTATCATCAGCAATGATTTCTAGAGCCTCTACCTCTAATATGATATCAAATGAATCGTAAACTGCATTCGTCGCATTCGAATGTGCTTCCCAGCGTGTAGTTGAAGTCATTTTTATTTATTAAAATCGTTTTTGTTTATTAAAGTAATGCTTTTATAATTTGCGTGTAAAATTTAACTAGAAATTGGCATCAAGTAGTGAAAAAGTTGTTATTAAAAACCGTTGTGATTGTGTTATTGAAAAACTTATAAGCAAACCCTTTTACAAGTGGAATTCAGTAGACAAATCTGTAATTATAGCGACTGAAAGACCTACACCATTGCTGCCGGATTTGACAACAAAATTTTGCAATAAAAAAAAGTGTTACTAGAATTTTATGTTTGTAAGAAAATTTAAGAAGTCTTTTAATTTTTCGCGGCCCCCTAAAATTGGGGGTCCCAGGCAACTGCCTATTCTGCCTACTTGTTAATCCGGCCCTGGTTGTTACCCAGCTTGATTCGCATTATACTTGATAAGATGAAGATATTATCCACCGTCGAATAATTCTTGCGAAAACCTGACTGGTACTCACTTAGCTTATTATTTTCATCAACCCACAGAGAAAGCCTGTTGCAAAGAATTGCAGTGTTTATTTTGTAAGCCGAATTCAGGAAATAAATTCCCCTGTAATTTTGCGCATCTGTAGGATCTCCTTTCTTTAAAATTGGTCGTATGAGAGCTTCATAAAATTGCTGTGGTGGGAGACCAAATTCAAGAATAATGTTAAAGGCATATTTAAACTTCTTTTTGAAGTTATCTGAGTTATATTTGAAAAACTCTGATGGTATTCCATTGGATCCAGCTGATTTTCCGAATTTAAGGGTGTTTAAGACTGAATCTAACTCATTTTTCGATCCAAAGATATAGCCGTTTTAATAAAACAAAAATATACCAAAAAAATCGCTCTAAAATCCCGTTTTTTTCCCAACGCCAACACTTGTATGTAAATATGAAAGCTAGTACCAACATTAAGAAGTATGTGTGGAGCGATGATTTTTGTATAGGAAAAACTTTTATTAAAAAAAGTACAGTTAAAATCTTCTCTAACACAGGTCAATATTTTTGTCAGTTTTATTCTAAAAACGAGGTTTTTTGTAAAATTAGTTCCATAAAATGTTTTCAATTTTTTATTTTTCATAAGTTCAAATTAAACAAAAGTAACATTTTTTTTTCAAAAAGTTGACTTTATGTTTATTTTTAAAAGCTTTGACAATTAAAATGCTTTGTGTTATATTTTTCGCTACAATATGTATCTAAGTATGAAACCTAATACCAACATTAAGAACTTTGTATGAAGCCACTTTTTTATATTTATCCATAGCAGTCCCAAGCAAGAACAATTGATTTTACAAATCGTCGCACAGTGGGCTCAAAAGCAAATCTAGCGGGTCAAAAATCCAAATCTTTATAAATGAGTGGTGTGTGTGTTCGTATCTTATTTAAACACCTTAATAGCCTAGCAGGTGCCAAATAGAGAGAAAAGTTATTTCAGGGTTATGTGGACAATTAAATATTTTTAAAAGACAAGAAAGACACAGAAATAATGATGAAATGATGTCTCAATGCCAGTTTTTGGACTAAATTATGGTTTGAACATAGGTAAAACTATATTTGCTAATATTATGTTGACCTCTGAGATACACTCCTCGTCAACTGAATACGCACAAACATTTTTGAATATATTTTATCCATTTTTTCCAAACAGTGATGGTTATTATGCCATCTGTTGATGGTAAAAATTTTCGTAACATATAAATAACAGAATTTCAAAGTTTTATCCAAAAACAACCGTGAGTTTTTCCTTCGACCACTTCCAAAGTGTAACTTATGCAAAGTAGAAGTTTTTTTTTGAGTCAACTGAATAGGTACAAAAATTAAAATTGGTATTGGATTGGAATAAAACAAGTTTTTGTTTAAGTTTAGTAGTGGGTACTTCCACCTTTATTTTTAATTACTTCGTAAATTCGATCCGGCATGGAATCGTATAGCTTTTTAATGTAATTTAACGAAATTTCGCTCCACGCTAATTTGATTGCAGAAATTAAGGTTTCTTTGTCTTCGAACTGACGACCACCCTCATAAACTTTGCGTACTAACCATCCCCAGACATTTTCTATGATGTTTAGATCAGGTGAGTACGGCGGCCATTGAAGCAACTGCACTTGTTGCTCCTCTATCCATATTTTTATTATGCGCGCTGAGTGAATAGGCGCATTATCATGTTGGTAGGTCCAGTTTATGGGTCCAAAGATGTTAGAAAATTTAGGAAAATTTCTTTCCAAAATTACTTTATACCCAGCTGCTGTCATTCTTGATGTTACAACCTCGAGCTCAACTGTTCCATAATAACTGACTGCTCCCCATATCATGACACCTCCTTCACGACTATGATGGCACTTTAAAAATCTTTTTTCTTTTCTTAAGTCGTGAAAATAGAAGTTGAACCCATCAGGGCCATCGAAATTAAACTTTTTTTCATCTGAAAAAACCACGTGATACCATTCTTTTTTCCAACTCATGTGAAGTCTTGAAAAATCTAATCGCAACATTTTCCGTCTCTCGTCAAGTGGTGGTTTTTTCTTAAGTTTCATTCGTTTAAGATGGCTTGAGTTGTTGATTACTCTTAATACTGTTGAGCAACTTGCGTTTACGCCGACTTTTTGTTTTATTTTTGCCACAGAATCAGAAGAATTTGATGCATATCTTAAAATTCTTCGTCTCTCAGCTGCTGTTGTTGCTGTTTTCTTACCTCCCTTCATGTTTTTGCCGTATGCATCTTTATTTTTCAAGTAAGAATAAACTACATTAAAACTTCGGCCAACTTTATCAGCTATTGCACGTCCAGTTAGGCCTTGGTCTCTAAGTAAATCGATTTTAGCTTTTTCAACACTGTTAAGACACTTAGATCTACCCATTTTTCTTAAAATTTGAAATCAAGAATTAAATTTTACTGAAAACACTAAAATCGTTAATTTAAACTGTCAAGCACTCCAAAAAACTTATAAACAACGAAGAAAATGGCGTTGTACCTATTCAGTTGACTAAAAAAAAAACTCCTACTTTGCATATAAAACACTTTGCAAGTGGTTGAAGAAAAACTCACGGTTGTTTTTGGATAATTCTTTCGGAATTATCTGCTTAACATCTTAAGGGAATAGTTAGCATCAACAGATGGCATAATAATCATCACTGTTTGGAAAAAATGGATAAAGTATATTAAAAAATGTTTGTGCGTATTCAGTTGACGAGGAGTGTATTTTTCACTGATAATTTTTCACTTTTAGCCGAAGAATTTGGACCACTGTCGTCAAATAACCTGTAAGATGTTTAGTTTTACTTTTTCGAAAACGGGCAAAAACGGGCAGATGAAATATAAAAATATGTTATCTATATTAATCCTGGAACTTAATTTAAGTTCAATCTTTTTGTACAGGTTTGTACATACAAAGTTGCAGCCTATACAGAATAAATACTTTATCAATTTGTTCTTACTAATAAAGTAATTGCCATGGTTCGTTTAGTTAAAACACCATAAATCATAAATAAACAAAATTACTAACCTTCTTAAATATAGTACATTTGGGAATAATAACAAAAAAGTTCATAACTTTTCAATTAAATAAGAGGTAAACAAAGTCCTACCATCATTAAATATTGAACAAACAATGACTGAATGATGTGTCTGCAATTGAAGGTATTATTGCTTGAAAACTAAAGTCTTCTGTCAGTTAATTTGACTCTATTCATTGTCTCTGACATGTGTACAATCAACCTATGTACTACCTGCCCAGATATAAAATGCATATTTTTTGGACTTTTGACCAGCTAGATTCGCTTTTGAGACCACTGTGCGTCGGCTTAGAGTGAAAAGCAGCTAACTCCTATTTTGCATTTTTTACAAAAAATTATTTAAATAAAAATGTTCGCATTATTTGAATGAAACCAAAATTACGTTAATTATTTTTCAGTACTCGTTTTTGCTAAATTCGCTGAAATTGAAAATATTTGATAGATTTTTGTATTTTTAAGCAATTTTTGAAGTGGTCTATAATCACAAAAAAAAAATGTGGAGTTAGCCGCTTTACACTCTAAGCCGACGAAATATTTTTTTGTTTCGTAGGTACCTACACCTATGTACATATATCAAAATATTATCTACTTGAACGTTTATTTATGGGCCGGTTATAGCGATCAGTAAAATGCATCAGTAAAAATTTTCTTTTGCAATATTTAATATGTTTACATGCTTTTTGAAACAAACACTATAGGTATGCAAATCGATGACGAATGTAATAAAATAATTTTTTTTTAAAGAAAAACTTGATTTATTTGATTTTAGTGATGAAAACTCATTTTACGTATCAGCTGATTGTCATGTCACTCAAAACAATTCATTCATTGAAACAATTCATTCCGCCTGTTTGTGTTCCAATGTTTTACTGTTTCAGTACATACGAAAAAAAAATTACTGATGCATTGACATCCAGTAAAAATAGAAAGAAGAAGAAGACATTAGTTTTACTGACACAATTTTACTGTTCGCTATAAACACCCATCAGGAAAAAATTCCGAATTCCTTTCGTTTCAACTTTTTACTGATGTGTTTTACTGATCGCTATAACCGGCCCCTACTTGCTGCATATTTTGGTTCACTTTTCCACTTGTTCCACTTAAAAACCATTTATTTGCTTGCACTGAATATTTGAAACTCATCATCTCGTTCTCATCATCCTTAGTTAACTGCCTTATTTCTTATTGATAACAATCTGATTAAAGAAATCGATCGTTAAAATCTTACTATATTTTTTTAAAATCCGTTTAATCCCATAATCCATGACACCATGACAAATTGAAATTAATTTCATAGCAACAATTATCTCCTCGTTTAGGTCGAAAAACAAGCAGAAGCCCCTCTGGTCATCGCACTTAAATTCAACTTAAACTTAAATATTTTATTGGCGTATGCAAATGTGATCTTTCATATAAAGCAGCACGCGTCCAAGTAAATCATATCACCAAACAGAGAACAACTCAAATAAAATAACGAAAAGAAGACGCAATCACAACCGGGCTGTAGGTGTAAGATGAGATCTGTGTGATCAGATAAAATCATAAATAGGTAGATACAACCAGCCAGCCCAAAGGTAATGGAAACCCCAAAACAGAATCATAATTTTGAATTCCGAATGAAATAAACATGCTAAATTGATTAAATTGCTATAAATCATATTTCGGTTGGCTGGTAGAAGCAGCCAGCACAACGGGCAACGGAGCACCACACACAAGGCGGGACATGACCACTAGCCACTAAACACTGGCCACGGAACGTAATGAAACCCTGGTAGTCCCTCTGATATTGAGGAAGAAGAGATTCTTTATCTCTGGAACGATTATATTGTGAAGGAATAAGCAAAACAGTCGACACGATGGCGACTTATATCTTCACATACCTGGGATTCTACCTGTGTTGAAGTTGAAATCAGGAAAAGACGATGGGAATCCACGATTATTTTCGAGCTGGTGGAACAAGAGAAAAATATCACCTTGAGCGCTAGCGCACTTGGGACTTGGCCGGCAATCGGCAAAACAATGCACAGTGGCTAAATGCAAATTGCTGGCGATGCTGAGAAGCTGCCGTTGCCGTTGCACATTTACTAAATTAAAACCGAATAAATTGTTTTTGGGGTCTTGAGATGATTTATATGGTTAAGTAGCACTTGTTTAGTTAATAAAAGGAACAGGGATTTATTTTCGTGGTGTTGTGCGACCAACCACCGACCACCAACCACACAAGCCAAGTTCGATGGGCAGTGTTATTCTCTGAGTCTTTCTCAATTAGGGAACGAAATAGGCAGGTGTTTTGTATATTAATTAAGTAATTAGGATAATCTGTTGACAAGGTAATTAATCAAATGAGGGTTATCGAATGCTACAAATACTAACATAGGTATGTAATTAAAATGTGTGTTTTCTGAACTTATGTTGTTCGTTTTAATTCGAATTTGTATATTTTTCTCTTTATCCTTGAGGATTGGGTCACGAGGGATTCCAAGCCATTTTTGGATCCCGAAAATCCCGGGATTATAATGCTTCAATACCGGGATTTCCGCGATTGGTGGCTTCAATATTCGCATACAATTTTTCTTCTTGCTTGCATTTAGACTTTCGTACAGGAAAAATTTGCCAACAATTTTTTATGTAGGTAAAAACTGGTCGTCCCCCTTTTAAAAGTATTTTTTTTTCCTTGCGTAACCGTACGACTATTCAATCCATTGACTTCCTATATGGGTGATTCCGTTCTAACTTGCTTTTTTTTTGTTGTTTAATATTAAATGTTCGTATATATATTTGGTTTGGATTGTGTAAATGACTATTTACTGCAATCTACATTCAATATCATGACCAAATTGGCTACTTCTTCGACATTGGAAAAGTATAGTAAAAATGTCAGTACCGTGGCATGTCCGTTCCTTGTTTTTCCGATTAAGTCTACAATTTTCGAATGAAATACTTCAGTGAATAGAAATGTTGCCCCCAAGAAAGTTTGAGTGCAATACTTGCTTGACAAAATTATGCAGAAATTAAGTCAAAATACTTATTGCTGAGTAATAATAATCATGAATGAATGTTGTCCTAGGGTTTTCTTTTATTTTTGAATTCAAATGATTAATCGCTGAACCGCCATTATGTTTAGTTTCAAGACGTTTGTATGGCGGTTTTCCAGAAGATGCACTATTTATGTATAGATAACAACTGTCGTTTTAATTTTTTAACGTTGTTGTACTTTAAGAGTGATATATTTTCATTCAAAGAAAGTGTGTCACAAATTAATTAGTCAGTACCGTGGTAGTATTTTTTAAGCATGATATAACATGTTTTTGGTTGATAATCAGTATTTTGTATTCCATGTAACGACATTTGTTAGAATTGTCCTAGAAATTATTTTTCTCATTAGCATAGAGAAGTAAGGTCACATAACCTGTCTAAATTTCAGTACCGGGGAATTCAGTACCATGGCACCGTGAACTTCAATTAAATTATTTCTTGCAATAATATTTACTTTCTGCCTATTTTCTTTATTAAAACGGTAGCAATACCTCGAAAAAACCAAACAAAAATTATTCGGTGCAATAAAAACAAAGTAATAACCCAGCACAATGAAAAGGGTTGCCATTCAGGAGAGTAGACTACAAATACGAAAAAGTTATACATTATTTAAAGAAAATAAGGGAAGTGGAAATGTCAAGAGGTCAAAACATAATAGTTAGTCTAGAATCTCAGCAAAAGTATAGTCAAAAAGAGAGAAAACAAAATACAAATAAAAAAAAGTAAAAGAGTTTCATTTTCGACTATTCCAGTTCTAGTACAATTCAAGATATTTTTTGTTCTTTAAAATTTGCAGCAAAATGCTTTTACCGATTTGATACTCTGAAAAAACTGAATAAGAAATAATATTTTTGCTTTAAAATAAAGTGAATAAGTCTATTATATTTTAATGCCCAGTAGAATTGTAAACCAAAACTTGCCAAATTCATATCAGAAAAACTTTTCACGATCAAATTTAATTTTTAATAAGTTTAAATGATTTTGTTATGGTTTGAAGGAAAATCACATTTAAAGTTCCATTTAAAAGATATTTAATAATTAAATTTAACTATGTCGAGTTTTTCTGGGTATTGCGAGTCTTGGTTCTCATCAAATCATTTGTATGTTCGTTAAAATTCGCTTTATGGAACTTTCATTTATTGACCTCTTAGAATTTAAAGTGCGGCTGATGCATCGATAAATGTGAGCTTCCTGCAACTAGCCTAACTGCCTGAACAGAATAAAAGACGCATGTCAAAAATGCTGCAGTAAAAGTTAAAAATTGTTCAACTCTTGCAGCTCTGGCTGTAGCATTTTTGATATCTGTTCCAGCTGCGTCTTGCATTCTGTTCAGAAATAAATAACTAGATATTTTTTTTTCTTTATTTCCTAAGAACTTTTCTGTTTTGTGACAAAATATGGATAATAACGGTTTTTTTCTTCTAAATAAAAACATTTCAACCATAAAATTTATTTTTCTTGCCAGGCGGAAGCCGAAGTAAAAGTATTAACTCTCTGCATACTCAGAAAAGCGTTTTAAATTTGGAAAACGAACAAATAAAAAAAAAAAAAAATCTGAATAACTTTTTAAAAATATTTTCAAAATCCCGGGATTATCCCGGGATCCCGGGATTGAAATTTTTGAATCCCGAAATCCAGGGATTGAAAAAACAACCCAGGATTGCATTCTCTAGTCACGAGCACAAAGGATGGTGATCGTATGGCTGCTTCCTATCTATAACATAAAATATCTACTATCACATAAGTTGTGAATATGACAAAAAAGCCATCCTTATTAGAGCAGTAGGTATACTTATGTTACACAAACAAAATTTCTTTCTAAGTAAGTAGACTGATTTCATTTGCACGACTTTTTCTAATAAACATTTTAAGCAAAGTACCTATTGAAACATTTTCGAAAATACATGGAACCAACCGGAACGAACCTATTTTCGAAATACATATGTGTGTAGTAATATTTGTGCATGGAGAAGTCCAAAATGCTGTTTTCGGTACACACCCTCGTAGGAGAAGCTTTAAGGGGTGAACCGATTTGCCTAGAAGACAAATAAAAATCAAATCACCTATACACTCAGAGAAAAATCGCAAGTTAAAATCCAGTACGATCGGACTTTTTTAAATTTTTTTTCAAATGTTATAGTACAAGAGTCGACAGCAAATGTTGGGAGTGGATGAGTGGCGTAGCGAGCACTTTCGGGGCCCCGTATAAAACATAATTTAGAGCCCCTGTGTCCTGATATATGCATATAACCTCAAACCTATGCATTCGAAATTTTAATTCAAAGTTAAAAGTTCAAGTGAGCTCAACTCCATGATTGCGTTTCGCCCAGGTACGATAGTTGCGAAACGCAATCATGGAGTTGAGCTCACTTGAACTTTTAACTTTGAATTATATATTCGGTCACTCCACTTAAACAGAAGAATTTCTTTTCAAATTTTCTTCATATTCAATTATTAGAAATTTTAGATAAGTTCAATTTAAAAGTATAAAAATCTGGGTACTTAACATACTTTAGGCACATTATGTGTTAAAAACCTCAAAACCAAACAAAATAATTTTTGGTAAAATCTTTTCATATTTACACTTTTACTTTTTTCAGCAAATTCACTAGTTGAGTCTTCCATAGCCGAACACGATTCATGTTTTTCCAGACTTTCAACTTTTGGACAAAATTGATAAGTCCGATAACTGATCTCGTCCCATTGAAGTTCTGATAAATTCTTATTAGTTTCTTTTCCTTCAGCTGTTTATGTTGTAGCTGGGAAGCTACAAAAATATGAAGAACGCAGTGATTACTTCCGGAATGCAGGAAGCAAGACTATTTAGCAATATTCAGCAATAATGGGGGCTATCGTGAATAAAATTTCTCACGGAATTTTTCCCATCGTCGAAAATAGGAAACGTGAATTGTGGTCGCAGTTTCTCTCGGAATTTATTGGCATCGAGAATGAATACTCCATGGCCACTGGGCTACCATTTTGAACGACCAAATTTGAACCTGCAAGCAGCGTTGCCACAAAGTGCCCGATCGGGCCTTTTGGCCCACTTTTTTTTATACTTTGGCCCTTGGCCCGGGCCTATTAGAAATGGCCCCCAAATGTTAATTTCAGAAGCTTTAACATAATTATAGTGTTAGTGATAGTTAAAAAGTTGTACAAAAACAAATATTAACCATAACCATTTCTTATTTTTATTTTTTGATATAATATAATGGCTATAGAGCTACAAAACTGCTTAGAAAAAATAGGTATGATCATGATAATGACGCTAGTGAAAGGTGGGTTTAGTTGGAAGCTTTCAAAAAATATAATTTGTATTGTGTGCCAAAATTTTTGAAAAAAATATTTTTTGGATTTTTAAGAAATGTTTCAAAATTTTTTTTTTGAAAATCAAATGTTTCGAAAACGGCATGATCGATTTTTTGAAACTCGATACTTAAGAGTTTTTTAGTAGATACTCTCTAAAATATAAAATAAAATAACGGTACCTTCCATACAAAAGTTAAAAAACCGCCAAGGAAAATATTTTTTTTTTTCAAAAACGGCTCCTACGATTTTGTTTAAACTTTTTTCATATTCTAAAATTAGTACGATCTACTACCAAAAATTATAAAATTTTACACTTAGCAACTATTAATACACTGAGAAAAATATTGAATATATTCATGTTTAAATCAAACTCAAACATAAACGATTTGGCATGGAAGCGATTTCTGTTTGATTTGAACAGAAACGTATTTAATCATAGTTGACTCAATTTAAACTTGTTTTTGTTTAAATTTACTTGGTTTCTATTTGATATGAACATATTTCTATTTGTTTTAATTTACTTCATTTAACGTTGTTTCAAATAGAATCATATTAATTTTTTTTTAACATTGCCGTGTTTGATTCAATGATATTTTATGTTTAAAATATATGTATAGATATGTTAATATACTCAGATTCACCCAAACTTATTTTTTATTTTTACTCAGTAAAACTGACCAGGACAAAAAACAGTAAAATGTCTTTGAAAATTTCAATAAATCTTTAATCGAACATGAAGAAAGAAAACATTAAGTTTTTAGTTAAAAATAAAACAATTTAAACAAATGAAACTAACCCGGAGGCCACACGAGCGAGTACTCACTAGCGATTTGGGTACATACATTAATTGTCAAATCACTCGCCGCTCTACTCGCTTCACAACTGGCTTCGAAAAAGGCAAGCCAGTTGACTAGCGAGTAGGAAAAGTTTCGATGTATTAGTAACTCGCTTGCGATTACTCGCTCGTGTGGCCTCAGGGTAAGCTTCTAAATTGAACCTAAAACATGTTGAATGTGGAAGTTTGTGGAGTACCTAGAATTGAATTTACATACAGTACATATAGGCTTTTTTGATTAAAGTTAATAAAGGTTTTACTCTTATTGTGATATACTTACTTTTGGTAAAGTTTTGGCTTAACAAATATGTCCCCAATACTGATTTAAAAAAAATCATGTCAAGCTGTTCCATAAAATTTTTAGAAAAGACAATTCTACTTTTTCTGTATATAAAAAGGAGAAAATATGATTTAATTTAAATATCAATACCTAAAAAAATGTTATAACTTACCAAAAACCTCCTTTAAAGATTGCAAGTGTTCCAAAAACTTTTTTTACCCAAACGACATCACCACAATTTTCTTCATTTGAGTTCAATTCAAACAGATTTGAGTTTAAATTTAAGATTTCTATTCAATGTCTTTTTCTTGTTAACATTTTCAGTGGGTTCATATTTAAAACAAACTCGTTCATATTCATTTAATGTTAAATACTTTCAAGTGTGAACAAAAATTAAACAGGCCTTTCAAAAATCAAAGTCAAGCTAGTTTGAATCACATACAAAAAATATTTACTAGTTCTGATGAAATATTCAAACATGAATGGTTTTGACTTAAGCACACTTTACTTTAAAATAATAGTATTTTCGCATTTAAACAGATAACAATTAAGTTTAAACTGAATTCTCTTTGTATAGTTAAACTTATAATCAAACATGCATCTGTTTGAATAACTCATAGTTCAGTTTTCTCAGTGTAGTACCTGTCATAGAAAATTTTTATTTTGAATTTTCTCGTTAACGGATTTAGATAAATGTTTGTATATACAAATTTCAGATGAAATTCATTACATATCAAAAATTTTCAAAAAACAGTTTTTGAATTTTTAAAAAAGTTTAAATTTTTTTTGAAAATTCGATATCTTAAATACAGTTAACAATTTTTTTTAAATTTTGTTTTTATATATACATAAATATATACGTAAGATTTGCATACCAAAATTTGTCCTTAAAAATGTTTTAAGAATTTTATA
The DNA here is from genome assembly GCA_963921185.1 of Dasysyrphus tricinctus. NCBI lineage: Eukaryota > Metazoa > Arthropoda > Insecta > Diptera > Syrphidae > Dasysyrphus > Dasysyrphus tricinctus. The sequence goes on along the minus strand of OY992533.1, from coordinate 27,808,019 downwards.
TATACAAATTATTTTTTTTTTTAAACCGCTCCAACGATTTTATTTTTTTTTTCATACTATCATATTCAAACAAGAATTAAGATGGCATTCTTTTTTTCCACCTCAAACTGTCAAAGGAGTTGTTTTAGCTAATTTCATGTTTTTCTACATTTTTCTCTCATAATTTCCATGTTTTTATATACAATTATCTTAAGCCCGCAGGGTCTTGAACATAAGAGCAAGTACGTGCAACCCAGTCGTGCATTTTATTTTTTTTTTGTTTAAAATATTTATTTAATGCATTAATTAATTAAATAATAAAGATAGATAAAAATATTATATTGTAATATTTTCTCAGGTTCGTTAATAAAACTTATTTACTTTATTCAAAACGTCCACTTATTTATTTCGCAAAATAAAACACTTTACTTTTCTTACTACAAACAAAACGATTTATTCTTCACCACTGAATTAATTCACAAACTTTACTTTTCACTTTTATTACAACCAACTTTATTCATTCACGATTAAAAACAAACTGTGTCGCTGCCGTTCAAACCTGTGCCTTTTATACCTGTTTTCCAAACTCTCGAAATAAGGAGAACGTTCTGGTCTCTGCTTCCAGAGCTTTCCGTAGGGGAAATTTCCCAATAATTTCCCTTCCAAAAGCTTTTATTTGACAGCTGGTAAATCTGCTATAATCCGGCAGATGGCGCTTCCTTCGTTTGAGAGTTGCTATAATTATAGCTAATAAGGGTATGCTTGCACTGCGACCGTAAGTTTTATTGTGTCCGTTTGTTTGCATTTCGGAGTCGTTATAGTTCAAATATGGAAAGTTATTACACTGCCCCCCTCTTAGGATTGATCGTCCCGAGCAAATCCACCACTTCCATCACCATTATAATGATGTAAACGGTCGCTGTGAACTACTTTTAGCTTGCCTCTTAATCCTCTCTGAATGCGGTAGACGACATCGTTTATTCGTGTTACAACAGTATAAGGGCCTTCCCAATTTTGTTGAAGCTTCGGTGAGAGTCCCTTCCGACGGTGGGGATTATAAAACCACACAAGGTCTCCCACTTGGAATCCTGTCGTTGTGGCTTTTGCGTCATATCTTGTTTTCATCCGATCACTCGATAGCTTTATATTTGCCCTCGTCCTTTCGTGAATGTCAACTAGCTTTTCTTTGAGGTTGTCCACGTAGTCGTCTATTCCTTGTGGCTCACTTGTAGAACATCCAAATTTGATTTCACTTGGTAGTCGTATTGTGCTCCCGAGCAGGATTTCTGATGGTGTATGTCCTGTTGAGCTATGTACCGCACTTCGATAGGCCATCAAGAATAACGGAATATGCCGATCCCAGTCTCGTTGGTTGTCGCTTACAACTTTGGAAAGGTGTTCTTTAAGGGTCCGGTTGAATCGTTCAACCATCCCATCAGATTGTGGGTGAAGTGGTGTTGTCCTCGTCTTTTTAATGCCAAGGAGTGTACAAACCTCCTGAAAAATTTTGGACTCGAAGTTCCTCCCTTGATCTGAATGGAGTTCCATGGGTACACCAAACCTGCTTACCCAGTTGAAAACAATCTGATCCGCGACTGTTTTGGTTTCCTGGTTTGGGATGGCAAATGCCTCAGGCCACTTGCTGAAGTAGTCCATTACTACCAGGATGTATCGGTTTCCGTTTTCGGTTTCTGGAAAAGGGCCTGCAACGTCTATTGCAATCCTCTCAAAGGGCGTGCCCACATTATACTGCTGCATTCTACTCTGGACTTTTCTGCCTGGTCCCTTGCTTGCAGCACAAGTATCACATTTTCGGCACCATTTTTCGACGTCTTCTCTTGCGTGTAGCCAGTAGAATCGCTGTCTTACCTTTTCCAGTGTCTTATTGACACCCAAATGTCCTCCGGAAGCTCCATCATGCAGCTCTTGCAGAACGTCATTAACTTTGGAACGAGGTATGACTAGCTGCATCACATATGATTTGCCGTCTGTGGATTCCCATTTACGTCTTAGTACTCCTTCTTGTACATGAAGCGAGTCCCATTGTGCCCAATACGCTTTAAGAGTTGGACTTCTATCGGAGATGTCACCCCATTCTGGTTTCTCTTGGTGTTCCTTCCACGCAAGAATGGGTTCAATATCCGAGTCTTCTTGTTGGGCAGTCCTCAGTTCTTCATTACTCCAACCGTAAATGGGATCGGCTCTTAATCGCTGGATGGAAGCAACCTCCTTCTCTTCCTGACGTGTGCAGTGCTTGCAGTCCGGTTTGCATGGTCTCCGAGATAAAGCATCTGCATTTGAGTGCAACCTTCCTCTTCGATGTTGGATCTGGTAGTCGTATGTCTGCAATCTCTCAATCCATCTTGCCACTTGACCTTCTGGATTTTTGAAGTTCAAAAGCCAATTAAGTGCGCCATGATCTGTTCGAAGAAGGAACTTCTGTCCATAGATGTACTTATGGAAGTGTTTTGTTGCCGATACTAAAGCTAGAAGTTCTCTTCTGGTCACACAGTAATTTCTTTCTGGCTTTGAGAGCACCTTGCTGTAATAGGCAACGACCTTCTCTTCTCCTTCGTGGACTTGTGATAGTACGGCACCAATTCCTACGTTACTTGCGTCAGCGTCGATGATGAAAGATTTCCCTGGTGTCGGATAGGCCAAAACTGGTGTATTGCATAGGCGCTGCTTAAGTTCCTGGAAGCTTTTCTCGCACTCGCTTGACCATTTGAACGGTTTGCTTTTCTCTGTTAGCTGGTGCAAACTTTTCGCGATCCCAGCAAAATCCTTCACAAATCGTCGATAGTACGTGGCTAGACCAAGAAAGCTCCGGAGTTGATGTTTATCCTGTGGTGTCGGCCAATTCTTTACGGTGTCAACTTTTTCAGGATCAGTCTTCACTCCTTGGGAAGAGATGATATGTCCCAAGTATTTTACCTCGGACTTGAAAAATTCGCACTTGTCTGGATTCAATTTCAAGTTTGCTTCTCGAAGCCTCTGGAACACGGCCCTTAGGTTTCCACAATGCTCATCAAATGTCTTACCATAAACAATGACATCGTCCAAATAGACTAGGCAAGATTTCCAAGTAAGTCCTTGTAAAACGCACTCCATCAAACGCTCAAATGTTGCCGGAGCGTTGCATAGTCCGAAAGGCATCACTTTAAATTGCCACAGACCATTTCCTGTGGAGAAAGCCGTCTTTTCTCGATCTTCTGGATGGATTTCTACCTGCCAGTAGCCACTCTTCAAGTCCAATGTTGAAAACCATTCAGCTCCTTCCATCGCATCCAGAGTATCGCTGATTCTTGGCAGAGGGTAGCTGTCTTTCTTTGTCACATCGTTCAGCCTCCGATAGTCCACACAAAATCGAGTACTTCCGTCCTTCTTTTTGACAAGAACAACTGGGGATGCCCATGGACTTTTAGAGTTTTCGATTAGTCCATCTTTCTTCATGGTCGATATCATCTCTTCAACTTCGGCTTGTTTGGCTAATGGGAGACGTCTTGCTGGTTGTCGAATAGGTCTTGCGTCTCCTGTGTCGATTCGATGCTGCACCAGTTGTGTTCGACCATACTGCCCATTGGGTGAAGAGAGTATATCAGCATACTCATGAAGGAGGCTTCCAGCAACACTTAGCTGATATTCACTTAATTTTGAAGACTTGAGAATGTTTGACTTCATAGTTTTCACTTTCCTGGGGTCCACATATTCTTGTGTATCAACTTCTGTAATTTTAGTTATTGCGGATACGGATTCACATTTTCCAACAACTTCTCCTTTTCTAAGCTTGACTTCGTACGGTTTGATGTTGAGTATCCGTACGGGCACCATGTTGTTCTTTGGCGCCACAAGGGTCTTCCCGAGGATGATGCTTTGAGAAGACTGTTCAGAGTCTGGTTCCACCATTAGGTATCGATGGCTACCCAAATCTCCCTTTATTTTTGTCCAAACGAACACTTCTGAAGAAGGTGGCAGGCAAATATCTTCCTTTATGACAGTCCTCAGAGTTGATGAATTTTCATTGCCATAAACCATAGGAATCTCCACATTTCGGTATTTGAGAACTTGCTTTCCGATATCGAGAATTACTCCGTGCTCTTTCATAAAGTCGATTCCAACGATGCACTCGTCACATATATCTGCTACCAGAAATAGATGTGAAAACTCCAGTTCTGCCAAACGGATTTTAAGACGAACCTCCCCGTACACTCTGGCTGCCTCTCCTGTTGCTGTTTTCAGACGGTAAGTGTTGGTGTTATGCAGCCATGTCATCTTCACCAAGTCCTTTCGAACAATGGAGGCAGTAGCACCGGTGTCGATCGTAGCCACTTGCTTCTTGCCGTTAAGTGTTGCCGCCACAGTCAGACTTTTGTTGTTTCGTTTCGTCTGTGAGACCTGGATGGTGGTTCTGGGGCCATCGATACCAGAAACCAGCTTCTGCCCCTCGAAGTTGGTTCTTACTCGTTTCCCGGTTGAGAAACGGGGTGAGTAGGAGTTTTGACATTGTTGTTGTTAAAATTTCTGCTTCCACAATGTTGACAAGCAGATCTTCTAGGTGGCAATCTGCACTGGCGTTGGAGATGTCCGGTTTTATTGCAATTCCAGCATCGAGCAGGTCCATCGCGTTGGTTCCTTTGGAATGCTGTTCTCTGGCAAGAGCACTCCTCAATTTCTATTCCTCTTACCCGATGGACTCCTTGAGAAGCCTGCTCTGCTGCTTCCATAGTGAGGGCGAATGCTAGTGCTTCAGGAAGCGTGCGTTTGCCAGCAGTTCGAATTGCTCGCTGAAGGTTGATGTCAGATACAGCACGAACAAAGGCTTCTGTTGCGAATTGGTTGATGATTTCATCTCCTGCAGCTGGATATGCCAGGTGCGCCAACCGTTCGATGTCTGCTTGGAGTTGTTGCAGAGTTTCTCCCCTTTTCTGGACTCTGGAATTGAGCTGGACGCGGAAGACTTCTTGCATATGGCCATCTCCAAAACGTTTGTCAATGGCCTGAACGAGAGCACTGAAGTTGCCATTTTTATCTGCTGGTATGCTTTGTAACAGCTCAGCAGCTGGTCCTCTGAGGGCAAGCGTTAGAGCTATGCATTTGTCTTCCTCATCCCAGCCATTTGTTGCTGCGGCTGCCTCAAACTGCTTCTTGTAGATTGACCAAGAAGTTTGCCCATCGAAGGTTGGTGGATGCATCTCTTTTTTCTTCGGACAGTCGCCAGAACTTTCTCGAACCTTCATTTTCTTTACTTTATCTAATTCCCTTGTAATGGATTCGATTTTATCTTCGAACTTTGCTTCTACTGTCGACAATTGCTTATCGACATTAGACAATTGTTGATCGAGAGTTAACAATTGTTTATCGATAGAAGAAAATTGCTTATCGACACGCTCGTCAAGGGCAACAATTCTACTGTCAAAGGCATCTAACTTACATTCGAGCATGTTTGTCTGTTTTTCCAGCAGACACTTTTGTTCTTGGCTTTGTTGCTCGAATCGTTCGAGAAGATTCTTTTGTTCACTCCGTTGTTCTTGGCTTTGTTGTTCTAGAAGATTCTTCTGCTCTTGACTTTGTTGTTCGAAACGTTCGAGAAGATTCTTTTGTTCACTCCGTTGTTCTTGGCTTTGTTGTTCGAAACGTTCGAGAAGATTCTTTTGTTCACTCCGTTGTTCTTGGCTTTGTTGTTCGAAACGTTCGAGAAGATTCTTTTGTTCACTCCGTTGTTCTTGGCTTTGTTGTTCGAAACGTTCGAGAAGATTCTTTTCCTGACTATCAAATTTTGCAAGCAGCTGAGACAGCATATTGGTCATGCCCGATGTACTTACTTGCTCTTGCTGTTCTTCCATTTCAATGTCGAATATAAACGTGTCCGGGTTTTTTCCACATCTTCTTAAATCTTCTTGCAGACGAATTATAAGATCATTCTTTGTTCCAGCAGTAGGAAGATCTCGTTTATTCAGTTCTGCCTTTAGTTCCACTAAATTTAAATCATTCAAAGATTTACCCATTGTCTTTTTTTTTTTTTTTCACTTTCCACACAATAAATTTACTGAGTGCACAAATAAAATAAGTTTTATTCCACTTCTAACACCAATGTAATATTTTCTCAGGTTCGTTAATAAAACTTATTTACTTTATTCAAAACGTCCACTTATTTATTTCGCAAAATAAAACACTTTACTTTTCTTACTACAAACAAAACGATTTATTCTTCACCACTGAATTAATTCACAAACTTTACTTTTCACTTTTATTACAACCAACTTTATTCATTCACGATTAAAAACAAACTGTGTCGCTGCCGTTCAAACCTGTGCCTTTTATACCTGTTTTCCAAACTCTCGAAATAAGGAGAACGTTCTGGTCTCTGCTTCCAGAGCTTTCCGTAGGGGAAATTTCCCAATAATTTCCCTTCCAAAAGCTTTTATTTGACAGCTGGTAAATCTGCTATAATCCGGCAGATGGCGCTTCCTTCGTTTGAGAGTTGCTATAATTATAGCTAATAAGGGTATGCTTGCACTGCGACCGTAAGTTTTATTGTGTCCGTTTGTTTGCATTTCGGAGTCGTTATAGTTCAAATATGGAAAGTTATTACAATATAATGAGTTATTTTTTAATGAAGGTTTTTTTTGTAAAATATTTGGCCCCAGCTCTTGTCAAATGGCCACCATAAAATTTCGAAAGGCCCTCACTGCTTTTTTCTTCGCGGCAACGCTGCCTGCAAGACACAGTGGTTTTGGGCATTTCCAATTTTAGAGGATGGGACTGATTCTGTGGAAAACTTAATCCAAGATAGCCCCCAATATTTTGTCGTTTGAAAACGATAACATTTAACCTGATTCTAAGATTTCACACTACTAGTACTTATGTAGATCACAGAGAATCTGAAATCTTTGTTTAGTTCGAATAATAAAAATATCTAAGCAGCAATAATAGGTACATATTCAGCCTTATTCATTCCTCTCTAAACGCCGCCGAAATCTTATTCAAAAAAGTTATGTGACGTTGAAACCTAAATGCGTATAGAGTTTGCAGAGAGTCTATATAAACGTAATAAATTTCTCTTATTATAACTTTATTTGACACAAGGGCATTATAACTAAAATGGGCCCGAAAATGTTTTATGAATAAGGACTTACGCAACGTTGAATAGAGCCCTAATAAGGGCTTATTCACTGTGTTACTCTTCACCCGTTTAGAGGTGAATACGGCTGATTCACTTTAAGGTATAGATTCTGGGTCTGAAACTTTCTTTCTTTCTTCTTATAACTCATAAAAAGTGCTCTGTTATTTTTCTTCTTTAATTTTAGATAACAGGTGTCACTCCACAAACCTTTGATAAATCTTTCGATTCCTTAACGAAACTAATGAATGAATTTTGATTTGCATAGTTTACAGTTCCGATGCGAAAAAAAATCAAAATTTTCAAAAAGATTTTCCACCTATTCTGCGCACCAATTTGAATAATATTCAAGGCGAAAAACGTTTGCTTTGGCCTAAACCACCCATTGAGTCATTAATTTACCCTTAATTGACAAACTATAGGCCTAAAAATGGAAAATAATTATTTTTGGATGCGAAAACCATTTGCATGCTAATAATGCCTTGAGGTAAATATATTTTTTTTTTTTTGGAAGTATAAACCGACCATAAAAAAAAAAATATTTTATTCACCACACTTTTTTTCGCATGCAAATCAATTGCCGGTCCATTGTTTTGCATGACATTCCATGACAGCTTATTTTTTTTTTTTGCATGAAACTGTAAACCAATCATGCAAACAATTTATTTTACATTTCACCTCAATTATTTTTGACATGAGAGAATATTTGCATAGATTTTTGTTTGCGCACAGGAACTGTAAACCAGGCTTTACGAGTATTACTGCCTCCAATCCGTTCAAAGGGTTACTAAATACTTGTTCTTTGTAAGTCATTGGGGCATATTCATAGATGTTGTTGCTAGGCGAATCTGGAGTTTATCATATTGAAACTTCATCATGTAAACTCCAGATTTGTCTAGCATAGCTTAAACAATTTCTATGAATATGCCCCATATGCTCCATTATGTCCATTTTGGAAGGCTTTACAAACTGAGTTTATAATTTCAACTAAGGAAGACAAATATTTGAGAATAACCTATGTACATATACAAAGCTTTCGCAAATGTTTAACAAGTAAAAACAATTTGTTGCTGCGGACTGCACTTCAATTAAAAAAACATAACAAAGGCTGAGAAAAAAACCTGCCAGGCTTTGGTGTTCGGTATCAAGATACATGTACCTATAAAAACCCTCATACTTAGATTTTGGTTATACATATATCCACTCCCAAAAATTGGTGTCGGCTCTTAGACTATAGGCGTTTTTCTTTTTTAGCTCCGAGCATAGCATTGATTTGTCAAAAAAAGATCTGTGTTTCTTTTTTAGCTCCGAGCACTCGGAGCGCTCAACTTGTGTTTCTTTTTTATCAGAGCTAGCTCGGAGTACGCTCCATGAGCTCAGAATAAAAAGACCGAGCGAATGGAGCAAAGAGCTGAGCGCAGCCAACTTCACTCTTTTTTACACTCATTTCAAGTGGCCGCGTTCGACTCGTCAATTTCAGTTCACAATTTAGAAATTTTTCAAGTTTTTGATTGGCCAGCTGTCTGATGAAAATTAAGTCATTACTTAATTTTGGTGAGTTGAACGCATCGCAATCGTATGACAGTTCAGAGCTCAGATGTGTTTCAAAATTATATCGGAGAGCTCTGATCATACTCTGCTCAGAGCTAACTCCGATAGCTCGAGCTCTACTCCATGCTCTGCTCAGAGCTAAAAAAGAAAAACGCCTTATTATATACCGAGAGGCAACGACATAAAAAGTCAAGTCGTTTGCGTAACATTGTACATAAGTCATATCAATAATAGCCTTTGAGGGGTTGAACCGCAATAACCGTTTGTCTGCCAACCTTAAAACGTGTCCAACAGGTGTAAAATTGACGTAAAATTTTTGCATCGAATATTTCAGTGCCTTTTGGTCGAAGGGAAAAAGTGTGCATACAGCAAATATTAAGCTAACAATTTTGAACAATTGTTGTCATAGGTCAATCTCTCTATAGTTAGTCCTTAAGAAGATAGAGAGCAATGAAGTTTCCAAAAACTACTCATGTTTATGTGTTTACCTGAGTGGTTTTTGGAAATTTCATTGCTCTCTATCTTCTTAGGAACTAACTATAGAGAGTTTGACCTATGACAACAATTGTTCAAAATTGCAAGCTAAATATTTGTTGTATGTACAAGTTTCCCCTTTAACCAAAAGGTATTGAAATAAATCGATGCAAACAATTTACGTCAAATTTTATATCTGTTCGACACGTGTTTAGGTAGGCAGACAAACGGTTATTGGTTTAACCCCTCAAAGGCTATTATTGATATGACTTACGATGTTACGCAAATGACTTGACTTTTTAGGTCATTAGCTCTTAGACTATTATTTGCTTGATCTTAAAATGCCATCCAATATGCTATTGAATACTTATACCTTTTTATAAGGATTAATTACGTTCAAGGGTTTTTATTATTAAATATACAGTCGAACTCCTTCTAAGTTGAATTTCCCTCTAACTCGAATTTTGTCGCCATATTTTTGTAATATGTAATCTCCTCAAATTTTAATACTGTATTTACTTCTCTCTAACTCGATTTTTGCAAAACTCTCTCTAACTCGTACTGCTTGTGATATTCCGTGAAAATTCGATTTAAAGAAGCCGACAGTTTTTGTTTGGCGCATAAGCATGCTTAAAACCGAAGATGCTACTTAGCTCACCCGTGAGTTTCGGAGAGAATAGTCACACTCGCCATTTTCAATATGTTTGGTATAACTCGGAAACTTAGCCGAATTCGCCAATTATACCCTCAAATTTGTTTGTTCAAAATTGACTTTTGATAAAAAAAAATATTATAAAAAAATTTAGTAGGAAAAGTTAGCAAAAAACAACCTAAACAAAATGGAAATATGAGATTTTTTAATTTTTTTGAACAGGCTCAAGACATGTTGAGACAAAAGAAGTAAGGGCTTAAGACCTTAATATGGCAAAAAGTAATTTTTATTCAAAACTAACAGAGATAGCAATTTAATCTTACCCATTTTCCTTAATATTTCACAGTTTTTTTTCCCAAAAGCCTATTTATTAGCACTTTATGGCAAACACCACATTGTCTCTACCTAGTTCCAAATCTTTTTATATCGACCCAGTTGTTCAGTGTGTAGGTCTAGATCTAGATTCAAGGTATATAGAATACATGGTATAATATTGCGCATGTCATTATCCTATCTCTCTCACGCATTTTGTCAACTAATGACGCAATTCTCTTTGCGATTGTTTTTGTTTCTGTTTTTTGTTTTTGATTTGTTGTTGTCTTTTCTACACGCTTTTGTCAAAAAGTGACGTAGATGCGCAGAACGAAAAAGAAAATCAACTCGGAACAGCATACCATGTATTCTGTATAACTTGATCTAGATCTAGATGCATTAAAAAGACAGATGGAAAAAGATGGATAGATGGCTTACCTACCCATCTGGAACAGACTTAACTGCCTCGTTGTATTGCTAAGTATAAGCAGGAAACACGATGTTCTTTCGACGGGCTTACAATAGAAAAAGAAATTAATCCAAGAAACATAGGCGAAAGTGCCACGATTTCTAACGCACTTCAACAGAGCCGTGTACGTTAATTCGCAGATTAACTAGTTAAAGTGCGAAAACTTGCTCATTGAAATAAAATTTCTCACTTTAACAGATCGAACCAGTTAATTCGCGAATTGACTTGTTAATGTGCATGCATATGTACGTATTTCGCACTTTAAAGGTAACATATATGTATGTATATCTCAAACTGCTGCTTAGTCATATCAAACAGATTCTTATTATCTGATCGTCTCACATAGGAGTATTTGTATGCAAAAACCGGACAAAATTATTTTTTGTCTTGATTGCAATATTTTCATCTTAAACCATGTAATAAATACCGTTTTTAATAAATTTACCCTCTTTTAAAACAAAAAAAAATTTCAAGTTTTTTTTTTAATTTTTCAACTGGAAACAAGAAAAAATGCATACAATCGGATATACGATATAACCAAAAAAGATAAAAAGGATCAAAGTTGCAGCCAATATTTTTTTTCTAATCAATACTGGGAGCTTTGCTAAACCATATTTTATACAAATAATTACAAAATAACTCCAAAAAATAAAAAAAATGAAAAGTAACAGCACAAATAGTCAGTTTGAATTGACATAAAAGTGGGAATACGATATGACAAAAAACAACTACATCCGCAAATATCCGCAGCAGATTCTTTTAAAAAATGAAGCTTGATGGTTTATTTTATCCACCCATATACAAATGAGAACCCAATTCCACCTACATCTAAAAAAATTACTTCCCAATGAAAAAGAACCAACAAAAATAGTGTTTTTTTTTTTGCATTTTTAGAACAAAAATTCGAAAAAAATATAAATATTAAAATATTTGTCGTAAAAATGGCTCAATATAATAGTGAACATCTGTAGTTGATTTTTATATACCAAAAATTTCATCAGACTACACAAAATTTTTAAGAAATAATTTAATAAAATGTTTCAAATTTTTTGAAGGTTGATTACAAAAAGAAGTGACAAATTCTTAATCGAAGACTTTGAACTAATATCATAGCCAAAATATGTTGAGCAATAAAAAAAATATTTTAGCCTATTGTTCCATGGGATCTTAGCTATTGTCTGGAAAAAGTTCCCCTTTCAATTTTGACACTTGAAAAATCGACTTTTGGCCGAGTTTTGTAGGCAAATACTCCTATGTGGTCTATTTGCGATCTTAATTATCAATTCCCAAAGACAGAGGCGCAAAACTATAGACAGCCTATTTTAAGGGCCTTAGCGTGATACTAGTATAACAATTGTTTTACTTTAATGCAGTTCTCTAACTTTTCCTGAATTATAGACACATGCTAGTAAGTGTCGTGCTAAGACCATTTTCTAAACAAATTAAAGTTGAACTCGCCTAAATCAATGACAGTTCGTGCGACGGACGTCATTTGAGCTAGTGTGATACTAAACAAATTAAAATCAGACTTTGGTGATTTTAACTAGAGATGCCCCGAATATTCGGCCGTTATTTGGTATTCGGCCCTTTTTTTATATTCAGTATCCGGCCGAATAGTTCAGAATGTTCGGCCGAATACCGAATTTTAAATCTAAAATAAAAACACATATTATGTTTAAAAAAAAATTATCCATTTTATTCAAAAATATTTTTTTTTTGTATTTAAAACGAACTAACGCTAGGTTATGGTGAATAAAAATAATTTTTTCAGCATTCGTTGGTAGCAAACGACTGCGTTTATCTTCGTAAACAATACCGGCTTCTAGGAGACGAGAGGTAAGGCGGTATTACACTATCATATATATATGGCTAATGCTGCCATATAAAATATGGCAAAGCTTTCTAATGTATGACTAGTTCTATTACACTATGTCACATATATATGACCAATTTATATGACAAACAGCTTCGACAAATAGTTTTTGTTCATATATATGACAAAGCGAAATTTGGCTATCACACTGTAGCTTTAAAATTTAAATATGAGTATATGACAAAAAATATTATATGACAAATAATTTTGTATTCGGAAATTTATTTTGTCAAAATAAATATTAGTTTCTATCTTTGTTCGAATAATATTGTCACTTTTCCTTTGGACCGGAGGAAGAGGAAAGGAAAATATAGAAAAAAGTTTAGTTTCGCGAATGTGAGTGATCATTTTTTGAAGTGGAAGAAAAATTTACGTTTTAGGTGTCACAAGCTCTTAAAAAGTCTTTTCTCAACAAAACATCAACACTTTCATCTCAGCATGACTTGGCAACGCTTCGACCAAATCGTCCCCAAAAATGCGTTTGGTGTGATACAAATGCAATTCTTTTTCATGCATGAAATCTCCTATGATTTGGACACATTTAAGGACTTACCAAAAAATGCAGCGAAATTACAGACAACCTTTAACTATCGTGAATGCAATCCTTAGGACTTCAATAAATCCTTACATTCTTTTTTTAGAATGCGACTTCAAAAAATGCAGTCACCATTCTTTTATCGTTAAAGCCTAGTACGCTGCTGAGGTGAAACGAAAATTTTCTGGAGTCTCCAACTCGAGAACGAAATCAGAAACGAAGTGATAGCGAAAAAAATATGGAGAGTTTTATCAGAAAGATGTCAAAATAAATTAAAAAAAAAAAAAACAATTAAAAATCTTATGTCAATTTTTGTTCTCGTCAGATGTGATTTTTTTTTGTTGTCGTGTCGTCTATTGTGGCGCTAACGGTTCCAAATAATTGTTTTCTTCAGTTCGTTTCATCGGTATTTCCTTCGATTTTCATTTTCAAATAAAATTCAACCGCAAAATAAAACAAACTGTCAATTTTTCGTCTCAAATAATGTTACGGTCAATTAATTGTGTGTGAAAAATAAGTGGAGACTTGGTTCTTGTATCGACTACAATTTTCTGTTTTATTGACATTTCACTGTCGAGCTGCGTACTTCATAACAAAAATTACTACGAAATTTTTCGTTTAAGATTTCGTTGTGTCAATTTGTGTATAGAAATTTTCATTTCGCTTCAGCTGCGTACTATGCTTAAGCAATTTTGTTTGTTTCCAATATTTTGTAACCACTGATTGCAATCTTTTGAGACTTCATGCACTCTTTGCATTCTTTTTGTATTCTTTTAAAATCTTGAATTTTTTTGCATCCTTTGAATTTTTGCATTCTTTTGAAGCCTTTTGCATTTTTTGAATTTTGCCTTCTTTTGAATTCAATGCATTCTTTTGTGTTTTTCCCTCCATAATACTAATGTGCGCTCTTAGGTTTAGTATTATGAAGGGCAAAACACAAAAGAATGCAAACAATTCAAAGGAATTCAAAAAACTTCAAAAAAATGCAAAAATTCAAAGAATCCAAAAAACTTCAAAAGAATTCAAGACTTCAAAAGAATGCAATAATTCAAAGGATGTAAAAAAAAGATTTCAAAAGAATGCAAAGAATGCATGAAGTCGTAAAAGATTGTAGTCAGTTGATGTTGACAAACGACTGGAAACAAAAAAGGCTGCAATCTTTTTAATGAAAAAATAAAGGCAACTGCGTTTTTTGAAGTCGCATTCTTAAAAAGAATGTTAAGAATGCAATCTTTTTGTTAAATTAATGAGAGATTTATATAGACTGTATTCGCAAAGATTGCAATCTTTTAAAACTTTGTGTAGCTGCAACAACAAAAAAAGCAAAACTAGGTCCACAATACAAAAAACAAAAACCACATGTTACAACCAGAATAAAATCAATGAACAATTCCTATTTAATTTGATCCATATGCCGACGATAAATAATAAAATTATATGACAATCATATGAGCATATAAAATCAATCGATTTTTATATGACTATATGGCACAAAACTTCCAAATAAATATGACAACGCCTTTATTTTGATATTACACTTTGCCATATATATGGCTCAAAATCATGGCCATATATATGGCGTCATATATATTTTGTCATATAAATATGTCTTTCACACTTATATGACTGTTTTGTGCCATACTTATATGGCAAATTAGCCATATTTATATGCTAGTGTAATATCGCCTGTAGACTTTAAAAAAAATTTTCAAATTTGGATATTGTATTGCGTTTACTGAGCACCACTTGTAAGGGTCTGCCGTCCGATCTTGGCGAACAGTTCTTAAATAAAGTTCGATTTCGTTGCAATCGCAGTCTTTTCAACATCATAATCATTTTGAATATTGTCTGTAGCAGTAGCAACTTCTTCAAAGCACTTCCAGAAACTGTCGTGTGTTTCTCAGGTGTTTTCTTATAAAATGAAGAAGAACTCGCCTCGGAACTGCTTGAATTATAAATAGACTCATCACAACTGATTTTTAGGGGTTCTAAGAGAATTTTTTGTTTTGCTCTCTCGGTTCGGACTTATCCCAAGAAGCTTATTTTAAAACGAGGGTCAAGAAAAGTGACAATCAAATATTTGTCGTTCTCATCAAAGTTGAATCGTTTTTTAAGTTCAAACTGAATTATATCATTTGGAAATGAAATAAGGATTTTTCAACGAAATTAGCTCATATTTGTTCTTAAAAAAAATAGGCAGATCAATGCCATTTGATTCAAGTCTCTGTTTACTTGAGTTTATTTGACATTTTTTGAGTTGATCGTATATGATCTCATTTTTTATGTTTGTACAATGTTTTATATTATCCTCAAGAATTTTATGAAAAAGCCTACCAAATCGGATTCTAGCCTACCAACCTACCAAAGCTGAAAAATCCTACCAAGTTTGGTAGGATTTTACCAAAACGGCAACCGTGCATAGAAGATAGATGCACATAGTTGGCCGAATGTTCGGCTGCCGAATATTCCGCACTTCGGCCTAGAGAGTGACCCAATATTCGGTTTTCGGCCCAATCAGTATTCGCTTAACTTTAATGGAAGTGTTTAAACATAAAGTTTGTTTGACATCGTCTATAAGACGGTGTCTACATTGTCTTTTTACTGAAAGGCATGTTTAAGATTTTAAATGCCTTTAAAAGAGAAGGGTAGACTCCCTATCTCTTTTTTATGCATGTAATATCGTAAATATGCCTTTCAGTAAAAAGACAATGTAGGCACCGTCTAATTAAAGAAAACTCCATTTTCACCTAGTGTTACACTAAAGTTGTTTTAGTATCGTGTTAACTTCACTATAATTTTGCGCCACTAAACTAAAAAAAAAAAAGTTGCCAAAAATAAGCTTGGATTTTGTTGTCATAATCTCATAATCCCTACTCCCGTTGCTTCAGAAAACACTTCTTCTGAACTTTATTTGTCTCAAAAAGTTGACAGTAAAATCATTTTTTCAGCATACCCACTACCACAATTTTCAATAACCAACAAACGCAGCGGTTTTATGGTTATTTGTTTTCCAAACATAAACACCTACATAATTAACCCTCCATCATGTGAACTAAAATAAAAAAATAATAAAAACAGCACATTGATTTGCATGAGCTCCACCAAACACCAACATTCTTACCCCACCCTCGCCTCAGCACCCGTCTTCAGAGCCAACTTACAACATTACGTGCATCTTAAAGCAGGCATTTAGGCCAACAAGAACAACCACCACACCACACTGCAAGTCATACCACAGCGGTAATGATCATGTGTTAAAATTTATTGATTGTCGAGAACGGAACGATGTCCTGCTGGGCTGCATGGGAGAAGTACGTGTGGTCAAGTTACTCAAAGTATAGCCCTCTGTATAGAAACCACTATGGCACCATATCACCAGAATCACCATCCGTTTCCCTGGCGAGCTGCGTGAGCGCTGAACTGAACTGTTCTGAGCTGAGCGCGCACAGTATCCGAAAAATATTCGATGACTCTTGGATTAGTTTCCAATCTATAAGCTCGATACCGATATGCAGGTCGTCTTCATTTCCATTTTTGTTGTTGGCCTGGTGTGTTCGGTCGCGATAAAAATCCATTTAGTCGGACAGAATATTACTAATTAAATGTATCTGCAACATGCATCTTTCATTTCGAACGGAACGACCGACGAACGAAGGCGATATATAAAATATGACGACACTGTGACGACAGACATTTAGACAGCAGGCGGAGGGGTGTGTCTCAGCCACTGACAACAGTCCAGTGTTGCCGGAAGATAAAAATAGTAATTTTTAAAACTTGAACAAAAATCAGTCAGAACTGCATTTGAATTTACTTGAATTTTGAAAAACCTGATCTTAATGATCAAACCTGATTTTTGTTATTATGTTTAGGGAGTTGTTTCATCAAATAATTTTTAAACTTGCTTTTGGCTACTTTGCGAATTAACATCAAAGACCGTCTTATTGGCAGAACAGAATGGAGTCGGAGCTGCAACTGGAGCTGCAGCTGGAATTGCTGTCAAAATGTTGAATACACACAAGGGCAGTTAAAGCTAACAGGGAGCTAAGTTAAAGTGTTAGTAAAACTACACTACACAGACAGGTGCATTTATTTTCCTGGCAAACGCTTTCTGCTTTCATATGGAATCAAGTAGGGTTTTTGACGTCACCCATCTGTCAGAAATATGTGTTCAGTTAATGCAACCCTTTTCTTAATTTTTTTTGAAGAAAATATCACTGAAATGTATATTATGTTAGTTATGTTATGTTATACCACTTAAAATTTTAATCGAAAAAAAATTACTCTCGAACGGTAATTTTAAATAGGCTATTGAATATACTGGAAAATGAGAATAGGTACTACTAAATAAAAATGCTACTAAGTTCACCAATGCGTTTATGACAGAATGGTCACACTGGTCATTTCTCAATATTTTTGGAATAACTGGGAAACTAATCCGAATTTGACAATTTTAGACTCAAAAGTTTTTGTTGAAAATTAAATTTTCTATTAAAATGGATACCAATAGAAATGGAAACCAACCAACAAAATCAAAAATTTCTAATTTTTTTTTTTAAATTGAGCATCACTGTATTTCAAGCAAATATAGGGACAAGAAATAGACAAGAAAAGAACAGGTTAAAGGCTTTAATATGGCATGTTCAAAATGTAAGTTTTGTTTTAAATTGACAGAGATATGCCCACTCAGACCTTGCCATTTCTTATAATTGTTTGCAGTTTTGGCCCCAAAGCCTCTTTTTCGGTACAATATGGCAAATTTCAAATTCGTAAAAATATACGAAATCAAGATTTTAATCAAATATGACATAATGACTATAAAGAATATTTAAATAGTATGTAAGTTCGCAATTTTGTTTTTCGGCTCTTATTAAATGCTTTCAGACCTACAGACTGAACGGCTGGTTTGATTAATATAAGATTTGGAACTAGGTATAAGGAATGTTAAATTTATCATGTAGTTCAAAAAAATAGGCTTTTGGGCAAAAAGTGCGAACAAATAATAAGAAATGGTAATGTTTGAATGGTTATATCTTTGTCAGTTTTCAATTATTATGGCTTTTTTAACATGTCATATTATGGCCATAAGACTCTTCTTTATTTTGTTTGAGCATGTCTTGAGCGTATCTTTGCTGCGAAAAAAGTTATGCGCAGTTAAGAAAAAAATCGTTGCTTTTTCGTTTTTTTTTTTATGTTGGCTTTTGCTTACTTTTCCTGTAAATTTTTACTTGCGATATAGGTACTATAGGGCAAGTTTTGGATTCGTGCAAAAAAAAAATTTCGAGATAACAATCAAACATGACATTACGATGATAGAGAACACGAAAAAAGTGGGTGGCACAATTCTGTCTGTCTGTCTGTCTGTCTGTCTGTCTGTCTGTCTGTCTGTATGTACCTCAACCTACAGCCTAAACCACTGAAGCGATTTTCTTCAAATTTTGAACTTAAGGTTTTTTTGTAACGGTACTTGCCATACAACCGTTAAGGAAAAGCTTATTTATCTCAAAAACGGCTCCAACGATTTTGATAAAAAAAATCAGTGTATTACTGTAGATATAATGTACCTTCTAATAGGAAAACAAATCACCAAAAACATTTAATAACGGTACCTGCCATATAACGGTTTTTTTGATTTTTGGTTTTCTCATAAACCGCTCATCTGATTTCAATCAAATTTTTTGCACAAAAGCTTTGTTAGAATATAAATAATACTGCATACCAACATTTTTGAAAAAATAAATTTTGGATTTTTAAAAAAAGATTCAAAATTTTTTTTTTTGAAAATTCAATATTTCAAAAACGGGTTAATGAATTTTTTTGAAATTTCAGTTTTAAATGTTTATTAATAAATACTCAAAATTTGCATACCAAATTTTTTTTTGAAAAATGTTGCAACAATTTTATATATAAAAAATTAATTTTTAAGAAAACTCCAACGATTTAAATTTTTTTTTTTGCATATATTCATATTTTTTCAAGTAATCAAATGGCATACTTTTTTTTGAGCTCTAAGTAATTTATCAGACTGTTTATACAATTAAAAGAACGATTTAAATATGCTTTTTATACTTTTTCTATAACTACTTGACTATTTTTTTTAAAGTTTTTAGGTCCCACACAACTTGAACATAAGAGCAAGTACGTGCGATCCAGTCGTACATTTTATTTTTTTTTTTTTTAATTATCCATTTCGATAGAAAAATTAATTTCGAACTAAAAGTGCTATGAGTAAAATTGTCAAATTCAGCTTAGTTTCCGAGTCATACCAAAATATTGAAAAGTGACCAGTGTGACCATTCCCTCAGAAACACATGGGCGAATTTAGTTGCATTTTTGGTTTTAAACATGCTTATAGGCCAAACTTCCTTTCCCAAAGGTTTATTCAATAGGCTTAAAGTATTTGTTAATATGTACTTACCTAATAAACTTGAGTTTTGCTTTGAAGTTAATTTTACAAAGTTTATTTTATCTACAAGGTTTTTTAATGAATATAATTGGAAAAACCGATTGCTAAAGCAACAACATGGCAACATTGCTGACCAAACCAATATCCAACAGTCGAAACACGTTCTCAGCTTTTACCGTGACGATGGCCAGCCCCAGATGGGGGCTACTTTCATAAGTAATTTATATGCGTGTAAGGATGGTTGGTGTACGCGCTAATATCGATTTTCATGGGGTTACACTCTTAACATGCAATTACAACACATTACGGTCTCATGCAGATATGCGAATTTGCAAATTATGCATAAACGAAGCTGCTATATACACTCCAGGTGAGGAAGGCAACCTACGACGAAGGAGGTGGAGGTAATATTGAATTTAATATGCACGACCGCGTCAATGTTAATTTTATTTGAGTTTCTAAGATGATTGAGCACGCGAAGTCCTGAAGAATTGAATCGAGTGTGTCTGTCAATAAGGCAAATGTTACGAAATGAATTTTGCAACCAGCATGGGGTAGCAAAATATTTGAAATTCATGTTTGGGCTTTGTAGTTATTTTTGGGTTCGATGGTAGAACCACCTATTGACTTGGGGGTTTGGTTGGTTTGGTTTTATAATCTTTTTTTTTTACAATTATAGTAAAAATTGAAATATTATAATTTAAATTTAGGATTGAAGAACAGACTTCTGACTTTTAAACCGTTATTGTTTTAAATGTAGGATTGAATAACAGGCTTTGGAACCGTTATTGTTGAGGCATTTTGTGTATTGCCGTTGTTTTTTAATATTTGTTTTTCCATTAAAGTCGTTTTGTTTTCTATGAAAGTTTAACTGAACTTACTACAAATTGTTTATGGCAAAGGCTTTCACTATGTCACTTTTTGTCACTGTAAAAGCATTGCGGGCGCTAAGAAATTTGAAGAGGATTTAAAAGGAGATACCGATGCACATTGGTGCTGAATGTTTGAATATCACAATCGGAGGGAAAAATTGAGTCGGGTAAAGCATTCAACATTAGTCTAGTCTCTAGTACGACTGAAGAAAGAATTTCTCCCTTGTGCTCAAGGGTTAGCTGATGAGCATATCTAGAATAGAAAGAAGTACGAGTATTATGTCTGTATTGCTTTAGGGGAGGATGAGGATGAGTATTCCAATTGTGCAATTGTACTGGCTTTTTCACTAGAACACTGTAGCGGCAGAATAATGTAAGTTTCATTGTGGTGGTGTTGGAGAGAAGCAAATACTCCCGTTATAGTTCTATCGCCTATAAATTTTAAAGCTCTCTTTTGAATCCTATCCAATAGGCTCAGGCAGGTTATTGGAGCACCAGCCGACTTATAAGAACTCTACTCGAGTTTTGGACGAACGCTTTATACATATATTAAAGTCAGATCAGAAGGGGCGAAAAATTTCTTGCATCGTTTTTGGCGACGCCAAATATATGATCATTCCAAAAAAAGTGGTCTGTGAAGCACATACCGAAGACTGAAAGTTTTCCGGTTATGGATTGTAGAATTTGTGGTAAGTTTAAATTTTTCATTGACCGTCACTGATATTCTTATAGGGAGAAAAATTTTCGTTTGGCATTTGTGTTTTATTTTGCAACTGTCTCATTGCGATTATTTTTTTGCAAATTGTAATTTGACAACGCACAAAAAAAATTGTTTACACAACGGACACTTTTTTTTGACGATTTTTTTTTTTTCTAACCATCAAGCTTATTTTTTCAAAAGGTTTTATAACAAAAAAAAATTGTTTGAAAAATTTCGAAATGGAACTATGTTGGTATTTTGAAAAAAGTACAAGTGTTGCTAAATTATAACAAAATTGTTCGGGCAAAAATCATAGAAATATATAATAGAAATAAACCGAACATAATTGCAACAGATTCGAATTCTGAACAAAATCCTAGATAAAGTCTGAGAAAATTTGAAAAAAAATGTGCTTCCCTTTCGAAATAAGGTGCAACAAATATTTGAATTTCTCCTCCAGGAAACCACATAAAATTGAACTGTTCCAAATTTGAAGCAAATTGATAAACACTTTAAAGATCTAGCGTCTAGATCGATGTACAGTGGAAGCGTAGACGCACAAACGTACAGACGCAAATACCGGTGCACTGTGGTTCAGGGCAGGACAAAATTCATTTTCTCGACTCGATTTTTGACAGTGCAGTTTGATCAAGTAATAACATTGAATAAATATACATAAATAGAAGTGACACCTAATTACTCAAAGCGCTGCTGGAAGGTGTTGGCCAAAGGAAACAAATAAATAGAAATTATGAAACTTTTGCGTACGCAAACCAATTCTCAAAGGGATATTTAATTTTTTAATATTTCCTTTATTACTGGTTTCCATGACGATTATGGGTCAATTTATTATTTTGTATTTAAATTTTGTTTACAATTTGTGTTATAAAGGTATGGTGGTATTGCTTGTTTTTGTTTCTTTGTTACCATGACTATGATTTTTCAAGCTAAGCAGAAGATTTTATTTTTCTTATTGAAATATAGAACAAAATTATTTGAGGATAGTCTTATTATTATTTCATAATGTGTTTAGATTAATAAAATATATATATGTGGGAAGTTCATTTCAGTTCTTTCATTTTCGATTAGTTTCTTGTTTTATTTCTAAGAAAAATAGTTTTTGCTCTAAGATTTTAATTTAGGGATGTAGCTACATATGCACTGTACATACAACATATTAGAAAGGTCCTGCCAGACGGGCCCAAAGTCTTAAAAGATGGTATTGTAAGAAATATCCTTTTTTTATTTTTTCTTAAATTTCAAAAAACTGTTAAAATTGCAAACCTACCCGCACAAATCTGATTTTTACATATCGATACCTTCCCGTAAGAATGTATTAAGCGACATTTCAAAAATTTTAAAGGCATCGAAAAAAGCCGCTGGTCCAGTTATTTATTAATGTATTTAAAAAATTAAAAAGATTTGGAACGGGATTTTCAACTCAAAATGCCTCTAGAAATCTGTTTATTACAACAAAATACCCAAATAAATAACTGAATAAGAGGTATTTTAAAAAATAAATTTAAAATTTTGAAAATGTCGCTTAATACATTCTTACGGGAAGGTATCGATATATGTTAGCTGACATACTCTTGAATATGAAAAAAATATACCAGACCGGACGGACGGTCGAAAGTTCCTGCCAGACGGGCCTAAAGTCTTATAAGATGGTATTATAAGAAATATCTTTTTTTTTATTTCAAAAAACTGTTAAAACTGCAAACCTACCCGCACAAAGCTGATTTTTACATATATGTTAGCTGACATTTAGGTTAGGTTAGGTTAGGTTAGGAAGGGTGTGCACAGCACAGAGGCTGTTGCGTACACGGGGGCCTGTTGGTCCATTGTGATCCCCTTACAAAAAGAAAGCAAAGATGCTCCTAAACTAATGATTCAGATAGACTGGCTCATTTACGAACCAGCCTGTGCTCTCTATGAATTTCCTCATATTTTCCATTGAGACCTGCGCTAGATCGTCCAGTTCTCCAACAAACCTGATTCTCAAGTAACGGAGGCGGCTTGTTTGGAGGTTTAAGCAATCTCAGAGCAGGTGTTTAGTGGTTTCTATTTCTTCAACATCCTGACAGCTCCTACAACAGTCGGGTGTGAGTACACCCAATCTGGTGGCCATTGTGCCAATGGCGCAGTGACCCGTTAGTACACCTATCAAGATTCTAATGTTCTTTTTACTCAGCGATAGAATATACTGAGCTTCCTTTTCATTAATTCTAGGCCATAGACTTCTAGAGATAACGTAATCGTTCCTGGTAATCCAGGATTTATTGATTTGCTCTTTTGTTATAAGGTCCATTTTCATTTTAATTACTCCGATCGGGATGTCTAGTCCCATGTCTAATTGGCTACTACTGTTTCTATATGATAATGACCCCTTCCTTGCTAGTTCATCTGCTATATCATTCCCTTCTATATTGCTATGTCCAGGAACCCAGCAGAGTTTGACTCGGTTAGTGTTGCAAATTTTGTTCAGTATGCGTCGACATTTTGCCACTGTTATGGATCTTATGGTCTCACTGGCTATTGCTTTGATCGCAGCTTGGCTGTCCACGAAAAATGTGATCTCCTACGAGATCAGTTTTTTCTTGTGTACCAATTCTGCCGCTTTTTGAATAGCATAAATCTCAGCCTGAAAGACACTACACTCATCTGGGAGTTTATATGACTCTCTAATATTAAGGGCTTCACAGAACACCCCGCGGTATTGAAATAGAGAAGTGTTTGTTAAAATCCTTTAAAGGTGGAATATAATCAGTATTCACATCAAGTCCAGCCACTGTGTCATACCATTGTAGGATAAACCCATGACCATAGGTGCTGTGCTTCCAAGAGCCCAGTTCTTTGAGTCGAAATGGGCTTTTGGGTGCTGTGCATCTAGTGTACTCGTTTAAGGGTGGAAGATTTGAAATAATTTCCAAACCTGCCTGTGACGTAGACCTCTGTGCCCCCGTTATTCCTATACAGGCTAGTCTCTGTACCTAATTCAGGTTTTTGAGATAGCTTACTTTTTCAACAGCCTTCCACCACACTATAAAACCATAGGTAAGTATGGGGCGAACTTTTGTCGTGTACATTCACTGAATAACCTGCGGTCGCATACCCCACCGTGTACCAAAGGTCTTTTTGCATGTGTAGAAAGCGCATAGTGCTTTTTTCATTCTTTCCCCTGTGTTACGTTTCCATGCTAGCTTGGAATCAAGGATAACTCCAAGATATTTAGCTTCCTTGGAGAGTTTCAGAGGAATATCATTTAGTCTGGGAGGAGTAAAATCCCCTAATTTCTTTTTATTCGTGAACAGAACTAGTTCGGTTTTTGTAGGGTTAACCCCGAGACCGTTTTGTGTTGCCCAAGAAGATAGTTCTTTAAGTGAAGATTCCATAATATCTTTGATGGTGGTAAGATACTTACCCGATATCAAAATTACTATGTCGTCTGCATAGGCCACGATTTTAACGCCCTGATTCCTAAGTCTTGTAAGAATTTTATTAACAACTAGGATCCAAAGGAGAGGTGAAATAACCCCTCCTTGTGGCGTGCCTCTTGTAACTGTTTTCTCAGCAATAGTATCTCCAAGTCGCGAGTTTATGATTCTGCCATTGAGCATGGTATAAATCCAGTCTACAATGGCAGGCTCAACTCCAACCTCTTCCAGAGCAGATTTAATTGACTCCATTATTACATTGTTAAACGCTCCCTCAATGTCCAAAAATGCTGCCAGGGTATGTTCTTTGTGCTCGAGACTTTTCTCAATTTGTGAAACGACTTCATGCAACGCAGTCTCCACTGACTTACCTTTAAGGTAAGCGTGTTGGTAGTTGCACAAAATGTTTGGGTTGAGAAGGTCTCTAACATGCAGATCAATAATTCTCTCCAGTGTCTTGAGGAGGAACGAAGAGAGACTTATTGGTCTGTAATCTTTTGCAGTCGAGTGTGTTGGTTTCCCAGCTTTTGTAATAAAGACAACTTTAACCTTTCTCCAGCTGGTAGGGACGTATCTAAGTTTAACACAACTTTTGAAGATTACCTTAAGCCATGGGGTGATTATCTGTAGAGCATGTTGAAGAAATGCCGGAATTATATCGTCTGGTCCAGCTGATTTAAAGGGTTTGAACGAGTTTATTGCCCACATAATCTTCTGCTCTGTGATAACCTGATCCATTTCAGGTGCTGATTGTAGAGCTTCTAAGGAGTCTGGTTGTTTATAACCTGAGTCCTCAGGGCTCTTAAAGTCAGGAAAATACGTTTCCATAGCTGACATTTATTTGTATATGAAATAAAATATACCAGACCGGACAAAAGGACAGTCTGTGGTACATCATATTGCCTTTTCGTGCCACTTTAAACTATACTGTCCTCCATCTATCGCACCCATCCATAACCTTCAGGTTTGAGTGTTGTAGGGTGATTCTAGTTAGCGTTGCGATATATTGCGTCCTTAAAAATTGTTTGGTCGGTTTTGAACCACAGGGTAATAAATTAGAGGCATCATAATTTAAAAATAAAAAAAAAGGATATTTCTTATAATACCATCTTTTAAGACTTTAGACCCGTCTGGCAGGAACTTTCGACCGTCCGTCCGGTCTGGTATATTTTTTACTTGCGATATAGGTACTATAGGGCAAGTTTTGGATTCGTGCAAAAAAAAATTTCGAGATAACAATCAAACATGACATTACGATGATAGAGAACACGAAAAAAGTGGGTGGCACAATTCTGTCTGTCTGCCTGTCTGTCTGTCTGTCTGTCCGTACCTCAACCTACAGCCTAAGCCACTGAAGCGATTTTCTTCAAATTTTGAACTTAAGGTTTTTTTGTAACTCTCCAGAGGGGAAATTGAAATTTTTTTTTTAGCTCAAAAAATAACGGTACTTGCCATACAACCGTTAAGGAAAAGCTTATTTATCTCAAAAACGGCTCCAACGATTTTGATAAAAAAAAATCAGTGTATTATATTAGATATAATATACCTTTTAATAAGAAAAAAAATCACCAAAAACATTTATTAACGGTACCTGTTATAACGGTTTTTTTTATTTTTGGTTTTCTCATTAACCGCTCATCCGATTTCAATAATATTTTTTGCACAAAAGCTTTGTTAAAATATAAATAATACTGCATACCAAAATTTTTGAAAAAATAAATTTTGGATTTTTAAAAAAAGATTCAAAATTTTGTTTTGAAAATTCAATATTTCAAAAACGGGTTGATGAATTGTTTTGAAATTTCAGTTTTAAATGTATATTAATATATACTCAAAATTGGCATACCAATTTTTTTTTTTGAAAAATGTTACAAAAATTTTATATATAAAAAATTATTTTTTAAGAAAACGGGAAATGGCATACTTTTTTTGCGCTCTAAGTTATTTATCAGGCTGTTTAAACAATTAAAAGAACGATTTAAATGCTTTTTTATACTTTTTCTATAATTACTTGAATATTTTTTAAAGTTCTTAAGTTCCACACAACTTGAACATAAGAGCAAGTACGTGCGATCCAGTCGTGCATTTTATTTTTCATATTTAAGAATATGTCAGCTAACATATATGTAGAAATCAGCTCTGTGCGGGTAGGTTTGCAATTTTAACAGTTTTTTGAAATTTAATTAAAAATAAAAAAGAATATTTCTTACAATACCATCTCTTAAGACTTTGGGCCCGTCTGGCAGGACCTTTCAACCATCCGTTCGGTCCGATATATATATTTTTTTTTTTCATATTCAAGAATATGTCAGCTAACATATATGTAAAAATCAGCTTTGTGCGGGTAGGTTTGCAATTTTGACAGTTTTTTTTAAATTGAAGAACAAATTAAGAAAGGATATTTCTTATAATATCAATTTTTTAAATCTTAGGCTTGTCTGACAGAAGCTTTTGACCGTCTGTCAAGTATGTTTTTTTATATATAAGATGGCATAAGCTTACATATGTGCGAAAACTTTAGGTAGGTAGGTGTTTCAGTTTTGTCAATTTTATAAAATTTTGAAAAAAAATATGTGGCAACCCTGCGTCTACAGTGAAAGAACCATATCATAATTTGTTGAGTTGATTTAATATGTATTGGGATTATACGCAGTTAACGTGTTATATTAAATACATTATTCTCTGACTAATCAATCACTTTTTTTAATACCAAATCTAAAAACACGTCTGGCAAGCTATTTTCGTACACCAAAATTGGTCTGGCATCTTTTTTTGTCATGTACAAAAAGACATAAGTTATTATAAATTCAAAAATCAGCATTCTAAAAGTAGATATGTTGCATTTGGAAGTTATTTTACATTTTGAAAAAAAAAATAGGTGGCAACCCTAGAATTGCGGAAATTTTCTCAGATCTTTATTTTTTGACTAATCTGTTCAAGAATAGAGAATACACTAAGTTTTAGCCTTGTACCTATCAAATTTCTCAAGTTATCCAATATCTTTTATTATAATCTTTAAGAGCTTTAGGCTCGTCTGGCAAGTACTTTCAACCGCCAAGTCCATCTGGCATAATTTTTTTCACGCATAAGAATGTATAAACTAAATTATAAATAAGTTTCAGCCTTGTGCGAGGAGGTTAATTTTGACCCTTTTTTTGCATTTTGAAAAAATCAGATGACGCCAGACCGTGGTTTTCATACTTAAATAGTCCCAAATCAAGCATACACAAAGTTGTAGCCTTGTGTCTAGTAGGTTAGTCAAAGTGGCTGGTAGCTCTTAGACTATATGTACCTACTTGCTCAGCAGTGTAAGTCATATATTTTAAACAAGACAAACACTTTGTTTTTGAAACCGTTTGGTCACCTTCCCGAAGTTAAAGA
The DNA here is from genome assembly GCA_963921185.1 of Dasysyrphus tricinctus. Lineage (NCBI taxonomy): Eukaryota > Metazoa > Arthropoda > Insecta > Diptera > Syrphidae > Dasysyrphus > Dasysyrphus tricinctus. The sequence goes on along the minus strand of OY992533.1, from coordinate 27,780,258 downwards.
GCGTGGCTTCAACCATGAGAAGTGCAACAGGTCCATTGCTAGGACATTACTTATAACATCTTGCTCAGAAGCTCTGATTGATGTCTTTAATATCATAATCTCCACGCATATGAAGCTTTAGTTGGTGAACTCAGACCTGAAGCGATTTGTCGTGAAGCATCGACAGATCCACACCTAGATAGAAGTTGTTTTTGTGTTTAAAAATCAGTCTTTGTTGCAAAAATCATAACACTTAAGGATATCCTATCCAACCCACAAACAATACAATACACTGTATAGGCCAGGAAGCCACTAGAACCTCCTTCTTTGCGCAGAGGTGGTACTATAGACCATGAAGAAACGAGGACTCTTCTTGATTCTAGTTTATGGTTCTATAGTTGATTTTTTATTGCCCATAGTAAACTATAAATTTTTTTGATTGCAACTCGTAATCAGTTGAATAGATACATCCATAACGTGAGAACCGCAGTATCACAGATAATAGAGTTACATACGCATCCCAGTACAAATAAAAATTACCAATTTTCAATACTTTTCCTTTCAAGTTTTTTCTTCTGCCTCAAAAATTAAATCGACAGAGACGTTATAATAAGAGTTTTTTACTGTAATGAATTTTTACTTGCGATATATGTAGGTACTATAGGGCAAGTTTTGGATTCGTGCAAAAAAAACATTTCGAGATAACATTCAAACATGATGTTACGATGATAGAGAACACGAAAAAAGTGGGTGGCACAATTCTGTCTGTCTGTCTGTCCGTACCTCAACCTACAGCCTAAACCACTGAAGCGATTTTCTTCAAGTTTTAAACTTAAGGTTTTTTTGTAACTCTCCAGAGGGGAAATTGCATTTTTTTTTAATCAAAAAGTAACGGTACTTGCCATACAACCGTTAAGGAAAAGCTTATTTATCTCAAAAACAGCTCCAACGATTTTGATAAAAAAAATCAGTGTATTATTGTAGATATTATGTATATACCTTTGAATAAGAAAAAAATCACCAAAAACATTTACTAACGGTACCTGCCGTATAACGGTTTTTTTTATTTTTGGTTTTCTCATTGACCGCTCATCCGATTTCAATAAAATTTTTTGCACAAAAGCTTTGTTAGAATATAAATAATACTGTATACCAAAATTTTTGAAAAAATAAATTTTGGATTATTGAAAAAAGATTCAATTTTTTTTTTTGAAAATTCAATATTTCAAAAACGGGTTGATGAATTGTTTTGAAATTTCAGTTTAAAATGTATATTAATATATACTCAAAATTGGCATACCAATTTTTTTTTTTGAATAATCGTAAAAAAATTGTATATATAAAATATTAATTTTTAAGAAAACGACTCCAACGATTTTTTTTGCATATATTCATATTTTTTCAAGTAATCAAATGGCTTACTTTTTTTTGAGCTATAAGTTATTTATCAGACTGTTTATACAATTAAAAGAACGATTTAAATGCTTTTTATACTTCTTCTATAATTACTTGAATATGAATTTAAAGTTCTTAAGTCCCACACAACTTGAACATAAGAGCAATTACGTGCGATCCAGTCGTGCATTTTATTTGAATAGCCTTTAATGAAACTTTCGACGCCTATACTTCTTTTTTTGTTATCACTCACATCCAAAATCTGCTGTGGGCTCTAACTCTGTCTATTTTTGTTAATTCCCAACTTCTGTAATATAAACAACGATAATGATTTTGCGCCCCCTTAGATTGCAATACATATAAACAAAATTAATTGAATTATTAATTAAACAAAAAATAAACTTTTTTGTTTATTTCTAACTTCTCATGAACAAAGACGATGATTTCACCGCCCCTTAAAATTGGAATACTTACTATACAAATCGTATTTTCTAATCAAATTTTGTTTAATTTTTCAATAAAAAGAAAATTTCAAATAAGAAAAGATTGGTTTACAACTTCCGATGCATAACGTAGATGATTCTGCCATTTGCCGCCCCTAAATCCTGGAGCCCGGGGCGGCCGCCCCCTTCGCCCAGCTACGCCACTATATATATGTAGTTTAAACTGAATTTAAAAGAAGATGAAGAGTAATTTAAGGACTAGTTACAAATTTTGTTGACAAAAAATCAGCTATGTACATATATAGAAAAGAGAAGGTATCCCCTATGAGGACCATCCCTATTTGAATATCTTTCGAAAATTTGCTACATATACGAAGTGCGTCATCAAATCGGGCTTAGCAATATTTAATAATCTAATCTAATCTAATCTAATCTATTTAATAGAAAGGAGTTTCAGCATAGATAAAACAAAACAACAAATCGGAAGTAAAAGTTAACCCTTAATTTTATATTTCGATCTAATAAAGGGTGTTTTTTTAAGAGAAAACTTTAAGTTGGTAACACAATTTTAGCTGGCGGCCATTTTGTCAGCTGTTAAGTTATTTATTTTTAGTTTGGTTTGGCATTTGAACATGAATGGACTGACGCCTGAATAACGCTTCCAAATTGTGCAAATGTGCCCGAAACAAGATTGCCGTTGATTCCAATTTTCACAAGCGAATTTTGTTTAGTGATGAAGCTCACTTTTGGTTGAATGGATACGTCAATAAACAAAACTGCCGTATTTGGAGTGATGATAATCCTCAAATGTATGTTGAGACACCCACCGTTACATCCACAAAAACGGACTGTTTGGTGTGCTTTATGGGTTGGTGGAATAATTTGTTCGTACTTCTGCTAAAACGATGCTGGCCACAACGTTACTGTCAATGTTGACGGCTATAGATCCATGATTACTGACTTTTTCGCTCATCAATTGAACAACCATGATGTGCAGGAGCTGTGGTTTCAACAAGACGGTGCAACATGTCACACAGCTCGTGTCACGATTGATTTATTGAAGGAAATGTTTGGTAACCGCATAGTTTCACGTTACGGACCCGTGCACTATCCTCGAAGATCGTGCGATTTACCCCGCTTAACTATTTTCAGTAGGGATATGTGAAGTCGCTAGTCTACGCTGATAAGCCCGAAATGATTGACCACTTGGAGGACAACATACACCGCGTTATTGCCGATATACGGCCACAAACGTTGCAAAAAGTTATCGAAAATTGGACCTCCAGCTTAGACTACGTCCGAGCCAGCCGTGGCGGTCATATGCCAGAACCCAGAAATCATATTTAAGTTATAATGCCAGAAGATTATCCTTCGAATAAAGTAAATTTCATGTCAATTAAAAAGAAAATCATCTTTATTTTATTCCATTTCAAAGTTATATACATACTTCTAAAAAACACCCTTTATTAAATGGAATAGGGATACCTGGGTTTGAGGGAAATGAATAATTACATGACTTTTTTGTCATGTAAGAATATAAATATAAATATAAATATAAATACGTTTACACCCTTCACACACATTTATATTAAATATCGGCTCAAAATTACCCTTTAAGCAAAGATTCCGATTAACTTTTGCCACGACCTACATTACAAGAAAGTATAGGTATGTACATTCAGTTACCACCAGCCGTTGGCGGGAGTTTACTTTGTGTGTTTTTAAAGAGTTTATTTTTGTTGTAACTGGAAGCGCAAAATAAGCAACCCATCATCACGAAATGCTCTTCCGTACAACTTTCTTTGATTAAGGTTTTCATACTACTGCTTGATAGGTACATTCAACTTCTGCCTGGAATATAATCGAAACTTTGCCACTTAAATCATGAGAAAACAAAACAAGAAGTTCAGCTAAAACAAACTTCACAAGCTATTTTCGTTTTTTTTTTTTTTGTATTTTTGAATCATTCTAAGATTTTCGTGTAGTTCTGAGTTTTGTACGGTTTTCGTTCAGCCGACCCAGCAGTTTAAGTAAAATAGTTCAACATGCCATTTCTTTACGGGAAAGCGGATGAAAAGTACGTTAAGATGGATAGCGGTATGAAAAATCAGAAATTAAAGCCTTTGGATTCATATAAGTTCCACTTAAGTGCCCAGCTGGAAGGAAACCGAAAAAGCAGACCATGTGATATTTCAATTCGTGTAATGACATCCCCAGATAAATTGGTTGAAATATGTACTTCAGTTTTGGATGCAATTCCGTTACCGTATCCTTTTTATTGGAATGTTCTTGAGGTCGCAGATTGGATACGAAAATTAGGATTCCCCCAGTACCAGGTTTGGTGTTTTGTTATGTTTATTTTTAATTTATGTATCTAAAAAGTAAAATTCGTTTAAGATTACTTTTAAGAAGAACCAGATAAATGGAAAAAGGCTTTTGCTCTTGGACGCATCATACTTGGTCAAAATGAATATACAAAATTTTAACCATCTTAGAATTATTACTCATGCTATTCGGAATCTTTATGGGTTTGAGAAATCTTTATACAACAGAAGTATTTCAATGCCTCACCGAGATCTAGATAATCTTTACAAATTTTTCCGAACGAGAACTGGTCCCAAGTATGACATGGCTCGTCGTACAGATATCGGTAGAATGAACCTTCTCATAAGACCTCGTTCAAAGTACGAGACTCATTGGCAGTCATTGGAGCGGTGGTTGAAGCACACAGATCCCTATGAAACGGAATATATTGGTGGAATTACTCGACGTAACAACGCCATGTTTAACCTTCGAAAAGCAAAACCTTCTTCGATTGATCAGAAAAACAGGTATCTTGATTGCAGTGGGATGCCACCGTGTTTGTGTAAATGGACTATCGAGAAAGATCTTAGAAAACCTTGGCAGCTTAAATGTCTTGCGATAAGGAATAAAATTTGTCATAAAATTCAACCTAATGGCTACGAACGCAAATGTTTTGAAATTTGCACATGCTATGAGACTCAAAAAGATTTAAGTCTCTTAAAAGAGTACATTCCCCGAAAGTATGCTGCAACATATAATAATCGAGATTCTATCGATCGAACTGGAAGAATTCGTTCATCAGAGTTATGATTCCATTGTTAGTGTTGTGATTCATTTTGCTATCGAAATATCTGTTTTCTATGATTTCTGTTAATCTGTGTTCATTCACAAATTTAAAGTAAGGAACACGTATGTATAACATTTTATTTTATTTTTGTTGTATTTATAGTACCTTATTATAAATTCAAGGATGTTTTTTATTTGACTTCTTCTATACAACTGACTCAAAGCTATCTTAATTCTATACGTCTAAAGAGATAGAGAGATGACCAACAGCATGAGACAGTGTTACCAGCCTACATACATCATCCTCCTCCTTTAGCCTCGGGCAAGATAAATGTATGTTTCTAAGCGCATAGAAACATAAAGGATAAAACCTATAAATTTTCGTTTCTATCTAAGTAGGCATGTAAGTATTTAATATGCATACATATGTAGTTCCTAGCTTAGGAACTTTTCAATTACAAATATCTTTTAATTTAAATTCATTCAGATTTATGTACATGTACATACAATAAATAACTATCTTTAGTATGTTCATAGATATAATAATACATATACATACAAGATTCATTATAAATTCATGGAAACCAAAGGACAATTCATAGTTGTGGATTTGTAAACATAAATTACATTTTTTTAAATAGTTACTTGTACAATATTTATATTAGGTATATAAATTAAATGAAAATAAAAAAAATAGAAATGATAATAACTTATGTTTGTAGTTATATATTGGTATTCCTAAATTGCCTAACTTACATTTTTTACATTACCATTTTGTTATTTTTATTTTTTTTTTTATTTCACTATAATTTATTTTCATATGCATAAATTAATGTGCTAATAGAACTTATGTCATTTGTTTATTGTATTTTTGTTTCCATTATTACTTTTATGTTACTTTAAATCCTGCTACGCCTTTAATATATCAATGCACTTATGCCATGTTCATTGTGGATTTTACTTATGAGGGTCTGAAGAAATCTGGGCTTCTTACTGAGCGACCGAATCTAGTAGTGTATGTCGAGTGAGGAATTTCTTGCTTCTCGTGTTTGCAAAGATCTTCATGTGAATTGTTGCTGGTTAATTAACCAAGTATCTTTTTGATAATTCGGCAAAGAAGATTTCTCGGTGGAATTTTGCTCGTATGGTAATCTTATCTGAGGTGCATTTAAAGACTGAGGTGCATTGTATTTCGCCGAATTATCTTCATTTCTAAACCAATATGATCGCTCCGTATTATGATGTGCTATTACGCACCCAAGTTCCCATTTGTTGTTAAGTCTATAAAATATATTGTCACCTTTTTGAAATCGAGTTCTTTTCTCGGACGACTAACACTTACCATTCGTTTCTGTGTTTCTTCTCAAAGCTTTGTTGTAACAGAAGCAAGTGTGCATATGCATGCCTTATCCATGAAGACTATCTCCAAAGCAAGGACCATACTTATACACGACTTGGAACGGGCTGGTGATGTTCAAAGGGTAGACATGGTGCATTCAAGAGGACACAAGCGTACACAAGCTTTTTTCAAAACAAACCTCTGTCTATCAACTCCTACTCTCACCTCCCCGCGATGAAAATCGTGTGCCTAGTACTTTTAACTGAAGGTGGGGTTCCAATCCATGTGGACGGTTTTAGGGGGAAGCAAACGAGAGAGGGGGGGAGGAGTGTTCCCACTAAGGCACTTCTCCTTTATCCAGGCAGCAGCGGAAGAATTCTGCAGATAGAATCAACGGAAGCGTCTAGTCTACAGTTCCAGTTAGGTTGAACTACTTAGTGAACACCTTTTACGGGCTACTACGACATATTCAGAGCTCAGGCCTATAAGGAGCGGTTAATATGGCTCCCCGCCTTTGGAGTTATATTATAAGGGTCTGGTCCTCCAGGTTGGGGGTCGTGCCGTTTGGGTGACTTCCCGGCCACTTAAAGCTATTTAGTTGGGAAGCAACAACAAGCCTCGGATGCGGACGGATTTACACAATGCATCTCACAATGCGATCGACGCAAGGCACTCCTCCAGTATCAAGGATGTCCGAACGTTCCGAGGAGACAACGTTGATTCGGACCACTACCTCGTTGTAGCCAAGGTAATGCTACGGACATCCAGACCAAAGCCAAAGCAGGGGTATACAATGAGGAAGTTTAACGTCGGATGGCTACAGTCGCAAGAAATCACCAGGTCCTTCTCCAATCGAGTCTCTCGTCCCCTCTTAAATAGTCCTATGCCACCAACTGCAAACATCGAGAACCAGTGGAAGAATTGCCAGGAAGCTGTCAGAGATGCCGCCTCTGACGTGCTGGGCACTGCACGACCACCACAGCGAAACCCCTGGTTCGACGAAGAATGTCTACAAGTACATGCAGCCAAACAACAGGCATACAAAGTGGCGCTGCATAGAAGGACCAGAGCTACTCGCGAGCTCTACGAGCAGAAAAGGAGAGAGGAACACAAGCTTCTAAGAAGGACAAAGAAAGAGCATGAGAAGCGTGCGATCGAGGGAATAGAGGGATGCCATTGCAGGAATGAAGTTCGGAAGTTTTACCAAAAGGTAAAGAGAACCTCCCAGTGTTACAAGGCCCGGACCGAAGCCTGCAAGGATGATCAGGGGAACATCGTGGTAGAATCGCAGTCGGTGCTGAGGATATGGAAAAATCATTTCTGCAAATTGTATAACGGCGATGACGAACCGAATTCTCCTACCATGCATATTGCACCATTCAACCTAGATGACGTAGGCCAACAATTCCGTCCACCCGATCTCGACGAAGCGAAGATAGCTATATCTTAACTTAAGTCCAATAAAGCTGCTGGAGCTGATGGCCTTGCGGCTGAGCTATCCACAGCGGCTGGCGATGAATAGGAGTATGCACAAGCTCATCTGAAAAATATAATGGGAGCCGGAGGAAAGCATTCCCTATGAATGGAACCTCGACATTGTTTGCCCGATCCTCAAGAAAGGCGATCCTCTGGACTGCATTAACTCCACAGGCATTAGTCTTCTCAATATCGCCTACAAGATCTTCTTTGCCGTACTTTGTGAATGCCTGAAGCCATTCGTCAACAACCTGATAGCACAGATAATAGAGTTACGTATATATTGCATTAAGTGCAAATAAAAATGACAACTTTTTCAATCGACTATTTTAAGCGATTTGTCGGGGTCAAACCATGCAACCTTATCATACAGAGCAAAATGTAGCCCACAGAACACGATCATCCCCAAAAGACGTCGACCAGTGAGTTGGACTCCAAGATACACATCTTTCGATTAAACTTCGGATACCAAAGCAACCCTTTTGAGTATAATTCGTGTTCGATCATTCTTGTCAGTTCTACACACAGGCACAATTGACTGTTTATCCAAGGTAAAGGAAAAGCCACACGTTTTTGTTTCATAACACCCCGACTCCACAAGAGATAAATTCTATCAGGATGCCCTTGACAGTAGATATCCAATGGAGTCATTCCGTTTCATCTCTTGTTGGGATGTCAGAGATATGTATCTGCGATTATATCTTGACAGAGATCGCTGACATGAATTATGACAGATGAAGATTTTTTTGCTTGTTGTCTCGTTTTTTCTCATTGTTTTGTGTATCTATCCATATCCATTTGTAACAGTTTCTTTTTCGGCAATGGAAATTAATTTTTTTTTTTTATTTTTGGAAACTAAAAATTAATTCGGTTTCGCTCTAGTGATTTGTTGTACAATTTTTGGAAATTGCGTGTTCTTATAAAAAAAAATGTATATTTTGTAGGTAATTACAGTGCTGACAAAAGCAACTTTTTGCAAGAGATAAAACTCTGGTGTATAACTGCCTGGATTTTAATTTAGTTTTTAATAGTTTTATTAATAAATGCTCTATCTAATTATTACCACTCGCCACACCAAAAATAATAATAACAAAAACGATTTATATTTTTTAATATTCTCCTTCTTACTAAAAGAAAAATATCGGTATTCGCTTTGCAACCAAAACGAACACGGTCGAATAGCTGGTTTCTTTTCATTTGTGCACAAAAAACCAGCCACCAAACTCTCATGCTGTCTTGATATGGAATGAAATATCATAACATGATTTGCCCAGCATAGATAGAAGACAATGCAAGACATAAATATCTGATATTTAGTTGGAGAGGAGAAATTGGGGCATATGCATGCATAAAAATGAAGTACTTACTACCAGTAGAAGGTTAAAGTTAATACTGGTACTACTAGTAGAAGCTGAAACTCATAGGGGCGTATTCATAGAGAATTACTAAAGTCGTGATTTCTTGATCTATAGTTTAAGGCTTGTTGGTTAAATAAACACAGCTCTTATTCATAGTCAATTTCCCAGCTGTGTTTAGTAGAACCCCAGGTTAAGGTTGTGTTCTACTACAATTATACTTCAAATGATGACAGGTCAAAGAAAAAAAAATACACATAAATTTCCAAAGTGTAAATTTTGTGAGGTGGTGGTCCTTCCTCATATTGCATGTCGAAAAAAGTAAACAAAAACAAAACTATTAAATCAAAAATCTGAATTAAAACTCGAACAAATACTCTATAATATTTAAAGATGAACAACAAAGAAAATATAAAACGCGAACGCCAGGAAAACTGGTCGCATCCACAGAAGGAACTTTTTTCTTTTTCTATTCTTCTTTTTTTTCTATTTTCTTTTTCTTGGTGGCACATTTTACAATTCATTAAATGACTCATATTCATCGTAAATATACATATCTTCTTCAATTGTGGTATCAAACGTAATTTTTTAGGAAGATAAGTTTACGTAGCATTTACATATTTGATAAAAACCACATTTTCAGCTTTTTAATTCACAGAAAAAAATCAAATTTGACATTTGGCTGTGATAATAACTACTTAAACACAGCATTTCCTATGTTTAAAGTTAGACCACAGGTTTAGCCCTAAGCTTAGGTTTAAATTTATTCATGAATAGCCTAAACTCTGGACTTGCTTAGTAACAAGTTAGCAAGAGTTTAGCAAACATCTATGAATATGCCCCATAGTATTTACTGTGTTTGTCCCTGATCACACGTGAAGAAATTGAAGCATTTTCTGCGATTTGTGATGGTGAGCGGGGAAACTTGCAGAAGAGGGAAGGGGATGAAATATTTTAAAATATTTGAAAATATTCGGTGTAGAAAATTGACGTTCTCTTTTGCGTTGCTTTTCCTATCCAATCCAACCAATCAAATCGTGTCTTTCATTATGAAAATACGAAAAACACAAAGAGGAGAACAAAATCTGCTGAATAATTTTCTTCACATCTGAACACTTTCGTTCTTCACGTGTAAGCAGGCACTTTGGTAGGTATGCATAAAATAAAGTTTATACTAGTAACCACATACTAGTAGTAAATACTGAATTCATCCAAGTAAATACTACTGATTCACCCAAAATTGGTAGTATATACTGAATGAATGGGCCTTACTAATAATCAAATTTAGTGTTAAGCTTAAAAGAAAATCTCCAGATTTAAGAAAATCCACATACCAATAACGAATTTAATCTCCAGTTTAGTCGTTAGCAATATGTCAAAATTTAATACATAGAAATCCATGATTAAAGTCGAACACTAAATAAAAAGTGTTGCCTTAGTACTGTTTTATGGTATTTAAATTTGTATTAATTCTTTAATCTGTTCCCAAGTTATCAGGTTGATTTCAATAGGTATAGGTATTGATTAATAATAAATAAATAAATTGGGTGGCACAACAGCTCGTGGAGAACCAGGGCCTAGTGACTTACAACTCTCAACCATTCCTGTGTGCGTGTTTTTGGCAGGAATGGAGGGGACCTACAGTTTTATGCCGATTCCGAACGGCTACATGAGAAGCACTTTTGAGTGACAAACATACTCTTGGAGGATTTGTCAGTTCTTCGCAACAGGCAGTACCTCGGATAAAACATTTCTGTGCTTAGGTGAAATGGCTGGGAATCGAACCTACACTTTCGGCATGACAGTCCTACGCACCAACCATCATGCCACGAGGCATTGAATTGATGGGTTGGTTTATATCTTCAGATTTTAGTCTTACAGTGAAAAAGAAGAACTTGAGTTAGACGTATATACTTTATTTATTGTTTGTATGTTTATGTATTGCAACAGGAATAGATTATTTAATTTTTTCGAAAGTATTTGGTACGTCTGGATCTTACGTTAAATACGCGGTTGATTTGTTTATTCCGTTTTATTTATTTACATACCCAATTACGTATATCTAAAAAGTAATTTTTTGTGTTGAACGGCAGTCGATTTAAGATTTTTTCAGGTGTATAGAGCACACCTTTACACGTAAACATACCTAAAGCCATTCTTCGAATTACTTGTCAGAGAAATAAATGTTTGAAAAGCGTTTCTCATAAAATGGCGTGGTTTGGTAAAATATTTATGAATTCAGAAAGGCGTTCGTTTCATATTTTACTATAATTGAAAAGAATAAAACGCGAGAAAAAACAGTGGAAACAACAGAACTCTGACCCCTAAAAAAATATTAAACAGATTGGCAGGAAGAGAAATATCACTTAAAATCCCGAAAGAAAATAATTTGTTGCAATTTCGTAGGTACTGATATGCGCATGTGTCAAAAACCATTAAGTTAACTCAAAATATGCATGTTCTTGTATAATTTTAATCAACTATGTTCATAAAATAAAATTAAAACCGTCCAAACCCTTTGAACTTATTGAATACTTTAGTACTGAAAAAGGTGCTGCTAAAAAACAATACGGCAATACTTATCTTCACTCTTTGAACAAAAAAAAACAAATCGAAATTCATCTGTCATTTTGCCGAGCAAGAGGAAATTGTATTAAGATTTTAAATCGTTAAACTAGTGAAAAAAGCTTATTAAACTAAATAAAAAGTGTTATATAATTAGTGTAATGAACACTAGAAATACTTTATTAAACAAAATATAAAAGAAAACAGGTGGTGCTACGAAAAATCCTGTAAAAATGCCTATATTAAAGAGTGTACAAATATTTCATTTCACAAGCTAGTTTTTTTCTGATATTTCTACATAAAGTAATGTGAAGTGATGTTTTTAAAGTTATTATATGATCGTAGAATACTTTTAAATTGAGATATTTCATGAAATTTTGCTTAAAAGAATCTAATTTGTTGCAAATTAAAATATACTTCATTCGAGTGATTTAGTTGAGATTCATCTGTCAAATGAGAAATTCTCGTCCAGCAGGGACGGATTAAATTTTGTTGGTGGTGGCAAGGCACTCAAATCCTATTAGCGCTTCATGTGCAGAGTTATTTTTAACGTTTTGAATGAAATATTCTCAAAGGGATTTCTACTGTTGGCCTGGCCTTATCTATCATAGCAGTTTTGTATTTTAATCAAGAAGTCAGTTTGAAAGTATTCTATGATAGTGTATTAACCTAAAAACACCACTTCACATAATTTGAATTGATATCAAAAATTTGCTCACTCCGCGTTATAGGTGTTTTTATTCATGTTGGATTTGGTTTCCAAGTTGTGTTAGTTTAATATATGGAATAAAATAAAAGAATATATAATTTTTTTTTTTTATTATAATTTTATTATTTAAAAAAAATTTAAAATAACAGTCACAACTTATAATTTGTAATTTGGCGACGCGTTTCGAAACTAAAATTTCATCTTCAGGCGCAAATTTTGTTAGGTGTTTATCTTTTTTGAAAATTTGCGCCTGAAGATGAAATTTTAATTTTGAAACGCGTCGCCAAATTACAAATTATAAGTTGTGACTGTTATTTTTAACTTTTTTAAAATAATAAAATTATAATAAAAAAAAAAAAAAAATTATAATATATTCTTTTATTTTATTCCATATATTAAAGGTGTTTTTACATTGTTTAATGCCGCATGTTGTCTTTTATATTTTTTAAAAATAAGAATGGCAAATATTCATTGTATTTTTGTTTTACTTTTTATTTAGTTTAAAAAGCTTTTTTTTTACTATTCTTACTATATAAAATGTCTGAACACTTTTTATAGCTCGGCAAAATGATAGAAGCACCTCAATGATTTTTCTCTTTTTTTTGAAATGTTGCTTTCCTTGAGCGCCCCATAATTTAGCCATGTAACTGCACGCCGACCCTGTGTCATTGCATTTGTGTTTGTTTATTTCTTCTTCTTTGTTTTTACTTGAGTTATTGTAGTGTATGTTTTTTTTAGAACATGTTTGATGGAGTTTGATGGAAATTGTAGTAGATTAAAGGAAAGTCGGAGGATTTTGTTAGCAAAAGGGTAAAATTGATTATTGGTAGCATTTTGTTAAAGCTCCACACTTAACTTTGATCTTAAAGTTAACTAATAGTCGACATTAGTGTTTGATTATTAGTAAGGCCCAATGTGTTTACGTGAAATTAGAAGCTGCGTTGTTTTGAATTTCTTTTATAATTTACCGTTCTATTTCCTCTTTTGTAAACACTTTTATTTTGTACTTATGGGCTTAAGGTGTGTTTATTTGAGAATAATTTCAATAGAAAACTCTTGAGAGGTTCTCTCGCGTATAGCTGTCTACCACTTTGTAAGCTAATCTCATAACTGTGTTCACATGTGATTTTCGATCTCGAGAGCAGCTTGTAGAATTATAACTTTTAATAGAACACACACCTGTAAGCCATTCCTTTGGTATGTCTTCTTTTTCTACTTTTCTGCGCCACTTTTTCTGACTCACGACTGTGAATTTTTGCATTCAGCATTCACTACAACGTTACTGCACTATAAGATATAAATGTTTCCATGTCTAAAAACTTAAATGGTCTACCATACCAGTATTTATACAAAAACATTTTTTATCAGGCATTTTGAAACAAAGCCACCCATAGAACGTCTTTTTTTATTTTTATTTTCTCACTATCGGCTGAACGGATTTAATTAAACTTTGTTTTCGAAATCCTCCAAAAAGTAAAAATAGATAATACTGCATATCAACACGTTCAAAAATTATTTTATGAATTTAAAAACCAAAATTAAAATATTTTTTGAAAATTCGAAAGTTATTTCAAAATCGGGTATATTTTTTTTTAAATTTAATTTTTATATTATATCCTATTAATATATACCTAAAACATGCATTCCCAAATATTTTCTTGAGTTTTTAAAAATTGTATTTATAGGTACATACATATGTATGAGTAAGCAGTAAGTATACATAAGTACAGTATGTACATACATAGATATATGTATGTATGTTAGTACAGTAAAATTAGAATTGTAAATGGAAAAAAATAGCGGAAGGCTGCAGGTCGTTTCGGGGGTAGGTATACAACTTAAATCTAAGTTGACGACATCCTACCCCTTGCAGGGGCGGTGCCACGCCCACTTTTCTTAAATCCTGGTTTCTGAAGAAGCGACTGCCCCGATATGGATGAAATTTTCATAGTTTGTTAATATAGTTATCGAACAAATTAAAAAAATGGTTAAAGTAAAATCCGCCCACTGCCACGCCCACTTATCTTCTTTCTTTGTTTCTCGAAAATGGCTTCTACAATTTGCATGAAATTTTCAGAGTTTATTCTTATGAACGAGAAAAAAATTTAAATTTCATTTAAGTCCGCCCTCTACCACGCCCACTTTTTTATATCTTGATTTCTCAGAAACTTATTTGGATAAAACTTTGCCAGTTTTTTCATACTAGTGATATAAAGATTTGCGATTTGGTTTTGTGAAACCCACAGGTAGTCACGCTCCTCTTTCATGTATATTTATTTATTTCTACGAGCTGTATTAGGGAGTAATGATTTAGTTTTCAAATAAAAACTAAAAACCCAAATCAGGCCTCGAAGTCTTCAGATTGATGAAAATCATTTATTTGAGTTCTTTCATAGCGTTAGGATTTGTTCTTAATTTAGCTGCTAAATGGAAAATCATTGTACATATAATATATCGATTAAAAAGGCACTTTTAGTAAAGTCCGCCCGCTAGCACTCCGACTTTTCTTCAATATTGTCTCTATAAGACGGCTATTTGGAGTGTGAAAAATTTTCAAATCTTGTTTTTTCGAGCGAGACTTACAATTAGTATTATTCATCAGTGTTCATAGGGGGATGGGAAATGCAATTGTGTTGATTAAGCACATCACTCGTTTCCAAACCACCCTGGAGGTAGAGTTATAAGCACAGTGATGTCCACTGTAGGCCTAATCAACATAATACCTTATTAATATTTTTATATTTTTTTCGTTTTTGAGAAGGACCTGGTAGTTCATTCTCATTCTCAATCAAAGACTCAGCGTCACGTTTTTCAATTGAAATTTCATCGCCAAAACAATCGTCGTTTTCGTTTAGTAAAGAAATCTGACGACTATAGTCGCAGGTTTCCCCACTGCAATTCTTGCAAATTGGTGTACATTTCAGACCAGCTTTTCGGTAGCCACAAGCGTATCCACAATTTTTTGTACATTTAAATACTATTAGTCTAAGACGGGGATTTAAATAAAACAACTTTTTTACATTTTTTCTCGTACATAAGAATTAACTCTCAGAATTTCATACAGATCGTAGGAGACATTTCCGAGAAATAAAGACATGAGAAAAGTGGGCGTGACAGTGGGCGGATTTTACAAAACCAATTTGACAATTTTTTTTCATCCATAAGAACAAACTCTTAAAATTTCATGGAAATCCTTGGAGCAGTTTATGAGAAACAAAGAAATAAGAAAAGTGGGGGTGGTATTGGGCGGATTTTACTTTAACAATTTTCTTAATTTTTTATTTGATCATACTAACAAATTATGAAAATTCCATTCGTATCGGTCGAGCAGTTTCTTCATAAACCATGATTGCAGAAAAGTGGGCGTGGTAGCGCCCCTGCAAGGGGTAGGAGGTCGCCAACTTACATTAAAGTTGTAACCTACCCCCAAACCGACCTGCAAAATTTCAGCCTGTCGCTATTTTTTTCCATTTGGTCAGTAGTAAATTTTGTATATTTACTGGACTGTGTAGGGTCGATGACACGAACACTCTATCAGCTGTCTGCACTTTAAATCACCAACGATTGGCAAAACCTCACTTACTTTATCTAAAATCTTTTTCTTTTATAATTCAGTCGTCACGTAGTAAAGCCGTTATTTCATCTAAGCCTTAATTAAATTGAACTTAAACTACTTGAATTTAAACATTTTAAAATCAACTATTTTATACTAATTAATTGAACTTTGAATAAAATTGTAATGGATTTATAAGTTTACTCTTCTTTTTCCCTACTAATGCATAAAAGTATATTTTTAAAGAAACTGGTCCAACGATTTTTATTTTGTTTTTTTGTATAAATTCATATTTATTCAGGAACTCAGATTTATTTTTCACCTTAAATAGTTTGAAGAAGCTGTTTAAGCAATTTGAATAATTAATTACATGTCTTAAACAATTTGAATTAAACAATTTTCTGTCATAAGACATAAGAGCAAGTACGTTCGACCCAGTTGTGAATTTTATTTTTTTGAAGACGGTGGAGTCGTTAGTGAGAAAGTCGAATGTAAAAAAGTTAAGAACGGTTCAAATTTGTTTTCACCAAAAGCTAGACCATACATTGATTGAGCATACATACAGATTTTTTCAAAAATTTAACTGTGAGACAGCCATTTTTGAGAAAAAGTTGCTTAACAGCTATAGGGCAAGTACTGTTATTTCTGGAGCTTGAACAAAATTTCAATTTTCCCTCATGGATCTAGGATCTAGGTGATCACCAAAAACTCTTATTTTGAAAATTTGAAGAAAACCTTTACAGTGGTTAAAGATGTAGGCCGAGGTACATACAAGCATACAGAATTGCGGTTCTGACTTTTATATATGCTCTCTATATGCTAATGTCAGGTTTGGTCTATTAACAATTATAAAAAATTCCAAAACTTGGTCTATAGTATCTACATAAATGTATATGTAAGTATCATCTTAATCACTCCCTTATTAAATTCCTACTATTTTCAGCCAACACAATCCTTCAAGAGAGTAAAAGTAGCTTTTAACCAATAAATAAATAAATACCTTTAAATAGATACCTTCAGTGAAGTGGACTTAGCTTTCTAGATATATTTCATTTTTTTTCCAAAATGGCTTTAATAATTTTGTATTGTAGGCAGATATGTCATCTTACAGTACAAACCAATAAAAATGTATTGTTAAATAAATAAACAAAACAAAAATTGTTACTGTAAGAAAAATATTTTAACAGCTTTTGAATCTGAATAAATCTATATACTGATGTTCAAAGGGTAGACACGGTGCATTCAAGAGGACACAAGCATCCACAAGCTTTTTTTCAAAGTGAACCTCTGTCTATCAACTCCTACTCTCACCTCCAAGTGGTGAACATCGGGTGCCTAGTACCTTTAACTGTAGATGGGGTTCCAATCCCTGTAGACGGTTTTAGGGGGCAGCAAATGAGAGAGGGGGGAGGAGTGTTCCCACTAAGGCACTTCTCCTTCATCCAGGTGGCAGCGGAAGAATTCTCAAGATGGAATCAACGGTGGCGTCTACAGTTCCAGTTAGGCTGAACTACTTAGTGAACACCTTATATGGGCTACTACGACATATTCGGAGCTCAGGCCTATAAGGAGCGGTTAATCCGGCTCCCCGCCCTTGGAGTTATATATAGGGTCTGGTCCTCCAGGTTGGGGGTCTTGCCGTCGGGGTGACTTCCCGGCCACGTAAAGCTATCTTAGTTGCGAAGCAACAACAAGCCTCGTATACGGACGGATTTACTGTTGACGAACCAAGCAAACGAAATAAGGACAACGAACTTCGGATCTGCACGTGGAATGTTCTGTCTCTCTATAGACCACGTGCAGCCGAACATTTAGCGGAGGCCCTAGACTGCTACAAAGCAGACATCACCGCCATGCAAGAAGTGCGATGGGATGCGCCGGGCAAGAGAAAACTGAAAGACTGCGATATCTACTACGGTGACTATTACCGACCACAAGGGCAGCGTTCATTTGGATGTGGATTCGTCGTTAGAGGCAGACTTAGGCAAGAAGTCTTGAGTTTCAACTATGTGAACGACCGCCTCACGACAATTCGCATCAAGGCTTAATTCGCCAACATCAGCCTTATACAGTGGCGTAGCTAGGATATTTGCCGCCCGGGGCAAAACAATAATTTGCCGCCCCTTTGGTCTAACAATACTTAATACAAAAAATTTGTGATAGGTACCTTCATATCATCGGTCTTAAAGTTGCAGACAAAAAATATTTTTTTATAAATGCAAGGAATTACATTCTGCGAATACACGCCACTTTTCCGCAATATCTGCTGAAGTGCTGAATGAATTTTTTTTATCTGACCTAATGAGATTTAACTTTAAACCGACTGTAAATAATATCTATAGGCACATGAGACTTGAAATTTTTTTTATGTTTGCTTTCGTCCAAAAATATTGAAGTTCATATAATTGCTCATTAGGCGTGTCTTATTAAATAAAATCTCTGAGAGCTCAGAGATTTTTAAAGTGGGGCAAAAAATCTTACCTGAGCACTGAGATTTTCTTCAGAGATTACTGAGACGAAAATTTTTTGGATTCTCAATGTTCTTTCTCAGCTAAAACTGTTTATTTGATGTGCAAATACGAAATTGATACGAAAATACAAAATAGAGATTGAATGTTGATAAACAGGAGAAATTAATTGATCTTAGTATTATTATTTTTCATTAATTTCATAAAGTTTTGTGCTTTAACATTTAAATATTTAAAGCAAAGTTAAAATGTTGTTTTCATAATTTCAGTACGATTGAAAGAAATTCCGCCAACGTCAACTTGATATTGAGCGCTCGGTGAGATTTTACTTGGTGAAACACGCCTATTATGTTTCATCAGTACTTGACAGCAAAACTGAGAAATTGCATACTGTTCATATTTCTCAGATCTAATGAACATGAACAATAAAAGGATCAAAGCCACGGCTAAGTCACTACTGAGTGTCTGACTACACAGTTGTTACTTCACTGAAATTGCAGTAGATTGTTGATCTTATGCATTTTTCTCAAAATAAATCTGCTGCAAAATCTACATACTGCACTTCATTTTACGAACAAAAATTTATCTTCTTCATCTTTTTTTAAATTTTTTGTGTTCAATGCAGCAATATGTATAATTTAGAGCTTTTATTGTTGGCTGGTTGTATGTTTAAAAAAAAAACTAATCTTATGTTCAATTTATATTTATTCATTTATCAGTTTTGTTTAAATAATTTTTGAAAAAACAAAAACAAATCATCTGCGAAAATATTCAATCTACAGCATTTTATTTTCAAATCTAACGCGAAAAAATTTCTGAGAAAGGTCAACCCCTCTGAACTCTAAATTGAGAGAATTAACATACACATATTATGTATGTAAAGCTACAAAAGAGAATGGTCATTACGAAAGCCATCATTTTGCAAAATTTGAAAGAATTGTTAATTTAAAAAAAAAAAACTTTTGTGTTTATTACCAACTTATATAATGAGCAACTGTCATGATTCTGCCGCTCCTAGTGATTTGAACACAATAAAAACAAATTTAACGTTCTTATACCTACAAATGTTATAGAATTTTTAACTTAAAAATTATAGTTTTTTGTTTATTTCCAACTTCCGTAATAAACAACGATGATGATTTTGCGCCCCTATTGATTTCAATTTATTAAAATTTGATTGAATTATTTATTAAACAAAAATTAAACTTGTGTTTATTTCCAACTTTTCATGAACAACGTGGAAGATTTTGCCGCCCCTACAAATTTGAATATGTACTATAAAAATTGTATGTATAATAATAAAATTTTTATAAAATGTTCACTAAAAAAAACTTTTGTAATTGGTTTACAACATCCCATGAACAACGAAGATGATTTTCCCATTTGCCGCCCCTAACTCCTGGCGCCCGGGGCGACCGCCCCCTTCGCCCCCTCCAAGCTACGCTACTGGCCTTATAAGCGCGCTTGCCCCCACAGAGGAGAAAGATGACGACATCAAGGACGAGTTCTACGAGCTCCTGGACAAGACATATGAGCCCTAGCTATGACATTAAAATTGTCTTGGGTGATTTTAATGCCAAACTAGAAAGAGAAGACGTCTTTGGTGGCACAATCGGAAGATACAGCCTGCACGACACCACCTCCGATAACGGACTCAGGCTAATCGACTTTGCTGCGGGGCGAAACGTTGTGGTAGCAAGTACGCAGTTCCCGCATCTCGATATACAGAAGAGGACATTGCGAATTCCTGGTCAATCACCCGCCTACCGAATTGACAACATTGCGATCGACGCAAGGCACTCCTCCAGTGTCAAGGATGTCCGAACGTTCCGAGGAGCCAACGTTGACTCGGACCACTACCTCGTTGTAGCAAAGGTAATGCTACGGATATCCAGACCAAAGCCAAAACAGGGAAATACTGTGAGGAAGTTCGACGTCGGACGGCTGCAGTCGCAAGAAATCGCCAGGTCCTTCTCCGATCGAGTCTCTCGTGCCCTCTTAAATAGCCTTTTGCCGCCAACTGCAAACATCGAGAACCAGTGGAAAAACTGCCAGAAAGCCATCAGAGATGCCGCTACTGACGTGCTGGGCTTTGCACGACCACCACAGCGAAACCCCTGGTTCGACGAAGAATGTCGGCAAGTACATGCAGCCAAGCAACAGGCATACAAAGTGGGCACTGCATAGAAGGACCAGAGCTGCTCGCGAGCTCTACGAGCAGAAGAGGAGAGAGGAACACAAGCTTCTTAGAAGGAAGAAGAGAGAGCATGAGAAGCGCGCGATCGAGGAATTAGAGGGATGCCACTGCAGGAATGAAGTTCGGAAGTTTTACAAAAAAGTAAAAAGAACCTCCCAAGGTTACAAGGCCCGAACCGAAGCCTGCAAGGACGATCAGGGGAACATCGTGGTGGAATCGCAGTCGGTGCTGAGGATATGGAAAAATCATTTCTGCAAATTGTATAACGGCGATGACGAACCGAATTCCGCTAACATGCAAATTGCACCATTCAACTTGGACGACGTAGGCCAACAATTCCGTCCACCCGATCTTGACGAAGTGAGGATAGCCATATCTAAACTTAAGTCCAATAAAGCTGCTGGAGCTGATGGCCTTGCGGCTGAGCTATTCAAAGCGGCTGGCGATGAATTGGTTAGGAGTATGCACCAGCTCATCTGTAAAATATGGTCGGAGGAAAGCATGCCCGATGAATGGAACCTCAGCATTGTTTGCCCGATCCTCAAGAAAGGCGATCCTCTGGACTGCACCAACTACAGAGGCATCAGTCTACTTAATATCGCCTACAAGATCTTCTCTGCCGTACTTTGTGAACGCCTGAAGCCATTCGTCAACAACCTGATAGGTCTATATCAGTGTGGCTTTAGGCCAGGGAAGTCCACCATCGACCAAATATTCGCACTACGGCAGACCTTGGAGAAAACCATGATGCCTTCATCTCATCTTTTATCATCTTTTAGAGAATTACCCATAGACCAGGAAAAATAGCACAAATCGTATGGGGAACCTTGAAAAAATTAATTCATAAAATATTAAAATTGGAATCGACGTAGAATTGCAACCTCTATAACATATCCAAAGTCCCCCAAAATCCCCGCATTGGCTTTTTGTGAAAATGCATTTTAAGAGGTGCAGATGGGGAGATCTTGGACGTCTATCAAACTAAAATATTTGTTTTGGTACAACCTAACCATACGATACATGTTTTAAGGGTAGTTTTTAACGCTGAATCTAATGAAACCAAATTCAAAATGGTACAACCACCCAAAAAGAAGTTATAGTCCTTTTTATGTAATGATGACTTTTTTTCAAGTACAACAGGTAAAATATTACCGAAAACCCTTTGAAAAGAACGGTATGTTAATGAAACTTGGAACGAATGTACCATTTGTCATAAGAACTAAGAATCAAGAGAGTCCCTAAAAATATTCATGATGAAAGGGTGTTTTTTTTTAAGGGGGAGGGACAACAAAGACTAATAACCATAACACCCACGTAAAAACTCTTACACTCATGAAAATCGCCAAAAATATTAAACTCTTCATGGCAACCAAAATCAAAAATTAATTTTTGCTTGAAAAGGCCCATAACTTTTTTAAGGGTGCTTGTATAATTTAATTTTGCTTTTATTAGATTCAACGTTAAAAAATACCCTTAAATCATATACGATACTTTGTGTTTATGCCTCAATTTCACCAAATCGGAATTTGGGCTCAAATCTTCCAACTTCTTCCCAGATTTTCCCTCTCTTTAATAAAAAGCCCCCAGAACAAATATATTTATATGGACTATTTTGAATCTTGGTTGCCATGACAAATTTAATATTTTTGGTGAATTTCAAGAGTGTAAGAGTTTTTTCGTGGGTGTTATGGTTAACCTTCTACACTTGCCCCTCCCCCTTAAAAAAAACACCCTTTCACCATAGATATTTTAAGGGACTCTCTTGATTCCTAATTTCTATGACAAATGAAACATTCATTCCAAGTTTCATTAACATACCGTTATTTTAAAAGGGTTTTCGGTAATATTTTACCTGTTGTACCTGAAAAAAAAAGTCATCATTACATAAAAAGGACTATAACTTCTTTTTGGGTGGTTGTATCATTTTGAATTTGGTTTCATTAGATTCAGCGTTAAAAACTGCCCTTAAAGCATGTATCATATGATTAGGTTTTACCCAAACAAATATTTTAGTTTGATAGACCTCCAAATTCTCCCCGTCTGCACCTCTTCAAATGCATCTACACAAAAAGCCAATGCGGGGATTTTGGGGGACTTTGGATATGTTATAGAGGTTGCAATTCTGCGTCGATTCCAATTTTAATATTTCATGAACTATTTTTTTCAACCTCGGAACCCATTTTTCCTGGCCTACCAGGTTAGTGTAAAGATTATTTGAATGAGTTTTAAATTCTGCAAAAAGTGTAAGGTAGAAGTTGTGGTCGACTAGTGAAAGAGTTTTTAAGTACACTTTCCATGCTTTGTTTCTTTTATTTCGTAGTGTTCTTAGCTCTTTCGTAAACCATGAGTGGCAAAAGTTTCTATTTTTTGATAAATAAATATAAATTGGGTGCTGCCACAGCTCGTGGAGAACCAGGGCCTAGTGACTTACAACTTTCAACAATTCCTGTGTGCATGTTGTTGGCAGGAATGGAGGGGACCTACAATTTTATGCCGAGTCCGAACAGCTAGATGAGAAGCACAGTGCCTCGCAAGAGGCAGTACCTCGGATAAAACATTTCTGTTTTTAGGTGGCACGGCTGGGAATCGAACCCACACCTTCGACATGACAGTCCTACGCACTAACCATCATGCCACGAAGTACTACTATTTTTTTCTGGTTTTTGATACTTTTAAAGGGATAGTATTGTTAATGCAGTTGCTAGTGAAAACTAAAAACAAACTTTTAGAGCTCGTCAAACTAAAAAGTAAAAAATAGTTCTTAACATAAGAGTAAAATTACTGACGAGAAAATTAATGTCACTGTTCTAAAAGCGTGGGGTGCTTTGTATGACTTTTTTTTACTAACTTTGCATATCGAGCAGGAAATTATAAAAGCGTTTGAAATATAATTCCGATACGGCCAACGTGTCTCGGATAGCTAAACTGGTAGAGCTCTTAGAGCGTAACAATAGATCTGGGTTTGATTCCCAGTCCGGGTTGTTCAAATTGTTTTTTCGGTTAATGAAAATTACCCACTGGAGTAGCTCTCCCTCTCCTTTGTCCCTTCTTTCCCCATTTTTCTAATAATTTATAGCTCGATATCAATCGTTATAATTTTTCACTAGTTTCATTCCGAAATACAGAGTTAGCTTAAAATAATGTCATACAAAGCACCCCACGGTTTTAGAACAGTGACATTAATTTTCTCGTCACTAATTTTATTCTTATGCTAAGAATTATTTATTACTTTTTAAATTGATTTACTCTAAAAGTGTGTTTTTGGTTTTTTAAGCTTCGATTTATTTTTCACTTTTTAGTTCGATTTGCTACAAACACCAGTCTTAAAATATGTAGGTGGGTCAATATTTTGAAACATAAATATTTTTCACTCCAAAGTGGACCCTCGCTGAAAAGAACCTATTTTGGTAGACGAACAATTATGTCTCTTAATAACTCTATAATAACCACTTTTAAACAAGGAGTCATAACATTTGATCAAATCTAACGGTTTCTTAAGTCAGGGAAATGATACTTGTATCAGGGGAATGACAAAAATTTATATTTACTCTGTTGATTAGATTGATATTAAATTTTGCGAATGGTTTTAGGAGTGTAAAGAAAAAAGGGAACAAATACTAACATGAAAAATAGCATACACGACGATGTTGCACGAACTTGCTCTCATGATTCAAAGAATTTGCGAGACTAAACATTTTATATATAAGAAGGTTTTATAATACAAATTCTATATACTACTGAAATAAATCATCAAGTAGAAGACTTAGCATTAAGGATTGGACTTGTTGAATTATTGATTCAAAATAGCTTTTTATGGCCTTTAGTCCTACAAATTGGCGTTTCGTTCGGCTTACTCACTTGAACTCATCAGTGACATAGTGAGGGCTTTGTCATACGCAATTTGTGTTAAGTTCAGTTCAACTTACATGAATTTTTCAACGAAAATCCACTGTAAACTATATCCAACAAGATTATAGAATTCCCGGGCAAAAAAACTTCCAGCTTAATGATTAGGAATTCTAATCTTGTTGGATATAGTTTACCAGCCCCGGATCTATGGCGGGGCAATCCGGGGCCTGTGCCCCGGGCGGCAGCTTCCAGGGGCGCCAAATCCATGTGCCTAAAACACAATAGGTATAAAGAATTGCCGACACTTAATGAAATGATATGCTGAAATGGAATTTCAAATTGTATTTATCCGTCAGCCTTTAGCTGTTTTTTTCTACCATTTCACCATTCGAACTAAACATTATCTCAAACGTCCTGCACTCAGAATAATTTCTGTTTGTTAATTTTTGTGCAACATCTTTTGGGTCTATTTTTGGCTACAGGATTTTTCTAATTGGGGTTTCCTTTCTATTAAAAAATCTGGAAAAATTGACGAAACTAATAGGCGTTGGAAGAGGGGCAGAGGTGGACAATGCCCATCTTAGAAAATGAATTGCCCACCTTAGAAAAATCGACAGTAAGACTTTTCCACCGAAGAAGCAAGATTGAACAACTTTGGAAGATTCAGACACTAAAATTTATATTTTGTCTAAAGTTACAGGTGGTCGTCAATTTAAACCAATTTTTGCTCCCCTTCATTTTGTTTTTTTTTTTCACAAATTACACCAGTATCCGTGGAGCTTCCTGCATCATTGATGTGTCAACTCGGTTTAATAAACCGAGCCCAGAAAAAACCTAGGTGGACGGTTAAGATTTTTTTCAAACCATGGCAGGGTTAAGAAAGGTATTCACCAAACGTAAAATATAAGTTACCAAAAAATCGTAAAATCTAAAAAATTTCCACTCCATAAATAACCGAAATTAAAAATCATAGAAATCTTAAGTGAAGGATGGAAAAGAAATCGATTTTCAGTTTTTGGGTGCGTTTAGATTCAGTATTTCGATGGAGCCATTCAGCAAAAATCAATTCGAAAAATGTAAAATTTCGGTGAAATCTAGAAAATAAAAAAATTTCTTAACTAAAATAAATTACATCGCCCAAAGCTAAAAAAAACTCGACTCTTTTTTGGGGAACGGATTTTCGTGTCGCCAAATGAAATATCAAACCGTCTGCTTAGCGATTAGTCGCCACATGTGAAAAGCCTGGAACATGGACCGGAAAGTAATTCAGTTCTGTTTGTTTAAAATTAATACTTGCGGCTCTGTTTCAGTATGTACATAGTTATCAACTTGGCATTGGCTCGGGCTAAAAGTACCTTCTGTTTATTCTCTAATACTACGTTTTTACCAAAAAATAATATGGGATTTAAGGAAAAAGATTTATGTGGTGTTTCCACTGCATGAAAAGATTAAATAGAAGATACATATATTCCGACAGCTTCAAAGGCAAAAGGAGTTTCTTTTTTTCTTATGAAGTGGGATTGAGAAAGAATGTTTATTTGTGTCAAACAATGGATAACTGAATCCAGCCACGAATGAATCCTTCAGCGCCATATAAGAATAGGTTAGTTTAATTTGTTTAACTGTTGTTGTAAGGAGATTTAACAGATTAATTTTTAATCTTGAAGATTTACGAAAATAATTCGTATGGTAAATCTTTAAGATTTAAAATTTAAATCTCGGTTTGGTGTTCGGTGAAAACGTAGTATAACAGTCGAACCAAACCAAATAATTGGAGCCTAATACAAACCTTAAACGAGTTGCGGATGGATTAAAAAAACTTCAAAAAAATCTGAAATTTAACTGCTTCGGAAAAAGGTGATTTTAAGTACATTGGTTGACTTTCGGGTCGAAATAAATACACTTTCTCCGTCAAAATATAGTTCGTCCCCATTTGCTGAGCAATCAAGAACTGTCAAACTCTATTGAAGGGTAGCTCCGATGCCGACGAATTATAAAACCTTTAAAAGTTATGTTGAACTTTGACTGACAAAAATCGCCCTAAACATTTTTGAGTTTTTTTACTGCTCTGGAAAAAAAAGTGATTGTAGGGCAATCGGGTAACATTTGGATCGAATTATATATGTTCTTTTTCCGTCAAAGTTTATAATTAAGATATATCGTAAGACATTGCTGGAGAGATGAGTTTGGTAGCACTTCTAATGAGAGTTGATTTGCTGCATCGTTACCGTTGCTTCATTTATTAGTTCGCGTTTGAACAAAGTTGGGAATTTAATAAATGCTCAAGTCCATCAAACACTGATGTGTGACGGTGCGGCATTTCCCTTTGATAAGGTGTGTTATTCCATGCGGCCTTTTGTATCTTATCAACAAAGGTATCTACTGCGTCTTCAAGTTCGAGAGACGTTTGTAATGATATTCTTAATTCAACGCTGTCCTCGATATCTTTCTTAAATCCATCCCAGTTGGTTTTACCGTTTGTTAACCTGGGTGGTTTTTCAATTTTTATAAGACTTTCGCTCGTATTGAGTATGACGGCAGAATGATCCGAGAAGAGATCAAAGCTCACCAGTTTAGCTATCCGAGACACGTTGGCCGTATCGGAATTATATTTCAAACGCTTTTATAATTTCCTGCTCGATATGCAAAGTTAGTAAAAAAAAGTCATACAAAGCACCCCACGCTTTTAGAACAGTGACATTAATTTTCTCGTCAGTAATTTTACTCTTATGTTAAGAACTATTTTTTACTTTTTAGTTTGACGAGCTCTAAAAGTTTGTTTTTAGTTTTCACTAGCAACTGCATTAACAATACTATCCCTTTAAAAGTATCAAAAACCAGAAAAAAATAGTAGTACTTCGTGGCATGATGGTTAGTGCGTAGGACTGTCATGTCGAAGGTGTGGGTTCGATTCCCAGCCGTGCCACCTAAAAACAGAAATATTTTATCCGAGGTACTGCCTCTTGCGAGGCACTGTGCTTCTCATCTAGCTGTTCGGACTCGGCATAAAATTGTAGGTCCCCTCCATTCCTGCCAACAACATGCACACAGGAATTGTTGAAAGTTGTAAGTCACTAGGCCCTGGTTCTCCACGAGCTGTGGCAGCACCCAATTTATATTTATTTATCAAAAAATAGAAACTTTTGCCACTCATGGTTTACGAAAGAGCTAAGAACACTACGAAATAAAAGAAACAAAGCATGGAAAGTGTACTTAAAAACTCTTTCACTAGTCGACCACAACTTCTACCTTACACTTTTTGCAGAATTTAAAACTCATTCAAATAATCTTTACACTAACCTGGTAGGCCAGGAAAAATGGGTTCCGAGGTTGAAAAAAATAGTTCATGAAATATTAAAATTGGAATCGACGCAGAATTGCAACCTCTATAACATATCCAAAGTCCCCCAAAATCCCCGCATTGGCTTTTTGTGTAGATGCATTTGAAGAGGTGCAGACGGGGAGAATTTGGAGGTCTATCAAACTAAAATATTTGTTTGGGTAAAACCTAATCATATGATACATGCTTTAAGGGCAGTTTTTAACGCTGAATCTAATGAAACCAAATTCAAAATGATACAACCACCCAAAAAGAAGTTATAGTCCTTTTTATGTAATGATGACTTTTTTTTCAGGTACAACAGGTAAAATATTACCGAAAACCCTTTTAAAATAACGGTATGTTAATGAAACTTGGAATGAATGTTTCATTTGTCATAGAAATTAGGAATCAAGAGAGTCCCTTAAAATATCTATGGTGAAAGGGTGTTTTTTTTAAGGGGGAGGGGCAAGTGTAGAAGGTTAACCATAACACCCACGAAAAAACTCTTACACTCTTGAAATTCACCAAAAATATTAAATTTGTCATGGCAACCAAGATTCAAAATAGTCCATATAAATATATTTGTTCTGGGGGCTTTTTATTAAAGAGAGGGAAAATCTGGGAAGAAGTTGGAAGATTTGAGCCCAAATTCCGATTTGGTGAAATTGAGGCATAAACACAAAGTATCGTATATGATTTAAGGGTATTTTTTAACGTTGAATCTAATAAAAGCAAAATTAAATTATACAAGCACCCTTAAAAAAGTTATGGGCCTTTTCAAGCAAAAATTAATTTTTGATTTTGGTTGCCATGAAGAGTTTAATATTTTTGGCGATTTTCATGAGTGTAAGAGTTTTTACGTGGGTGTTATGGTTATTAGTCTTTGTTGTCCCTCCCCCTTAAAAAAAAACACCCTTTCATCATGAATATTTTTAGGGACTCTCTTGATTCTTAGTTCTTATGACAAATGGTACATTCGTTCCAAGTTTCATTAACATACCGTTCTTTTCAAAGGGTTTTCGGTAATATTTTACCTGTTGTACTTGAAAAAAAGTCATCATTACATAAAAAGGACTATAACTTCTTTTTGGGTGGTTGTACCATTTTGAATTTGGTTTCATTAGATTCAGCGTTAAAAACTACCCTTAAAACATGTATCGTATGGTTAGGTTGTACCAAAACAAATATTTTAGTTTGATAGACGTCCAAGATCTCCCCATCTGCACCTCTTAAAATGCATTTTCACAAAAAGCCAATGCGGGGATTTTGGGGGACTTTGGATATGTTATAGAGGTTGCAATTCTACGTCGATTCCAATTTTAATATTTTATGAATTAATTTTTTCAAGGTTCCCCATACGATTTGTGCTATTTTTCCTGGTCTATGGGTAATTCTCTAAAAGATGATAAAAGATGAGATGAAGGCATCATGGTTTTCTCCAAGGTCTGCCGTAGTGCGAATATTTGGTCGATGGTGGACTTCCCTGGCCTAAAGCCACACTGATATAGACCTATCAGGTTGTTGACGAATGGCTTCAGGCGTTCACAAAGTACGGCAGAGAAGATCTTGTAGGCGATATTAAGTAGACTGATGCCTCTGTAGTTGGTGCAGTCCAGAGGATCGCCTTTCTTGAGGATCGGGCAAACAATGCTGAGGTTCCATTCATCGGGCATGCTTTCCTCCGACCATATTTTACAGATGAGCTGGTGCATACTCCTAACCAATTCATCGCCAGCCGCTTTGAATAGCTCAGCCGCAAGGCCATCAGCTCCAGCAGCTTTATTGGACTTAAGTTTAGATATGGCTATCCTCACTTCGTCAAGATCGGGTGGACGGAATTGTTGGCCTACGTCGTCCAAGTTGAATGGTGCAATTTGCATGTTAGCGGAATTCGGTTCGTCATCGCCGTTATACAATTTGCAGAAATGATTTTTCCATATCCTCAGCACCGACTGCGATTCCACCACGATGTTCCCCTGATCGTCCTTGCAGGCTTCGGTTCGGGCCTTGTAACCTTGGGAGGTTCTTTTTACTTTTTTGTAAAACTTCCGAACTTCATTCCTGCAGTGGCATCCCTCTAATTCCTCGATCGCGCGCTTCTCATGCTCTCTCTTCTTCCTTCTAAGAAGCTTGTGTTCCTCTCTCCTCTTCTGCTCGTAGAGCTCGCGAGCAGCTCTGGTCCTTCTATGCAGTGCCCACTTTGTATGCCTGTTGCTTGGCTGCATGTACTTGCCGACATTCTTCGTCGAACCAGGGGTTTCGCTGTGGTGGTCGTGCAAAGCCCAGCACGTCAGTAGCGGCATCTCTGATGGCTTTCTGGCAGTTTTTCCACTGGTTCTCGATGTTTGCAGTTGGCGGCAAAAGGCTATTTAAGAGGGCACGAGAGACTCGATCGGAGAAGGACCTGGCGATTTCTTGCGACTGCAGCCGTCCGACGTCGAACTTCCTCACAGTATTTCCCTGTTTTGGCTTTGGTCTGGATATCCGTAGCATTACCTTTGCTACAACGAGGTAGTGGTCCGAGTCAACGTTGGCTCCTCGGAACGTTCGGACATCCTTGACACTGGAGGAGTGCCTTGCGTCGATCGCAATGTTGTCAATTCGGTAGGCGGGTGATTGACCAGGAATTCGCAATGTCCTCTTCTGTATATCGAGATGCGGGAACTGCGTACTTGCTACCACAACGTTTCGCCCCGCAGCAAAGTCGATTAGCCTGAGTCCGTTATCGGAGGTGGTGTCGTGCAGGCTGTATCTTCCGATTGTGCCACCAAAGACGTCTTCTCTTTCTAGTTTGGCATTAAAATCACCCAAGACAATTTTAATGTCATAGCTAGGGCTCATATGTCTTGTCCAGGAGCTCGTAGAACTCGTCCTTGATGTCGTCATCTTTCTCCTCTGTGGGGGCAAGCGCGCTTATAAGGCCAGTAGCGTAGCTTGGAGGGGGCGAAGGGGGCGGTCGCCCCGGGCGCCAGGAGTTAGGGGCGGCAAATGGGAAAATCATCTTCGTTGTTCATGGGATGTTGTAAACCAATTACAAAAGTTTTTTTTAGTGAACATTTTATAAAAATTTTATTATTATACATACAATTTTTATAGTACATATTCAAATTTGTAGGGGCGGCAAAATCTTCCACGTTGTTCATGAAAAGTTGGAAATAAACACAAGTTTAATTTTTGTTTAATAAATAATTCAATCAAATTTTAATAAATTGAAATCAATAGGGGCGCAAAATCATCATCGTTGTTTATTACGGAAGTTGGAAATAAACAAAAAACTATAATTTTTAAGTTAAAAATTCTATAACATTTGTAGGTATAAGAACGTTAAATTTGTTTTTATTGTGTTCAAATCACTAGGAGCGGCAGAATCATGACAGTTGCTCATTATATAAGTTGGTAATAAACACAAAAGTTTTTTTTTTTAAATTAACAATTCTTTCAAATTTTGCAAAATGATGGCTTTCGTAATGACCATTCTCTTTTGTAGCTTTACATACATAATATGTGTATGTTAATTCTCTCAATTTAGAGTTCAGAGGGGTTGACCTTTCTCAGAAATTTTTTCGCGTTAGATTTGAAAATAAAATGCTGTAGATTGAATATTTTCGCAGATGATTTGTTTTTGTTTTTTTCAAAAATTATTTAAACAAAACTGATAAATGAATAAATATAAATTGAACATAAGATTAGTTTTTTTTTTAAACATACAACCAGCCAACAATAAAAGCTCTAAATTATACATATTGCTGCATTGAACACAAAAAATTTAAAAAAAGATGAAGAAGATAAATTTTTGTTCGTAAAATGAAGTGCAGTATGTAGATTTTGCAGCAGATTTATTTTGAGAAAAATGCATAAGATCAACAATCTACTGCAATTTCAGTGAAGTAACAACTGTGTAGTCAGACACTCAGTAGTGACTTAGCCGTGGCTTTGATCCTTTTATTGTTCATGTTCATTAGATCTGAGAAATATGAACAGTATGCAATTTCTCAGTTTTGCTGTCAAGTACTGATGAAACATAATAGGCGTGTTTCACCAAGTAAAATCTCACCGAGCGCTCAATATCAAGTTGACGTTGGCGGAATTTCTTTCAATCGTACTGAAATTATGAAAACAACATTTTAACTTTGCTTTAAATATTTAAATGTTAAAGCACAAAACTTTATGAAATTAATGAAAAATAATAATACTAAGATCAATTAATTTCTCCTGTTTATCAACATTCAATCTCTATTTTGTATTTTCGTATCAATTTCGTATTTGCACATCAAATAAACAGTTTTAGCTGAGAAAGAACATTGAGAATCCAAAAAATTTTCGTCTCAGTAATCTCTGAAGAAAATCTCAGTGCTCAGGTAAGATTTTTTGCCCCACTTTAAAAATCTCTGAGCTCTCAGAGATTTTATTTAATAAGACACGCCTAATGAGCAATTATATGAACTTCAATATTTTTGGACGAAAGCAAACATAAAAAAAATTTCAAGTCTCATGTGCCTATAGATATTATTTACAGTCGGTTTAAAGTTAAATCTCATTAGGTCAGATAAAAAAAATTCATTCAGCACTTCAGCAGATATTGCGGAAAAGTGGCGTGTATTCGCAGAATGTAATTCCTTGCATTTATAAAAAAATATTTTTTGTCTGCAACTTTAAGACCGATGATATGAAGGTACCTATCACAAATTTTTTGTATTAAGTATTGTTAGACCAAAGGGGCGGCAAATTATTGTTTTGCCCCGGGCGGCAAATATCCTAGCTACGCCACTGTATAAGGCTGATGTTGGCGAATTAAGCCTTGATGCGAATTGTCGTGAGGCGGTCGTTCACATAGTTGAAACTCAAGACTTCTTGCCTAAGTCTGCCTCTAACGACGAATCCACATCCAAATGAACGCTGCCCTTGTGGTCAATTAAGACAAGTTCTGCCTGAAGGACTTTATAAAATTCTAAACGAATATCTAGAAAACAGACTTTTTCGTGTAAGACACGGAAATGAATATTCTAATTTCAAAGAAATAGTGGCTGGGGTACCACAAGGTAGTGTTTTAGGTCCAATTCTGTACCTTCTATTTACACGTGATATACCTCAAACAGAAGACACTATCGTAGCAACGTTTGCTGATGATACTGCAATACTAGCAGTAGGCAAAACGATTAACGAAGCTACGATTAAATTACAAAATGCTCTTAATAATGTTAATGAGTGGACAAAAACATGACGAATAGCGCTTAATGAACAAAAGTCAGTCCACGTGGACTTTACGTATAAAAAAATAAATAGATTGCCCGTCTTTCTTAATACCGGTCGTGTACCATTTGCGAATGAGGCAAAATATCTGGGAATGACTCTAGACGCGAAATTTAAATGGAAGCCGCACGTAAAAAAGAAATGCGAAGAATTAAAAAGTAAATTAAGAGATATGAACTGGCTACTCGGTAAATATTCCAAACTCAGTATTGATAATAAGTTGATTTTATACAGGCAGGTACTTAAACCTGTCTGGACTTATGGTCAGTGACGTGCGGCACTCGAACAAACTGGGTAGACAGTTATAAATTTAATTCATTGTTTTTAGTGGAGGAGCACTTGCTTTTTATTTCGGAACCCAGGGAACCTGATCCGATTTTGGTGATTTTTTTTTTGAAAATTAGGAAATTGAAATTAGAAAAAAGTTTACAATTCAAAAATCGACGCTCTCAACAGGAAATTTTTTAAAAATTGAAAAACCAAATTTTTTTTCAAAAACAAAATAATTTTTCCTGTATTTGATTTGAACATTTAATCTTACTTATAAAACACACTTCAAAAGTTTATAAAAACATTTTAAATAATTTTACTAAATATAAATGTCCAAAACCCAGAACAGTCAAACCCGCTTATAGTCACAAGGAGATGACAAACCTTGCGCTTTCAGGCCTGATACTAAACGATTTTTGCTATTAGGCGATTGTGATTATAAATAGGTCTTACTGTGTTTTTGTTGCTGCTTATACTTATTCAAAAAATATACACTCCGCTTCAACCGCATAGACAAAACATTTTTCAAAGGTGCCTTGTCCTTTGTTATTAATGTATAATTTGATGATGCTTTTTGTTTGTTTGTGACGTTGGAAAAATAAATCAGATGGAATAAAAAGCAAAGATTTTTTTCTCCAACTTTCATGCAAAGTATTTTCACATCGAAAAATTCAAGTAAATAGACACACATTTTGGAATTAGTTATAAATGTTAATGGAAGGATATAAAATAAGGTAATCTTGGTTAATTCTACTAGTGAGTACCTACCTACCAGCGCCAGACAGACTAGCTCTATGTGCAAGCGGTGCAAATGCGCAGGGAGCTGAACCCAATGGGCCAAAGCCACTATTAATACCTAACCTACCACCTTTTTTGATTTTCAAATCTTTTTAAACGCTCTCAGTTCACACCAATTTCGATAGCCATTCTTATTTTATTCCGAATGCAAAAAAAGATAAAAGTTTATACATATATATCTTCTATTCCAAAAATAAGTCGATGCGCTAGTGCATCTCGGGCCGTCCCGAGTACCTACTGTCGCTGTTTTTCTTTAGCTTCATAATTCGATCCGGCATGGAATCCTAAAGTCTCTTTATGTAGTCCATCTTAATTTCGAGCCAGGGATTGTCCTGCTGAACAGTTTATGGGTCCAAAAATATACGAAGATCTAGGAAAAATTTCTTTCCCGGATATGGTATAAGTTATTGGTGTCCAGTTTTCAGGTTTGAGTAGCTAAAATGTTCTGCATTCCTTCCATTCCATTCTGCAATGACCTTCTCTAAAATTATTGAACTAGGGTTAATAACTTCCACAAGTAACAGAAGTAATTACAAATCTGTGATGTTTGGGAGAAACGTGATAGCTCCATTTTAAAAATTGCATCCTTACGTCCACTTTACATCGACCTAGAATCTGAACGGGTGGACGGATTTTCTTCAAATTTAAAACACAATTTTTTAAAGTTTATGTCCATAAATATTTCAAATTTGGAGGAAATCGGTCCACCCGTTTAGATTCTAGGTCAATCAAAAGGGGACGTAAAGACGCAATTTTCAAAATGGAGTTTTCATGTTTCTCCCAAACACCACAGAAACATTTGTTGGAATGAGTATTTGCAAAGGTAAGAATATTGTTGGACCTGAACCTTGAATTGTATACCAGGACATGACCTTTATCCACATATCCAGGGTAACTAGAAGCTCGATTGAGTCGCAAAACGTGAAACTTTTGCCATGGCCACCTTATTCACCGACCTTAAACATCATCGAAAACGTTGGGGCATGGCTATATTGAAAAGTCATGAGGCTAGTAGACAGTTTTGAAGATAAGAACTCGTTAAACGAAGCTTTCTGCAATGTCTGAGCAAGATTTCGCTAGATAAAAGAAAAAAACTCTATGATTTAATTCTATCCAAACCATCTTATAGCTCTTATTACAAAACAAAAATGGGTATGCTCATTATCTTTTGACAAGAAACATAATCAATAAATGTTTAAAAACAGAAAATAGTTAACATTTCGATATTTTTGTTAGTTTTTCAAAAGATTATTTAAATACTCTCAATAAAGTGACGCAATTTCTCATACCTTTTTTGCAGTTCATTACTACAACTTGGAAGATTCTGACGGAGTAACCAAGTGACGCATACATTTTTTTTATCGGAAAGTATGTATTGTATACCTACTTACAGGTGTTAAACATTCCCAGGAAAAAGCTTTGCTTTTTTTCCTTCTGATTTATTTTTCCAACGTCACAAACAAACAAAAAGCAAAATCAAGTGATACATTAATGACGAAAGACAAGGCACCTTTGAAAAATGTTGTGTCTATTCGGTTGAAGCGGAGTGTATATTTTTTGAATAAGGTATAAGCAGCAACAAAAACACAGTAAGACCTATTTATAATCACAATCGCCCTAATAGCAAAAATCGTTTAGTATCAGGGCAGTTGCCGCCTGAAAGCGCAAGGTTTGTCATCTCCTTGTGACTATAAGCGGTTTTGACTGTTCTGGGTTTTGGACATTTATATTTAGTAAAATTATTTAAAATGTTTTATAAACTTTTGAAGTGTGTTTTATAAGTAAAATTAATTGTTCAAATCAAATACAGGAAAAATTATTTTGTTTTTGAAAAAAATTTGGTTTTTCAATTTTTAAAAAATTTCCTGTTGAGAGCGTCGATTTTTTGAATTGTAAAGTTTTTTCTAATTTCAATTTCCTAAATTTCAAAAAAAAAATCACCAAAATCGGAGGCAGGTTCCCCGGGCTCTTGAATAATGCACTATTTTGGGCTATTCGTTACTCCACTATTTCCATCTTATCCAGTCAAAAATAAAAACTTTTAGATTTAAGACTATTATCGTAGTTCTGAGACATTAGCGTTTTCCTTTGGAGGTGGCGAAGTACTTGCAAGTACTTTGCCAGCTTTTTTCAATGGAACACATCAAACTGCTTTCACATGTAAAATGTATCTACTCGCGCATGAGAGCATGTGCAGTTGGTAGTACTAGATTAGGGTTTTCATCTACTCGTAAGTACTTCGCCACCTCCAAAGGAAAACGGCTATTGTAAATAAAAGATGTTTTTCGGACTTACCACTATTGTTTTTATTTTATTTTAATCAACCGATTAAAAGATAATTTCCCGACGTTTCGATAGGGTTGCAACCTGTCGTGGTCACGGGGTAACCACGTTATACCACGACAGAGGTGCAACCCTATCGAAACGTCGGGAAATTAATTTTAATCGGTTGATTAAAATAAAAATAAAAAACAATCGTGGTAAGTCCCGAAAAACATCTTTATTTACAAAAAATAAAAACTGTTAACAAAGTTTAAAAAACAGCGTATCAATCTTTGAAATCAAACGTTAAACTCACAACAAGACTTCACAAACGTGTCTAAAAAACATGGCTACCAATAAGGAACTCTATTAAGCAAAAATTAAAAACCTATTTAATACAAGAATACAAATTACAAAAAATTGTAGACAAATAAGTATATTTATCAAATGCTTGTATTTTTTTGAAACAAACGTTGAAGGGCCAAGATATGTATGTATGTACAATGTACATAGTCCCCACAAAGTTTTAAAAACATTATTTTGAAAACCTATTCAAGTCATAAAAACTGTCCTTGAATATGTCATCCTCATCCTTACTATTTTTTGTTGAGATAATATGGTGATCAAAGACAAAAGTATGCATTATGCTTTGGCTAAAAGTTATATAGGTACACCAATCTCAAACAAACAAAATTGGCAGACCTAAATTAAAGCTGAATAAAAAATGTATTGATTTATAAAAAAAAATTCAAGAAAATCATAAAACAAAGAAAATAATAGAACATTTGATTCTCGTACCATTTCTCTCAGTCGCAATAAGGCAATAATGGTACCTTAAAATAAATATGTATTTGTAAAACAATTTCAAAACAAGAAGAAGCATACAGCTTCAAAATACTTTTTGTTTCGACTCAATACGGCAACTAATCCCAAAGATACAGCTCTTCAAAACGTCAGTAGTGTACTTCTGCGAAAGAGTCCAGCCTTCCTACCTATTGTATTTTTTAGGGTTGACCTACAACTGCCCACTCCTCTTTAATCAACTCCAAAAATAAAAAATTAAGAAGTTGTTCTCTTCACTTAACTGTCAACGAAAAAGTTTCGAATTTACTTCAAAGTTCAGACAAAACAAGCAATTAGACAGTTTCGAATCTGTTTACTTGCTTCACATAGAAATTCTACCTGAGCAACATAATCCGCTGATTTTATTTTCATATAATTTAGGTAGAACGAAAGACTTTGTCTTCGTTTTCAGTCGGGTTTTCCCGAAGCACGTGGCAGATGCAGAAGGCAGAGCCATAGCGAAGCTATAGCGTTTGTATTGTGTGAGCATTGAGATTGTGTGCTTTGTGGTTGTTGGTGGTAGAGGTCAAATTATTATCTAAAGAAATAGAAGTAGGTGCGGAAAATGTGAGTGTGTGAATAGTTAGGGATGAATGTATGATTTATGTTTTGTTAAATTATAGGTGTTGACAATTTGAGATAGGTTATGGATGTTAGGGACTTAATGCAATGAATGTAAACACAGTTTTCTTGATTGTAACAAGTAGGTTTCTAATTTTTTTTCTCTTTACGGTAGGGTAGACACTGTCTAAAATGTCTTATTGACGCACCGTCACTGCTTATGGTATACAACTCTGGGGTTGTACCTGCGATACAAATTTAAATATCTTACAAACGTTTGAAAATAAATTGCTTAGGTCATTTGTAAATGCACCATGGTATATAAGAAACGAAGATCTTCACAGGGATCTCGGGATTCCTACGGTTCGAGACGAAATTGAGAGTTTCGCGCGAAAACATAGAAATCGGCTATTAGATCACGCTAATCCAACGATTATTGACATTCTTGACGAGTCAAATTTAGTACGCCGTCTGCAAAGAACAAAACCTTCCGACTTGGTGTGGTGAACACAAAACCGCTTTAAAATCGCGGAATAAGCAGAAACTTTCACCGGAAAGTTACCTGCAACACGTTACTTAACTTCGTTAAAAATAAATTGCTAGATAAGTTTCAACTTAGTTGCAATCGGGAAGTGGAGGTGGTTTTAGTGTAGTAAGAATCTCACACTTCTATGAGCACGCGTTTTCCGGTCCTCATAGAGCCTGATGCAGGTTTTGCACCTACCCACAGAAAAAAAAAAAAAAAAAAATATATTATTAAGAAGACTGCATCATTATATTTTTTGTATCTTTTTTAGTTTCGCGGCTAAAATTGAGACAGTGTGGTAAGTAGGGCTGGGGACACGTCAGGGGAATGACATTTTGGGTGTTTAGATGGAGATAGCGGGTATGATATTTTTTTTAACTTTATTTTTTCTAGAGCGAATATTAGAACCCGTTTGTTTCAAGCCATCCAATTAACAAACTTTTAATAAAATTTTGTACTTCGGTTCAAATATGAAGGAGACTGAAATATTAATATTTTGAAATATTGACCCAGGTACAAATGTGTTAACAGTTGCATCTGGATTTAGAAAACATATTTTTTTCGTTAATTTGTATGGGTTAGAATTAATAATTAGAAATGCTTTAATTAAATTTCTTCTTTATCGACCGTAAATGTGCTTCAAACAGATCTTGAGAAACAGATAACTACATCCAAGGCAAGAAGCAGGAGAGCAAATTATCTACTCCCGGCACTGAGCCGTAACTATGGAATGTACTGACATGATTAAGATGCGATCGAGCTTTTTTCATATTCCTTATTAATTTGGATTCTGATCTGGTTTTTCTAATTCAAACCCGTTATTTCATTTTTATCAGTAAGGTGCCAGTTATAGCTATCATTATTGAAACTAATCATTGAAAATTATAATGATTGATTTTGAGACGTTTAGCAAGTAAAATCATTTATTATTTTGATGGACAAATAAAGCTTAGGACTAAATAGATATTTTTAGCCAAACAAATAATTCAAATAGGCCCAACTTTCCACATGAAAAAACTTTTCTTATTTCAATGATTGAACTACCTTACCAATGATCATTGAAAAATTAAAAGTCAATTTTTGTGGAAAGTTGGGCATATTTAAATTTTTTTTGACTAGAAATATTAATTAAGTCTTCAGCTTTAATCATCCATCAAAATAATAAATGATTTTGCCGTCTAAAAGTCTCAAAATCAATCATTCAAGTTTTCAATGATGAGTTTCAATGATACTGGCACCTAAGAATTAATAATTGGAAATTTTTTAAATTAATTTCTTCTTTATCGACCGGAAAAGGTTATGCTGTTTATTTAACAAACTTTATTCCGCAAAATAAATAAATTGGGATTTCTGTTATGAATATTTTGTTGTAAATGAGAGGCCTTTTCTAAATAACGGATATATATTATGATGGATTATTTAATAATAGTAGATATGCGTATTGCGTAGTAAGCCGCGTCCACATTATGTCGAATTGTGTTGATCAACATCGTTGATCAACAGTGTTGAGTAAGTGTAGACGTGTTGATCGACAAAGCCATTCAACATTTGTTGACCCGAACGTATCCCGATTCAAATGGATAGCAATCGACAAAGTTATTCAACAAATTTCATTTTATTAAAAACATTTGTAGGGTTTTAATTTTATGAACATAATTATTGTTTTTGTGCGTTATTAATCACATTTTTACTAGATGAAGAATGCAATATTTATTGTGAATAAATATTTAATGTTAATGATATCATTTTAACTTAATTGTTGACAAGAAAAAATAAAAAAAAGGTTGGGTACCACCAGGATTTGAACCCTGAACCCTTCGGTTGCATCCTGATGCATCGATCAGAAAATTCCAAACCACACAAATGTTTGCTACGAAAGTTTTTCACGTACACACTAGCATGTTGATCGACAATGTTAACCAACAATGTTGATCGGCATAGTGTGGACCCACCTTTAGATTTGTCAGTACATTTATGTATTCGGAATAAACAAGTTGAGAACGCTGCTACCATGAGAAAATCTCTACTCCGTTTTGCTAAGTCGAGTTCCCGAACCAAAGAGTAAGTCTGGAGCTGCACGCATGCGTAACCCCTCTTACTCTCATGCAAAGGACCCCGAAAGAAATTTATGAATCCTGGCGAACCTTATCAGTATAATTGGATATTTTGATCGAATTATTGTATTGTCATTGGGCTTTGACAAGTGTGCAAAATTTGAATCAAATCGGACGGTTTGAAGTGTGTCAAAATCACGTCCAAAGATTCCGTTACATACATACAGCCGAAACTAATAAAAGCGTGTTAAAAATATCACGAAAAGAGCAAAAATTTAGACACCACTTTTAGGTTTAAGAATCGGTTCATAATAATTGAAAAAAGTGTGCTTACTTAAATCTAAGGTGGCACAATACTGCATGTAAGAAACAACTAAACATTTAAATTAATTTCACTGAAACATAGATAAATATAACACAAAGAGCACAAAATTATGAAACAGGTTTATAAATTGACAAAGTTGTGCTGCCTTTAATTTAAGGTGACACAAAATTGTATACAAACAAAAACTAAACATTAGAATCAATTTTTTAAATGCAGATAAATAACACACAAAGAGCATAAAATTATGATACCGCTTTTGTTTAAATCGGTTAAAATATTGACATGTTAAATTTAAGGTGGCACAATATTGCATACAAAAAAAAAGCTTCAGCACAAAAATCGCAAAAACAACACAAAAATAGCAGAAAAAAGAGCATACAATTCTAGTAAAAATTTAACAAACTAGCTTTTTGGACGGCTCGGTACACACAAATGGACCGAAATCAAAATAAGTGTACATACCAAATTTATGGCAAGAGTATCAAAGTCTCCAGTGGACAAAATTTATTAACAAAATGGATGAAAATGCTAGCACGTTGCCTGCTATAAGGGTTAGCAAACCTGGACGAAAAAGAGCAAGAACAGCGGGTGATGAAGGAAAAATAACGGAAATCTTAATAAAAACTAGAAAAGGTCGAGAAGGATATTGACACTTTTGATCCTGGAATCGGAAATCAACATTACAAATAACCCACAGATTTAACGAAAAAAAATAGGCTGTAAGCCTTTTTCAACCTATTTTTTTTCGTTGCTGCGTAGGTACTTTTGGATCATACTGAAAATTAGTATTTTTGTTTGGTGGCCGTAATCATTTGATCACCCAGTGTGATCTTTTAGTAATGTAGAGGAAGTATACCAATTATGGAATACGCCCTAAAAGGTAAAGCTTTCTTTTCATGCGCATATTTGTTGTTATTATCCTTGTGGAAAGTGATCTTTGTAGACATGAGCAGTTATTAAAAGTAGTGTTTTGGTAAATTGCGTACCTAACAATATATTGAGAGCTTATTTTTTATATTTTTTTATCGGTTCAAGCTTGAACATAAATTTTGTCCCGTGTTATTAGATAAAAGCTCAACCTTTGGAATAACTTTAATTATTAAGGTGAGCTCAGTAAAATAATAAGTTAATTTTTACATAGTAAGGTCAGTCTTCTTGTTCCTAATATGGAATATCAGTATGTTCCTAATATGGAATAGTATTTCATATTGAATAGTAGGTATTCCTAATATGGAATAGTAAGTATTCCACATTGGGAACCACATAAAATATTTGTTTAAATTTGTACATAGGTTGTTTTGTAATTATTCAGATGACACCAAAAGAAAAAAAGCGTAACGTCCGGGACAAGGCAGATATGATGAAAGCCATAGCAGCCGTTAAGTCAAAAGAAATGGGCTTCAAGAAAGCTGCACAAATTTTTCATGTTCCTCATACAAATTCTTTAAAATTTTTCAATCCCTTTTGACCTCTTGCATTCTTTATTGCTCTGCCACAGAATCTATAATAGATAATTTTATTTGTGTTTTCTGCACATAAATTAAGTTACCACATATATTATGGGGAAATTCTTAGTGGTCCATATTAGGATCACTTTTTGAAATGTGCTCATTTTGTGTTTTTTTATCTTTTAATTTATTAAATGGAGTGGGATAATTTATTTAAGTTCTACTTTTGCTTAAAAGCAAGTTTATAGTATTTTAACCAACATCTCTTTTAAGGACCGAATAAAATTTAACTTTTTTGTGTTTAAAAATGAGTTTATATTTTGGTAGGTATTCCATAATCGGTACACTTCCCCTACGTTCATATAATATCATATTATGTACAAGTACATACCTAATGTATTAAATACATAGCTATGTATATTTTCTTGTGTACCGAAATCAGCTTTGGGAAAAGTGTGCCTTGCTGGATTATTGATAAAACATATAGAACTAGAAGACATTCACATTATGTTTTTCTTTATTAGCCCAGTCAAATTAGGAAATCAAATCGCATTTTTCGATGGACAAAATTTTGTTTATGAAATCTGTTTGGCTACGTCTCCTGATCATAAAAACGAGTTTTTGGGATTTTTGAGGTTAGGGAAGACCCGCCCGCCATCTTGAAAAAGAGATTGGTTTTGTTTTTATGCAATAACTCGCTTGCATTTTATTTTACAACAAAAAGTCCTGCCACAATCTTGTAGAAGATAAAATTACCTATAAAATAAGTTATCAACGACCTCTGTAGGTGGTTTCATTTTTGAGATATAACGGGCCAATGTTCCCCTATGGGTTGTATTTTGGGGGTGGTATGAGTTTTCTAGGTAACCGTTAATTTTTTTGGATGATGCTCTCAGAATCATTTTCAGTTCTTGTATCGACCTATAAAATGAGCCGTCGATCGATATCATCGGCCACGAATTGTGTGAGTTATCCAATTCATAGGATCACACTTTATGAGTAAGGAGAAAAACATAAATATATTTTTTTTCGAAAATGTTTATCCGGTGAATCGTACAAAAAAACTATTACTTAAAATGTTGTCCATAGTAATGATAACAATTTAACATACACGGTACATAAAAATCAAAGCACCAGTGCTCAGACAAAGTTTTTGCACTATAGATGAATGCAAAGTACTGTGCGTATACTCTTATCTATCAGATTATAACGAAGAATGCCGGTTTAAACTCTCTGATCATATGAACAAAATTCAAATTCCTCAAATTCCAGATTCACGCACAATAACAGATCAGTTGCAGAAAAAATATGGTAATAAACTTTTCATTTTTGCCG
The DNA here is from genome assembly GCA_963921185.1 of Dasysyrphus tricinctus. Taxonomy (NCBI): domain Eukaryota; kingdom Metazoa; phylum Arthropoda; class Insecta; order Diptera; family Syrphidae; genus Dasysyrphus; species Dasysyrphus tricinctus. Next base: position 27,736,846 of record OY992533.1, on the reverse strand, counting down.
AGAAAGGGCGCGAAACGCTTTTATGTTTTGTTGATCGCAGTCGCGAAATTTTTGAAAAATCTTTTGAAAATACAAACTTTGAGCAAGATGTTGATACAAAAATGAAAAAAGTTTTTGAAGCTGCTGATATTATCTACAACGATATTTGTTTGCAATTTTATAATGTTGATTACTAACGGGTGATTTTTTAGCTGGTTTGGTTTTGGCAACACTGGTTTTGACAGCTGACGTGTGCTTAGTACCTTGTGTCACTGTCAAACAGCTTCAGTTTGGTTTGCAATTTAACCATGGATCGTCTTACAAATGAACAACGCTTGCAAATTATTGAATTTTACTATCAAAATTCGTGCTCGGTTCGAAATGTTCATCGCGCGCTGCTTCTGTTCAGCGATGAGGCTCATTTTTGGTTGAATGGGTACGTAAATAAGCATAATTGCCGCATTTGGAGTGAAGATCAGCCAGAAGCATTGCAACAGCTACCAATGCATCCCGAAAAAGCCACTGTTTGGTGCGGTTTATGGGCCGGCGGCATTATTGTTCCATATTTCTTCAAAGATGATGCGAATCGCAGCGTTACTGTCAATGGTGAACGCTACCGAGCGATGATAACAAACTTTTTTTTGCCCGAAATGGAAGTTCTTGACTTGCATGATATGTGGTTTCAACAAGACGGTGCCACATGCCACACAGCACGCGAAACAATGGCGCAAATGCGAGGCGAGTTTGGTGAACAGTTAATTTCACGTTTCGGGCCGGTCAATTGGCCGCCTAGATCGTGCGATTTGACACCATTAGATTATTTTTTGTGGGGGTATGTCAAGGCTAATGTCTATAGGGACAAGCCCGCTTCGATTGACGCACTGGAAGCCAACATCCATGCATTCATTCGTGAGATACCGGCCGATATGTGTGAAAGAGTATGCCAAAATTGGACTCAGCGGATGGGCTACCTGAGACGCAGCCGCGGTCAACATTTGCATGAAATTATCTTTAAACATTAAATTGCAAGGTTCAAACTATCGATTCAAATAAATATTTCATTCATTTTTTCGAATTTTTATGTTTTTTTTTTTTAAAAAAGTTCTAAACCTCTTAAAAAATCACCCGTTACCAGCAACCAGACAATTTTCTTAATAATGTTGACAATGCTGTTCCTCGTTATCTGAAAGCTTTCATGTCGCGTATCATTACTGAACATAAGAAACGATCCTTTTACAGCTGGGAACGAAAATGTACTAGCATATGTCACGCTATCATCAGTCAAGTTCGTCCAACGTCGTTTGTTTCTCCTCCTCTCGTTCGGATCAATAAATTTGAACGAAGTTCTTTTATCGTTGGGCTTTTCTGCATCATACAACGGAATTCTGAAATTTGAGGCTTCTTGTATTTTGCATCCACAGCGATCCATTTCTTCGACTGGATTTTCACAGTTTGTCTTCGATAACAGCGACTTCAACACTTACGCAATTGATGGAAGTGGTACTTTTCATGCAATGGGTGTTATTCGTTGTGTGACTCCAGGCAGTTCAGTTCAGTCAGATGGTGAAGAAGAACTTATTGTGGCAGGGGAAAAATTCTTCATGGCGCTCTATGGTGGAGGAAAGACAACTTCAATTGACGAACTTCGTTATAAAAAATTTACGAAGTCCGTGGCAAAAATGAAAAACAATTTATGTTCACTTCCCCCCACAAAAGATGCGCTACGACAGCATATATTTCGGACTTATCACCAGGTACAAAGGTGGCTAGGAAACGACCGGGATCCGGAAAAGTGGGGTTGGAAAAAAATACAAAAATGTATGTTCCTGTGATGAGATGACCACCAAGGAAGCAGCTCCTCCCGAAATAATGAAGGTTATTTCTTGTTCCTGCACATCAAAATATGGAGCGGCTTGTGGATGTCGCAAAGCGGGTTTCAAATGCTCCGCCGTCTGTGCACACTGCAGCGGTGAAACTTGCAGCAATATCCCCAAATGTATTACGATTGCTGAAGATTATTGCGAAGATGAAAGTACCCTGCTCTTGCAGATTCATAACGATGAAATGACACCAAACGAAACCATTTTTGAAGCTGATGTATGCGATGGTGAAATGCTACCAGGACCTTCAAAAATCTCAAAATATTCCCCTTAATATTATTTGTCTCCTCTTCAAATACTTTCACAGAGAAAACTTAATGTAAATACACTTAACCTCTTTTTTTATTATTTTTTCAAATTATTCTGTTAATAAAAACCAATCAATAAATTTGAAATTCAATTAAGTTTTTCTTCGTAGTACCTAGGAAACCGCATACAATACCTTCTACATTTGGATTTAAAAAAAATAACGCAGTTTTCAACAACAAGAAATGTAGGTGTCTTAAGTTTCCCGGCTGCTTTACAACCTTCTGTGTGGTGCGGATGCAACTCCACGTACCATGTATGTTAAATTGTTATCATTACTATGGACAACATTTTAAGTAATAGTTTTTTTGTACGATTCACCGGATAAACATTTTCGAAAAAAAATATATTTATGTTTTTCTCCTTACTCATAAAGTGTGATCCTATGAATTGGATAACTCACACAATTCGTGGCCGATGATATCGATCGACGGCTCATTTTATAGGTCGATACAAGAACTGAAAATGATTCTGAGAGCATCATCCAAAAAAATCAACGGTTACCTAGAAAACTCAAGAAAAGTCATACCACCCCCTAAATACAACCCATAGGGGAACATTGGCCCGTTATATCTCAAAAATGAAACCACCTACAGAGGTCGTTGATAACTTATTTTATAGGTAATTTTATCTTCTACAAGATTGTGCCAAGACTTTTTGTTGTAAAATAAAATGCAAGCGAGTTATTGCACAAAAACAAAACCAATCTTTTTTTCAAGATGGCGGGTCTTCCCTAACCTCAAAAATCCCAAAAACTCGTTTTTATGATCAAGAGACGTAGCCAAACAGATTACATAAAAAAAATTTTGTCCATCGAAAAATGCGATTTGATGCTCTTTTTTTGACTAATTTGACTGGGCTATATGAAAATTAAAATAATAAAATTAATTCTCGTATCGATATATATTTGCCAAAAACATTTTTGGATTTTTTTCTTTTTTTATAACGAAATATGTAGTTAAAGCTGTGACACAAAATTCACAGCTTGTAAATCATGTACCTACATACATTAAGTATGTAGATTTTGAAATTAAGTGCCCTTATCAACTTCTTATAAAGCTACGTCCAATGGGAAGAGATTTGAGATACAAAATTAAAACGTTTTAAATGAAAAGAGACAACAACGCTATACGTACGGGCAGACTCCTCCTCCAATACGATCCAAAATTCTTTCCAATTGGTTGGCAATGGCCGGCTTGAACATGTGGTACAACAAATGAACCTGAACGGATCGAATAAAAATAAACATCTTGAATGGGAATTTTACAGATACTTTTTCCTGTCTATCCAGATCTACAACGATCAGTGATCAGTTCGTGCATATCGTGTGTGGGAAAAGGTAATAGCGGGTGTATGGTGACGCTACCAAATCGATGTTCAGCTTTATTGGGTTTTAAAAAGTGCCATTATTAAAAGTGTTGTGACTTGTGCGGGAAACATTATTATATTGCCCAATAATTATTGATTTCTGCATTGGGAACGAATTCGAATTGTATCTAGATGTTTAATTTTCAACAAGTGCAAATAAATGCCGAGCGAGGCGATATACGCGATATTTATCTCTCATAATTATTGGTCATTATTGTTTGTATTTGCATGCGTGCATAAATTGTGTTTTATCGATTTTGATTTGATTAATGAAAGCCATAAAAATATATTTGAAGAAGTTTAGTCAAATTTGAATAAAATTAAGAAATTTATGAGTTGTTGCTGACATTTCTCTGTTTATTTGGAAAGAAAAAAAAATGGATTTTTGTTCTGGAAAGTATTTAAGATCTTATCAGTAGAAGAATTTATAATTAATTGGACTATAACCGTGAAAGGTAAACAAATATTTTATTTTAAATGGAAATATTTTGGAAGAGGTACATAGGTACCTATAGAAATTACTTTCATTCAAGCATTTTTATGTTCTCTTAATGTTAACATACTATTAGCTGTAAGCTTACTAATATTACTAGTATCGCCCCCCCCCCCCCCACTGTGTCGAAATTCAACACCACTCAGAAGCTAGCTTTAAAGTATTTGACAATTGAAGTAAAAACATTTTTTTTAATTAAATATTTTTTGATAAATGTGCACAGTGATTCGCAGTATAAAATGGTACTAAACTAAAATGGACCCACAGTGTTTAATTTTGTGATTCGCACACTTCCTGTAATTATGGCTTTCCAACCATATACCAAACAATTTTTCCAAATCGGCTGAATACTTTTTGAGATAATGGTGCTACAAAATTAATTAAAGGCTATTTATACATTATATTAGATTTGAGGCAGATAGTCCAGTGCATTTATAATCTGACCCAGCAGTTTGTAACACCCCCAAATTTTATTTTATTATTCGAAGGGTAGTTGATTGAAGATCATAACCCTGATTTTTCGCACTCGCGAAATTTACCGTTTGGCCGCCATCTTGGATTTTGTTTCATTTTAGTTTTTATTAAATATCTCGGTTCCTAGAAGTTCTACGAAAAAAAACTTAATGCAAAAAATGTAGAAAATAAAATTTTCTATCTTTTATGTTAACAACATTTTTTCGATATTTTTAATATTTAAAAAGTTACAAGCCAACAAAAGAATTTTTTTTTTATTTTCTAAGTGTTTTCGAAAATTTAGCACATTGGCCATCGGAAATTAAAAAAACTTTCTATGAAAAGTTTGTTGGCCACTAAATTTTCAACAATTTTGTTGTACAACTTTTGTCTGTATTGCAATAAATGACAAAGATATGAATATTTTTGTATTAACAGTTTATTTGTTTTCAAAAAAAAAATGAAAATCATGACTTTTAGACCCGTTTCGAAACTTAAGCATTTATGTTCTACTTACAAAGCTTATGTTCTACTTAAATATTTAAGTTTAGTATCAGCAAATGGGCCTTAAAGCGGTTCTCTATGCTTAATACCAATTTTAAGCTTTTCCTATTTCGTTTTAGCTTGTGTTTGTATGTATGTATTTACAACCGCATTTTTTTTAACAATGGACCATTTTGATTTTTGGATCTTGGTTGCCATGACAAATTTAATACTTTTGGCAAGTCTTATGAGTGTAAGAGTTTTCTCGTGGGTGCTATGGAAATAGTTCTACACTAACTTTAAACAAAAATACCCTTTCACCAAAGTTATTTCAAGGGAACTCTCTTAGTTCTCGGTTCTATTTACAAATGAAACATTTATTCCAAGTTTCATTGAATTACAATTATTTTCATAGGGTTTTACCTGTTGTACTTAAAAAAAGTAATCATTACATAAAATAGACTATTTGGGTATTTGTATAATTTTGGATTTTGTAAGCACCAAAAGCAAAGAAGAAATTGGTAATATTGCTCAAAACTATTTTGAATTATGAAATGGAAATAATATCTAAGCATATGTAAATTGTTTTTGTAAAACTTGGGCGATATTTCCTCAATTTCTGGTGCTATTTCCAAACTTGATTTCAAAAATACGCAAAGTTTTCGGAAATGTTTGAGAAAGGTGATGTTTTGTTTCATGTAGGTATGTATATGTAGGTACGTTTTTTAAAATCTTTAGGTAGAAAAAAGGCTTCCGGAGAGGGAAGGGGCGCGAATATCTCATGCTGTTGGCGGTAACAGGTATAAGTAGGTACGTATGTGGACCGTGTTCGGATTGGGGGTGGCGCGATGTAGCGCGGTGGAGTTCTTGGGGTGTCGCCACACCGCGGGTCATCATCACGGCGCTGCGCTGGTCGTCACACCACACCGCGTTCCCGATCCGAATGCGATGCATATGGTTGTACGCGTTAGCGCTGAAAGCTCATCGCACGATGCACCCAACTCCTCTGAAGCGCGGCCTATTTGATAGAAAAAATTTCACACATTTGGGCAGTATTTCCTTATATTGCAGTTGTTTTTGGCATTTTTTTCCTATTTTAGGCTTCTTTTCCCATTTTAATATGTACCTACTTTAATTTATCATTTTGGATATTGCTTCATTTTATGGTGAAAGTGCATTAACGCCAATATTACATAAGCTTAAAATTGGTATTAAGCATAGAGAACCGCCTTAAGGCCCATTTGCTGATACTAAACTTAAATATTTAAGTAGAATATAAGCTTTGTAAGTAGAACATAAATGCTTAAGTTTCGTATCAAGAAACGGGTCTAAAAGTCGTGATTTTCATTTTTTTTTTTTGAAAGCAATATGAAACTGTTAATACGAAAATATTCATATCTTTGTCATTTATTGCAATACAGAAGAAAGTTGTACAACAAAATTGTTGAAAATTTAGTGGCCAACAAACTTTTCATAGAAAGTTTTTTTAATTTCCGATGGCCAATGTGCTAAATTTTCGAAAACACTTAGAAAATAAAAAAAAATTCTTTTGTTGGCTTGTAACTTTTTAAATATTAAAAATATCGAAAAAATGTTATTAACATAAAAGATAGAAAATTTTATTTTCTACATTTTTTGCATTAAGTTTTTTTTCGTAGAACTTCTAGGAACCGAGATATTTAATAAAAGCTAAAATGAAACAAAATCCAAGATGGCGGCCAAACGGTAAATTTCGCGAGTGCGAAAAATTAGGGTTATGATCTTCAATCAACTACCCTTCGAATAATAAAATAAAATTTGGGGGTGTTACAAACTGCTGGGTCGCCCATATAAAATTTTATAATTGCACTGGACTAAGAAACACATTCCACTGATGCGCTAAATTGACGATATTATAATCTGCACTACTTAGAAGTTTTGAATTTATAAAAGTGCTGTGATTTGAACTGTCAAGAGTTTATATCCATGAAAGGCTTCAGTCGCAAATCGCAATGGGATTTTCAGCATCTGTTTTATTTAAGTAAAGTGCCATACACGCACAAAAACTATCCTTTTCCCAGGCGTTAAAAATAAATAAATAAAATTAAATTAAATGCATTTACATATTATGTGTCACACAATTAAGTCATTTAATTATTCATAGTTAGATGAAATAAGCACATTTTTCACCTCTTCTCTCGGGCTGGATTTTATTTATTTTACGGGAGCCAACCCGATCTCCACTCATTTTATTGGTGCTTACCCAAGGTATATAGAATACATGGTATGATATTGCGCATGTCGTTATCCTATCTCTCTCACGTATTTTGTCACCTAGTGACGCAATTCTCTTTGCATTTGTTTTTGTTTCTGTTTTTGTTTTTGATTTGTTGTTGTCTTTTCTAAAAGTTTTTGTCCACAAGTGACGTAGATGCGGAGATGTATTCTGTATACCTGGTGCTTACCCAAGTATGTTAATTTTAATAGAAAAAATATTTGCAGCAAACTGGATGATAAAGGGTGTCGTTTTAACAGGGACGGATTTAGAGATCTGGAGGCCCTGGGGCAACAAAGGAGTGGAGGCCCTGGCCCCTCATTATTTTCCAAATAAAATGAAAAAAAAAATTTCAGTCGAGTGTTTCAATAATGTATTCCCAAAAAATTTTCATTTTTCGGTGAACCAATTAGGCCCCAGTTATAGCTATCATTGAAAATGATCAATGAAAATTTTTTCCTTCGATTTTGAGGTGTTTAGGAAAAAAAAAATAATCAAAAAATCAATCCAAAATGTCCATCCTTCCACATAAAAGTCTGAATATTTCAATTATCATTGGTAAGGGAGTTCAATCCTTGTAATAATAAATCTCATTTTATATTGAAGGCTGGCCACAATGTAAATTTTTTTAATTAAATAAAAATAATAAATAATAAAAAATAAAAAAATAATTAAGGCACGAGCTTTGTTTTGGCATCAAAATAATCCTTGATTTCGCCTTTTATTCGTCTCAGAATCAATCATTAAAAATTTCATTGATGAATTTCAATGATAGCTATAAACTGGCGCCTTAGTTCACTGTCACCTCAAAAGGCTAATCTACATTCAGCAGTGAATTTGAAGTAGGTACTAGCTATAATTTTGAGGATTTTTTGTGCCCCTTGCCTCGCTTCCTTGTTGCACTTAACTCATTGTTGATTTCAAATGAGTCTTTGAAATTCATATTCGTAAAGACGATTAGATGAATGCCTTCTCTATGAGTTTGATGTTTTGAGTGGACGTTAACTAACACACTTAAGAATTTATTTTCTCCATTGTGGATACACGCCACTGTAAAAATCAAGAAACCGTTAATTCTGGCTTTTGCTTTTCTCCAACTAGCAAATTCTTTGAACATTTCCGAAGAAACTTGAAACTTTTTCGCGATACTTCATCGCAATTTAGAAGTTCTGTAGATCCTTTTTCAGCATAATATTCTATCTTTTCATTGTTACGCTGTCAAGCCAAAGACCAATGCCATTTTTGAGACCACAAAATTCTCCTTGCTCTTGATTCCGATAATCAGTTTTAGAAAAAGACTTTAGAAAAGATGCACCTGAAAAAGCTCATAACCATTAAGAAAATAGTTATTGGGTTGATAGTCGAGATAGAGGAAACATTAGCAGAAACACAAAAATGGGATATGGGGGTTAAGAATAGTACAAATGGAAAATGAGAAGAGTAGGTAAGCTGCGAGCTATGTATTAAAAACTTCCAGTTACGTGCATGCACTCATAAAATAAGAGATAAGAGCAGGAGTGAATTGAAGGAAATTATTTCAAATTTGAACTAAGGATTGTAATTACCTTTTGATTATAATATTCTAGTCCCATAAATAATTAAATAGGTACATTCAAACAAAACTAAACAAACGCATTAAAATGATTAATTATAATAACCTCTCCGTAACCCTTTTTTATGTTTCTTGATCTTAAGACTTCCATTATTTGGTTGTTATTTGCTTTTTTTTGTGCAGTATTTATTTACTCGACGGAATTTGAAATTCCATCTATTGTGGAGGCCCCTGTTTTGTGGAGGCCCGGGGCTATAGCCCCGGCTGCCCTTCCCTAAATCCGGCACTGCGTTTTAAAGTTGACTCCGTTTTTGCACTGTCAACATTCAAATGTTATTACGATGACTTTTAATAAGTAAAAACTAGCTGGTTGTTAATAAGGTTTTAATGTATATGCACTCGCACATGTCAGATGTCACTGATTTTGTGCTGTAGATAAATTACCAATATCATGATTCCTTACATAAAATTATTCTGAGTGAGGAGGCTCATTTCAATTTGGATAGGTACGTAAACAAAAAAAACTGTCTGGGGCTCCAAGAATCCTTAAGAAATTGCACGAACTGGCGCACGTACTTGCTGTTATGTTCAAGAGGCTGAGGATTTAAGAAAATTGTATATAACGACATGGACTAGAGAGAAAAATAATGAAAAGTATCAAATCCGATATTTAAGTTAGCTAAAAAAACTCTTTTGATAGTTTGAGGTGAAAAAAACGTAATTTCACTTGTTGATTGAATACAATTATATGAAAAAAAATGTTATCGTTATAGCGTTTTTCTTTTAATTAATTTTTATATATCAAATTCTTAAGACATTTTTAAGGAACAATTTGGGTATGCAAATCCTTAAATTTATTTATGTGCATATTCAAATAAAATCTAAAAAAAAAATTGTCAACCCGGTTTTGAGAGTGTCGAATTTTCAAAAAATAGTTTGAAACTTTTTCAAAAATTCAAAAAATTAATTTTTGAAAAATTTGATATGCAATATTATTTGAACTTATTTGAAATTTGTTTACGAAATTTTGTATCTAAATCCGTTCAGCTGATAGTGAGATATTTCAAAATTAAAAAAAAACATTCTATAAGAGGTAAGTACTGCTAATACATACCTAGTTGCTAAGTGTCAAATTTTATAATTTATTGTAGTAGATCGCAATTTTGGCCGTCGAAAAAAGTTTTATCAAAATCCTAGTAGCCGTTTTTGAAAAAAAAAAACATTTTCCTTAAAGGTTTTTTAAATTTTGTATGGAAGGTACCGTTAGTTTTGCATGAAAGTAAATTTTTTTCTTAATGTATAAGGATTAAAAAAAACTTTTAAGTGTCAAGTTTCAAAAAATCAATCATGTCGTTTTCGAATATTTGATTTTCAAAAAAAAAATTGTTGCTGCTAATTCAAAATTGATGTACAGTACGCCGCTGTAAAATAACTGCCCATTTACAATAAAAGTTAACACAGAAATACATATATGAAAATATTGATCAAACGAAAAAGAAATAATTGGAAGGAAAGTTACTTTCACTGAGTCACACTTTTTTGAAAAGTTGCAATTGCTGAGTCACTAATGATAAAAATTTGGGTGTTGCTTTAACCGAGGTATTGCGTTTATCGAGGGTGTACTGTATAGTTTGCAGCATGCACTGCACTTGTGTGGATTTACATTTACACACAAAACCCACTTAATTTATAAATTTGAACCATTTTTTAAAGATCTGGCAACTAAAACTGTTCATATTTCTTAGAAGCATGTATGTATACAAAATTACTGAAATCAGTCATACTATTTTGAAGAAAATTGAAAATAGAAAATTGTTCTTTGGGAGGTACCATCAATAACCACTTTTGAAAAACGGTTTTCCGCATCTTAAGTTAGCCTTTACTAAAAGAAATTTATTTAATTTTCCTAAGAAAATAATTTCCAACAAATTTATGTTTAAGATTTTCTTCTGCCACAACCCATTTGGACTCAAGTTTCAAGGTATTAAAGTTGACGTATTTTTACGTATTTACCGGGGAACCTGATCCGATTTTGATGATTTTTTTTAAATGTAGGAAATTGAAATAAGAAAAAAGTTTACAATTGAAAAATTGACGCTCTCAACAGGAAATTTTTTAAAAATTGAAAAACTAAGGGCCAGTTTCAAATGTTCCGGTTAAAGTCTCGGATAGCCTATCCGGAACTTATCCGCAAGATAAATTTCAACTTTTGGTTTCAAATGTCTCGGATAGTGATATCCAACAGATAAAGTTTCGGATAACCTAACTGCCGGTTCATGTGGCTGTTAAAGTTTTTATACAGAAGATAAGAAATATATTAATTTGAAGCATTTGAAAAAATATAGTTTCGGACCATTTCTTCGATGAAGAGCACAGAATGCGATCAACAGAAGTGTCCTGAATTTATGAAAATTTTTGAAGATGAATTTGTGTAAATATCATTCTTAAAAAAGAAGCCACAGAACCATATAAGGCCACTTCTAGTTGCGTCTAACCCGTAGTTTTTTTTTAAATCAATGAATAAACGGACACATAAGATGTTTATATATGTATGTACATAATGTAATATATTTATTGAAGAATATTGTAATTTATTACAGCTATTAATTTTCATACATACATACATACATACATCTTAACCATATTCAAATATTTTAAACCGCAATGCATTGTTGAAACTTGAAAGGATGTTTGTCCATAGTGACACCTCTTGTGGTCTCTTCTTTTCTTCTTTATTTTCGAATAGGGATATATTTTTCTTCTTGCTTGTAGGCCAAAATCCTGGTCCAACGTTGAATATTGGTAACTGCTACGAGTATCCGTCGAAATATTGTGAATTTATGACAATTTAAATCAAAACGACAATTTTATTTTGTTTTGACAGCAAAAAATTAAATTTTCAGTATGTTTTTGATGTTTTATACTGTTCTGAAACTGTAAGTGTCTGGTAAATTTATCCAGCGGTTAGTTTATCCGAGACTTTGACGATGAAACAGAAAATCAATAACCGAAACTTTTATCTGCTGGGGGTCAATTCTCGATCTGTGAAACTGTGAAATGAAAACAAAGTTATCATTTCAGTTTTCACAGAGTTTTATCATTTTATCACTTCACAAACACGCGCAAGGCGATTCCCGAACTCGTTATGAAAAACAGCTGTCAAAGTGAGAACTAAAAAGTACTAACATGAAAAATGCTACCACTTGCTCATAGAAAAAGATGATTGTGACGTCATAGAAAGACCAAGATGGCGACTTGGGTGTTTTAAATGAGAACAATTTGTTTGTGTTTATCATTTTTCTTTTAACTGGTTTTCACAGATTGAAATGATTGTGATAAACGAATTATCATATGAAAACATTTTGGCATTTGTTTTCATTTTTTTAACACTTCGAGAATCGCATTTGGCGTGAAGGCGTTATCATATTTATCACTTCACAGTTTCACAAATCGAGAATTGACCCCCTGGATAGGGTTATGTGTCGGATATCTATCCGAAACTTTAACCGGAACATTTGAAACTGGCCCTAAATTTTTTAAACAACAAAAAAATTTTCCCTGTATTTGCTTTGAACAATCAGTTTTACACATAAAACACACTCCAAAAGTTTATAAATACGTTGAGCATAATTTCACTAAATATAAAAGTTCAAAACCCAGAACAGTCAAGCCCGCTTATAGTTCCAAGGAGAAGACAAACAATGCGCTTTCAGGCGGCAACTGCCATTCTACTAAACGACCGGGCCCTGTTTTACCGCACATACATCACATTCATCACTTACAACATACAATAATTTTCGATCATATGTCACATCACAAACAATTTTCTGTTTCACAGATTCCATTGGAAGCTGGAAGGATTGTATGATGTTTATAATAATTGTGGTATGTGATGTATCATTTTGACATTTCATTGAAATGTATGTTTAGCATGGAGTACGTTCAATGTATTCAGATTTAGAATTTTCCTACTTTATCGAAACCCTCTGATTGGCTATTTACCATAAATTATCAAAATTGTGAATAAAATTTTATAATTTGTTGAACGAATCCATCCTTTTGTTCACATTTGTTGTAAGATAATATTGAGTGCTAGCCAAATTATATTTTTTTAAGAGGTACAGTTTAAATTAAAATGTAGAAATAAATATTAATAATGAAAATATGTATATTTCAATCGAAGCTGTTTTAAATTTTGATGATGGTGATATGTAGGTATGTTCTAAACCTTCGGATAGGTATTACAAGTCGCCTATAATAATTACCTTGTTTTGAGTGCATTTTATCTTCCGTTAAAAAAACATGTTAAATACAGCAACAGTAGGTACGGAATTACACCAAATCGTTGTTGTATTTAACAGAGGAATTATTTCTAAGCGGAAATAGAAATGCAATCAAAAACACAACTTACTTTTGAATAACCTCCACTTTGTTCCGCTCATTTTTTTGTTTTACGATTTCCTCACAAAAGTGGTATATACATCAAATTTTTTTGCTGTAGAAAATGTATGAAATTTCACATACATTGTACACATACAAATGTATGATGAAATTCTGTGAAACAGAATTTATAATGGAAAATTCTAGTCGATTCACCTCACATACATTTGTTGTATGACAGTGATCATACAACAACTCTGTGAAACAGAATTGATGTATGATAACTTTCAAAATCATACATTGTATGTGATGTATGTGCCGTGAAACAGGGTCCTGTTTGTATGATCGCTGGAATTTTCCAGTATAAATTCTGTTCACAGAATTTTATCATACATTTGTATGTATACAATGTATGTGAAATTTCATACATTTTCTACAGCAAAAAAATTTGATGTACATATATACTGCTTTTGTGAGGAAATCGTAAAACAAAAAAAAAGAGCGGAACTAAGTGGAGGTTATTCAAAAGTAAGTTGTGTTTTTAAGGCATTTTTATTTCCGCTTATAAATGGGTTGGGTACGAAATCCCGAATGCCAAAATACCGAAGTGGCAAAAAATCCCGAATGCCAAAATCCCGAAAGACAAAATCCCGAATGGACAAAATCCCAAATGGACAGAATGATAAAATGCACTCAAAACAAGGCTATTATTACTGGCGACTTGATGCCTATCCGAAGATTTAGAACATACATAGGTATCACCATCATAAAAAATTAAAACAGCATCGATTGAAATATATGTATATTCATTGTTATTACATACCTATTTATTTCCACTTTTTATAATTTAAACTGTACCGCTTGAAAAAATATAATTTGGCTAGCACTCAATAGCTGCGTTTTATTATCTCTTGGTCTGGGTCGAGGTTATCTTTTAACATGTATTACAAAAACAACATGGGATCTAGGTTTCTATCGAGGTTAATTTCAATAACCCAGATAGAGGTTTTCACTCTGGCCGGCAGAGGGCTATTTAATATTAGCCGCGTTTTATTATCGCTCATAACCCATATGGTTCACCTCGTGAAAATAAAACGATGTGGGTTAGTGCAAAAGCAGTGCTGTATATCAGTCTCTTTTTTTCTTATGTTTATTTGTTTTTCATGTAAGCACTTGTCTCTTTTCCTCTCTATTCCAAATACTGCTGACAAATCGCTGACATCCATTCACAATGGTAAATAGCTCTCTGCTGGCCAGAGTGAAAACCTCTATCTGGGTTATTGAAATTAACCTCGATAGAAACCTAGATCCCATGTTGTTTTTGTAATACATGTTAAAAGATAACCTCGACCCAGACCCAGAAATAATAAAACGCAGCTATTAGCCGCGTTTTATTATCGCTCATAACCCATATGGTTCACCTCGTGAAAATAAAACGATGTGGGTTAGTGCAAAAGCAGTGCTGTATATCAGTCTCTTTTTTTCTTATGTTTATTTGTTTTTCATGTAAGCACTTGTCTCTTTTCCTCTCTATTCCTTATACTGCTGACAAATCGCTGACATCCATTCACAATGGTAAATAGCCCTCTGCCGGCCAGAGTGAAAACCTCTATCTGGGTTATTGAAACTAACCTCGATAGAAACCTAGATCCCATGTTGTTTTTGTAATACATGTTAAAAGATAACCTCGACCCAGACCCAGAGGTAATAAAACGCAGCTATTATCTTACAACAAATGTGAACAAAAGGATGGATTCGTTCAACAAATTATAAAATTTTATTCACAATTTTGATAATTTATGGTAAATAGCCAATCAGAGGGTTTCGTTACAGTAGGAAAATTCTAAATCTGAATACATTGAACGTACTCCATGCTAAACATACATTTCAATGAAATGTCAAAATGATACATCACATACAACAATTATTATAAACATCATACAATCCTTCCAGCTTCCAATGGAATCTGTGAAACAGAAAATTGTATGTGATGTGACGTATGATCGAAAATTATTGTTTGTTGTAAGTGATGTATGTATGTGCGGCAAAACAGGGCCCAGCTTTATGTTTTTTGTTTAGATATTTGTTTGCAAGAAAATTTACCGTTACTGCGTGATACCAAGAAATGACGCAAGACAAAAAAATATTAAAACATTTTTTTTTTGAAGGTCCTCATTTCTATGGATAACTTTTTTTGAGTCAATCAAATGTAATGATCAGATACCTTGTTTATTCAGCTTCAATAAAAAATTTTTTTTGTCGTAAAATTTTTAATAGCTTGGTTTATATGACTTTGAATGAAAAAAGATACTTTTAGCCTTGATTACCAATCACCCTTCTTATAATAGTCGTTTTACTAAAACGCCAGTAAAAGGACAGGGCTCTAAAAGCGAGATTGGGCGTTTCAGTAAAACAGCTACCGTAAAAGTGGTGAGATAGTGAAGAGAGGAGAAAACGCTTAACTTTTCAAATACCAATTCTCGTTTCTGGAGTCTTGTCGTTTTTCTGGCGTTTCAGTAAAACGGCTATCGTAATAAGGGTGAATATCTCATCAAATAATGACGTTATAAAAATTCAAAGACAGTTTTGGAAATTTGAAAAAGCGTTTTACAAGATTTTTTTTAAGATTTTGTAGAAATTATTTTGTTTTACCGTTCACCGTTAGTTTAAAAAAAAGTACTTAAACCGATGTTTTGTGGTCTTTTCGTAAATCTTTTTTCTCTTTGCAAATATTGCTTGCATTGGTATGCAAATTTCTAGACTTTTATTCACCAATATTCCTGTAAATTTTCAAATTGATTCATTGAACCGTTTTTCCTCACCAACATTTCAAAGTCTTACAAACCAGGTAAAGGAACAAATTGTGTTCTTCCTACATTACGTAGTCGTCGTCAAAATGACAAGAAAACCACAATTCCAGTAGATTTTTTTCACAGTTTTGCATTAGTTAGATACTATTTTGACTTGAAATGAAATAAAAAACACATTTTCCAAAAAAAAATCAAGTTTTTTTGGTTGAAAAATGATTGAAATTACATTTTTTTGTTAAATATACTTTTTATTTAATTTCAAGTCAAAAAAGCATCAACAAAAATTCAACAAAATTTCGGGTGTAGCTTTCCCTCTAGCGGTGAGAATAAATTCCACTTTGAAAACTGGAAAAGATTCCCACTAAAGATGGAATAAAGTCCCATGTCCCAGTATTTTGTCTGTACATCAAGTTTAGTTCTTCTGTTTTCTTTTTGATGTGCTCTTTCCATTTAAGCCTTGCATCCAAAGTCATTTAAAGGTATTTGGCGGTAAGTATATGACGGATATAAGAAAGTCAAATATGCAAAGAATTCCATTCTTATATCCGTGTTTTCTTATATAAAAAATGTATATAAGAAAGAATACATCTTTAATCAGATAACGCATTAAAAGAAAGAAAATTTTATTTAAGCATCACTAAATCATATGGCACAAGTTTCCAAAGCATTGACTTCAGTCATCATTATGTATCATGTAGGGTAAGTTCGGGCATTATGGCGCAGCCGGAAAATACCACACTTTGAAAACTCGAATAAAAAGAAGAACTATGCAAAAACTACGATCGTAAGCCAATACTACTAGTTTTATGTAACAAAAAAAAGGAAAACAAAAAAAAGCCGCTCTGGGGTGATTTCTTAAAGACGTTTAATTTTCTATGCAGTGAGGGAATTTGTGTACCAGATTAAGTTTTTATATCAGTGTTTTTCTTATAAACGGTTTTCTTATATAAGATTCACTTAACACGTAACTTTATGGGAATGTGCATGTGCATAGTGTCTTACAATGTCTGTTTTATAGGCGCGTTTTTCTTATATGAGATTTTCTTATATCCGTCTTCTACTGTATTGGAGTAAGGTACTGCTGTACTGTTTATAAAAATTGGAACATTGTTTATGTTTTACTTGTAATGCATCGATTTTGTTTCGTTTAATTTGATACACCATTTTTGCGTCCAATCACTAACTTTATCGACCGCATTTTTCAGTTTTTGTGTAGCCTTCGTAATGGATTTATCTATCACCAATATTGCAGTATCATCAGGAAAGGTGGTCATGATAGCGTTGATGTCCCCTGGAATATTCTTGTCTACTTGTATATAACAGATACAGGGTTGGTCCTAGGACACTTCCTTGTGGTACATCAGCTTCAATTTTCTTTAGATCTTAGTAATTTTGGTCGTACCGTACTCTAAAGAGTCGGTTCGTTACGTAGGATTTCAGTATTTCGTAGTACTGCCTGAGAAGTTACTCATGCAGTTTGTACTCAAGGCCCAAGGGCCATACCTTGTCAAAGGCTTGGGCAACATCTAAGAATATAGCCGAATATACATACTTGTTTTTCTTCAAGTGCCTTTTCCACAACATCTGTAATTCGATGTTTATCGTGGAATGTTTTTTTCTAAATCCAAACTGATGGCTCGGAATTAGTCTTCTTTCTTCTATTATTTTGCTAAGCCTTTTCAGTAGCAGTTTTTCAAAAACTTTTGCCATGATTGGTATAAGCGATATTGGTCTGTAAGATGTTACTTCTGTTGGTGGCTTACCTTGTTTAGGTATAACAATGACTTCTGCAATTTTCCAATGATGTGGCACATATCTTAGTTTAAGACATGCATTTATTATAAATTGGAGTTTTTTTTCTTTCAACCTGAGCAGTTATTATATCGTACCCGGGTGATTTTTTGTTAGACAACTTATGTTGACACATGTTTCTTACTTCTTTGAGCGTGACAAAAGGTATTTCACATTCGTCGTTTCTATCAAAGATCTGTAAAGGGTCTGTAGCTGTCTTTGCTTGGGATGGCTTAAAAATATTCCCGATATGTTCAGCGAAGAGATCAGCCTTTGTTTCGGGCTTCCGATCCATATACCATCTTGCGATTTTATTTGCGGGTTTTGTGTCTATGGTCTTTTTAGGCATTTAGCTGCTTTCCAAAAGGAGTATTCGGTAGAAGCCACTGCCGTGAAACTATTCCGGAAACTACTAAGTGAATCATTTTTAAACTCACAAATTCTTTTCTTTAGTTCGTTATTAAGACTGTTAAAAACTGCCTTATCACCTGGAAATCTCTAAAATTTCCATTGTCTTCAAGCTCTTCTTTTTCCAATATCAGCTCCTTTATTTCGACAGGATATTCTATTTCTTTTTCTCTTGAAATAGTTGGAGTACTTTCTTCTGCAGCCTGTTGCACATCAGCAATAAATTGTTCTATTTCATGATCAATCTGCTCAATTGCTTGCTTTGGTTATAAAACTTTCAAGTTTATCTCTGAATTCGTTCCAGTTTGTTCTTTTATTCTCGAGATTAGAACTACTTTTTTCTATTTTTTCTGTTTCGCTGAGTGATAAAATTACTGGAGTATGAACTGCTGACGATAAATCGTAATTTACTTTGACCACTTATATGATTTCGCTTAATTCCTTTAACTACGAAAAAGTCCATAAGGTCTGGTATTTTTTTAGTATCAGATGGCCAATATGTTGGCGAACCAAAAGAATAAAGTTCGCAGTTGTATTTGCGGCCTGCTTGGTATAGCCGTTTACCTTTAGTGGTTATGAGCCTAGATCCCCAGTGAGTGTGTTTAGCATTGAAGTCGCCACCAACAAGGAAGTTATGTCCTAACAAACTAAGGAGTTCTGCAAAGTCTTCTTCAGTTGGAGAGCGCCTTGGGGGGCAGTATATATGTAGCTGCTATCTTAAACTCTTTCTTTTTTATACCAATACTTATTGTTGTTACTGGCATATTTTCATTAGTAAACTTTGGTTATTCATAGTGTGTTACGCACTTTTTTTATAAGTATTGCTGATACTCCCCTAGCTTTGTCAGCTGGGTGCGGAGCGTGATATCACGTATAGTTTGGTAATTTATTATCAAGACTTTGTTCTTCAGCGAGGTGAGTTTCGGACACCAAACAAATGTCTATATGCTCTAAAAAGCTGTTGAGTTCTGATACATGTTTGCATTCCATGTTGCGATTTTAAGTGTTCTGTCCATCATTGTTTTTTAGGAGCGACTTCTTCGCTTAGCTGTTTTATGTTTAAATCTTGTTTGTCAATCATTTTACGGATAAGTTCAAGCATTTCTTTGATAGATGTTTCTTCATCGACATTTTTTACAATCGGGGAATAGGAATTATTTTCGTCACTTTTGCTTAGTGCAACTGCTTTTGCCGGTTACTTACTTTTAACTATTTCTTTTGTGCTTGTTAAGTTTCTAAGCTTGTTCCCAGCTTTGTTTTTTCTTTTTGTGTCTTGGAATTTTTTGGCGGCTGGACATACTCTGTAACTTGCAGGACAGTTAAAACATTTCGCTTTCTGTTCTCTGCCCATGGGACAGTTTTTAGTTGCATGTTTGCCTTCGCCTTTCACACAAGCAAACTCGCGATTGCAATATTTTTGTGTATGCCCAAAGGCTTGACAGCGCTTGCATTGTGGAACAATTTTTGACTTTCGTAGTGATTCAATTTTGGCAACTATGCCCATAATTGATTTAATACTGTAAATCTTATCGAGACTTTCTTTCTTCTCGAAATGAGCATAAATAAAGGCAGAGATCTCTTTTTTGTTGTTGATACCCCAGTGGAGTCTTTGATTAACTCATTTTTAATAAGATTATTAGCATCAAGAGCTTGAAAGCCTTTTTGTATAAGGTCTTCGTCTCTTCGACAATTTCTTTGGCAACACATGAAGAGTGAAGGCCTCTTGCTACTACTTTTATCGATCTTGTAGCTTCATTTTCGTACGAGTGCCACTGAATTTGCTTTTTGCTCAATTCTTCAGTGGCAGATCTATACGCATCGGCGTCTTCAACAGAGACTTTCCAATTGTCTTTAAGTGTATTTACAAGCCTTATCCCAGCGGGAAATATCGTCCTCAATGAAATTTATTGCTGAAATAATCAATGAATTAACTTGCCAAATCATAAGAGAAACGACATGCAATGATTTAGTAGGTGAAGAGTAATGCAAATTTTCCTCAGTTCGTAGCTTAAATTCCACTTTCTGCTTTGTGTTTATGAAACGACCCTTTACTTCGGTGAATTTAAAAGGGAAAAGTATGTGATGAAAAATGTATGGAAAAGTAATGTACAAGATCATCAGTTCATTGTTTGAATCCACTCATCTGCTTTCTAAAGTGTTCATGGCGAGAACAAAACAAAAAAAGAAATGTGAGTGAAACTCATGGTGAATTGGAATCGATGATTCCAACGATGAATAGTAATGCACAAAGTTGTTTATAATTTTTTGGCAACTATAAATTCTCATTTTGTTGGATACAGTTCACAGTGACTTTCTGTAAAAAAGTCCATGTAAGACGAACTGAAGTCAATAGAAATAGTGTTTGCCGAAACGCCAAAAACTTTTGACTTGGAATGGGAACAGCTTTTTGGCTTGTTTTCATCTTAAAATAAAGGGTGCATTACCGATGGGATTTAGTAAACAATACAAATGGGAGGATTTAATTGATGAAAAAGAAACTACCACTAACCTGGTGATTTCATAGTTGAATTTTCTTTAGATTTTTCATCGAAATTATTGAACTGATGAATAAGCTAAATACCCGTATGTAGTGAATTCACAGATTATGCAATCACCATGTTTTTCATCCCCTGGGTTGGTGAATAAACAACTTCCATTGAAGTAGTGATTTCGTTAGTGAATTTTCATCGAAAAAGTGGCATGTGCTTCCCGCCAATGACACGCCCATGTTATGCTTCATTTCCACCTAGCGCTAGTCTGAGATTTAATGAGATTAACCTTAAATCTCCTTTAAATCTCGTAGATTTACCATACAAATTTATTTCGTAAATCTTGAAGATTAGAAATTAGTCTTGTTAAATCTTCTTAGGACAAATAGTTTTACAAATCGAACTAACCTATTTTTACATGGTGCTGAACGATTCATTCGAGACTCGCATTCAGTTCTTCATTGTTTCACACGAATCAAACATTCTGTCTCATTCGCACTTCATAAGAAAAATTGGAACGCCATTTGCATTTTTGAAGGTGCTGTCAAATTTAATCTTTTTTAAATCTTTTTGTGCGGTAGAAACACCGAAAAGATTTATTTAATCTAATCTGAGATAAATCTTTGGTGGAAACATAGCATTAAATTCATCAAAGGAATAAGCTGAAAATTGGCAGATACAGCTTTCATTCCTCAAGGAAAAAGCAGGTTTTTCCTCAATGAATTTTTGAATTTTTCCCGCTGGGATTCGTGCATTTTTCTACTATGCTCTTTAGCTCGCCAAACATTGCCAACCCGGAAATCATGATTGGAGGTGGTGCAACTTCTTTTGCTTATTTATTGGATGTCTGCTTACTTATTTGAACAGTCTCTGGACTACCCTCTGCTTTTCGTTTCTTGGACTTATGCTTATTTCGGTTTCCATCACTTTCAAGGAGGAGCTCTTCCTCATCATTACTAGTGACTTCGGACTTGATTTGTTGTCTTTCACGGACTTTTTGTCAAGCAAGCTGACTTTTTCTTCGAGCCTCTTAACTTATTGCTGAAGATATTCAACAAGGACTTCAAGTTGTTTCCTTGCTAAAATTTCTTTTTGTCATTCCTGGAAATAGTTTTCGGATGCAACTTGGTTGGTATCGATGTTTTGCTTAGAACACTGCTGATCTTTTATTTCGATCTTTTCATAGGTTTTGGTTCCTTTTTAGTTAATGACTACTATGTCATTTGATTTTTGTACAGGGGTTTCCGATGGAGTAACTCTTGATAATGATTTTGGTTGAGTCCTTAGTGTTTTTGAACTCCATCTATTTTCTATGAGCAATAATTGGTCCTCCCCAGAATCCGTAGGACCGATCTCCGAAGAGAGTGGATTTGCCAGTTTTTCACCATACTCAGACAAAAGACACGAACACAGACAACGAATACGTTTGAAATGAAGATGAAATGTACGTGAAGTTTGAAGTGATGTTGAACTGCATATCGAACAACTTTGGCGAAGAGTTAAAATGCCTTTCCCAGCGGGAAAAATTAAAAAATTCATTGAGGAAAAACCTGCTTTTTCCTTGAGGAATGGAAGCTGTACCTGCCACTTTTCAGCTTATTCCTTTGATGAATTTAACATGGGCGTGTCATTGGCGGGAAGCACATGCCACTTTATCGATGAAAATTTACTAACGAAATCACTACTTCAATGGAAGTTGTTTATTCACCGACCCAGGTGATAAAAAACATGGTGATTGCATAATCTGTGAATTCACTACATACGGGTATTTAGCTTATTCATCAGTTCAATAATTTCGATGAAAAATGTAATGAAAATTCAATTATGAAATCACTAGGTTAGTGCTAGTTTCTTTTTCATCAATTAAATCCTCGCAATTGTATTGTTTATTAAATCCCAGTGGGAAATTTTCAAAAATTCACCGAGGAATCCTCAGCTTTTTCCTCCAGGAATAGAAGCTAAACACAAGGAATGCTTGTTTAATCAATTTGTGACACTATTAAAATCGGACATCGTTAATGTATCCTTCATTTGAAGATGGAAACAAACCAAAAAGCAGTTCCCATTTCAAATCAAAAGGTATTGGCGTTTCGGCAAACGCAATTTCTAGTAAGTTCAGTTCGTCTTACATGGACTTTTTTCCAGAAAGTCACTGTGAACTGTATCCTACAAAATGAGAATTTTTAGTTGCCAAAAAATCATAAGCAACTTTGTGCATTACTATTCATCGTTGAAATCATCAATTACAATTCACCATGAGTTTCACTCATGTTTGTTTTTTTTTTGTTCTCGCCATGAACACTTTAGAAAGCAGATGAGTGGATTCAAACAATGAACTGATGATCTTGTACATTACTTTTCCTCAATTTTTTCATCACATAATTTTCCCTTTTAAATTCACCGAAATAAAGGTTTGTTTCGTAAACACAAAGCAGAAAGTGGATTCAAAGCTACGAACTGAGGAAACTTTGTATTACTCTTCACCTACTAAATCATTGCATGTCGTTTCTCTTATGATTTGGTAAGTGAATTCATTGATTATTTCAGCAATAAATCAATAAATTTCATTGAGGACGATATTTCCCGCTGGGTTGGTTTGACAGTAAATCAAACGACTTGCCTACACACAGCTCAACGAAGTTGAAAACATCCACATCAACATGAAAAAATTCAAAATCTTTTGATTTTCTTCCAACTCAATCTTCTACGTTCAACCTTCAAATAAATCAAACGTCAAGCCCATACACGAGTTGATTTGATGAAGTTGAAATTAAATTGACAAACAAATTGAATCGTGTATAGTATGGAGTGCCTAGTGACCAATTTTTCCCATTCAGTTTTCTAAAAATGATACTTTTTTAATAAAAATATGGAATGAGTTTGATGTTTTTAGGAAAGAGGATTTTGATTATGTACACCTCCTTTATTTCTGAAAAGTGCTTTTTTCACTTTGCATTGCTATAACAGTTCCATTAAATAATTCAATTGTTTCTCGTTCTTTTGGAATAGAAAATATGTTTTACCACATCTTATATACGTGGTTTTCAAAACATTAAGTTAAAAATTGAAGACCAATTTTAATGCTGTCCGTCTTTTCAAAACTTCTTGAGAAATTGGTTTTTCCGCAGATTTTGTTTTCAGTTCAGAATTCACTTTCTTCGAAACACCATTGTTTTTAAGGGCTCGGTCGACTAATACAAACCCTTAAATACACATATATTTTCAAATTTGTGTATTCACAAAATTTGATAAGGTAAGCGAATCGGTGTTTTTTACTGTGATTTTGTAAAGGCATTTGATAGAGTGTATTATGGTCTTCTCCTCCGACAATTGAAAAAGTTAGTTTTAATGACAGCTTTATTAAAATTGTTGTATTCTTATCTATGACATAAAATACATGGTTCAAATTGATTAATATCTACTGTACTCTAATTTCATAGATGTTTTACCAGTTATTCGACAAGAAAGCCATTTGGGGCTTTTCATTATTTTTATTAAAGATTTGCCAACCATCCTCCTCAAATATTGTTGTTTTTTAATGTATGCGGGTGATATAAACAATTTTCTTGATATATCGAGTGTATTGGATTGTTTATAATGTTTAAATTTATTTTTAGTTTGGTGTGATTATAATCACCTAATTTTTCAAAAAGCAAAGTATTTATTGCAACAAGATCGATGTCGTTAATTACATTTATTTACAAGTTTTTGGATGACCATCTTTTACGGGTTGATATTGTCAAAGATATGGAAGTGCTTTTTGACTCGAAATTCAGTTTTAAAACCATTGTGATATCGAATACAAAAGTCTGGCAGGTTGTTTTCTCAGCCTTTGGTGGGCGTGGGGGTTAAAACCATCTTTGTTTCCGATTTAGGTATTCGGGTTATAAACGCTTCAATTCACTTTTAAAAATAGGAATTGATGCTCTGCCATTTTCCCTAAGTCTCAAGACTTTTATCTTGATGATCTCATCAATAGAACCCATGATATAAGCATTTCAAGCAAACTTTATCAGCTTTTTTTGGGACATTATTTTGTTGAGTTTTTGTTTGTTTATCCAAAAAGGGGTGACATGGTTTGCATAATATAATTATCTTTATTGTTTTTGGTAAAAGCAATTTTTATTCACTCGAACTCGCTTTATTCGATTCATTATTGCGTATAATCTATACCTATATTGGCGTAGTACCTCGTAGCATAATGGTTAGTGCGTTGGACTGCCATGTTGAAGGTCTGGGTTTGATTCCCAGCCGCTGCCACCTAAAAACAGAAATGTTTTTTCCGAGGAACTGTCTCTTGGAGGAACTGACAAATCCTCCAAGAATACCTACTTGTCATGAATAAGTGCTTTTATTCGAACATAATGAGTGCGAAAGAGAAAAAAGATGAGACAGAAAGAGAAATTCAAAAAAAGAGTCAGACGCAAAGAATCATCCAGGGCTGCCACCATACTCCTTTAGCAGTAGATCAACTGCGTTTAGTCCCAAATAAAAATCTACT
Organism: Dasysyrphus tricinctus; assembly: GCA_963921185.1. Taxonomy (NCBI): domain Eukaryota; kingdom Metazoa; phylum Arthropoda; class Insecta; order Diptera; family Syrphidae; genus Dasysyrphus; species Dasysyrphus tricinctus. The sequence goes on along the minus strand of OY992533.1, from coordinate 27,711,699 downwards.
GCGCAGTAAAACGAATCTACTCCTCTTCTGAAAATTTTGAACAGTATCCAAAGTTAACCAAAGAGCTAACATACCCCAAAGAAGATTGTTGGTCGTACTCAGACTGGTGAATTTATTTTTACTGAAGTTAGAGGGGGTTGAAAATCGCCTGAGTTTATTCCTGAAAAAGGGTGTAGTGGAGTGTTGTGGAGTTCGTTTTTTTGTTAGTAAAATGTAGTTAAAATTGATTATTTGCTGTATTTTGTATATCTACTGCGGTATATTGCAATCTACTGCGTTTTATCCTCATATTTACTGCGATCAGACATCTATAAGGTGGCAGCGCTGGCAATCATCATGTAATAGGGGACTAAGTCACGAGGCCCTGGTTCTCCACGAGCTTTTGTGCCACCAAATTTAATTTTTAATTTAATTCTTTATATTGCGGTTTCAGTACATTAATTTCTATTCGCACGAGTAAAGCGAATGTAGCAATCAAAACTCCCGATAATTAGAGACTAGCGAAGCAGAGAATTCAAGTGATTGAGTGAAGAAAGATCCAGTTGGGAAATAACCTTCAGTAGACCGATATTGTCCACGAAAGCCCGTGGGCCTTATTTCCCAAAATAAAAGTAAAAAAACACCAATGGGTTAATTTTCCATTTTGAAGTGGAAACGAAAGCTGTGGGTTTTGTTACTTTTTTTCTTGTGGGTTTTAATTCCAATTATGACTGGAATGAAGACCCATTCAACAAAAGTGCTAGCACCCAGCATTACGGTGAATCAACAGTGATATATGTGTCGGGGGCATGCTCCCACCTGCAACGCCACTGCTCCGGGACACCATTGGCCTTGGGACAGCTGGGAGGTTGAGTGTATGCAAAGTTTCTTTTACATTTTACGAATCTGGATTTAAAGAAACTTCTGTCAAACAAACTTCTCTCCAACAGCAAATTGTAACTGTATCATTTTGAGATCTTTAAATACATAGAAGAGCATTTAAAAGCAAAGTAGGGAATGGGGATCATACTTTATAGCCTATTGAATAGACTTTTTAAAAAGGAACAATTACGTGCAAGGGTTTTTATTATTGAATATGTTTGTTTGGCCCAAAAGCATGCTTAAAACCGAAAATGCTACTAAATTCACCCATGCGTTTCTGAGAGAATGGTCACACTGGCCACTTTTCAGTATTTTTGGTATAACTCGAAAACTAAGCCGAATTTGACAATTTTACATTTAATACTTTTTGTTCAAAATTAAATTTTCTATCTAAATGGATAGTTTGGGAAATTAAAAAAATAAATTAAGCAGGAAAAGTAAACAAAAACCAACATAAAAAAATCGAAAAATCAAAGATTTTTAAATTTTTTTCTAAATTACGCACAACTTTTTTCGGAGCAAAGATACGCTCAACACATGAATGAACAAAGTAATCTTGAGTCTTGCAGCTTTAATATGACATGTTAAAAAAGCCATATTATTTAAAAATTGACAGAGATATAGCCATTCAAACTTTACCATTTCTAATCATTTTACGCAGTTTTTGCCCAAAAGCCTATTTTTTGGTACTTTATGACAAATTTAACGTTCCTAGCACCTAATACCAAATCTTATGTTAATCGGACCAGCCGTTCGGTCTGTAGGTCTGAACGCATTTAAAAACAGCCGAAAAACGAAATTGCGAACTTACATCCTTTTTATAAATTCTCTATAGTTCTAATGTCATATTATATCAAAATTTTGATTTCGAACATTTTTACGAAAGTGAAATTTGCCATATTGTACCGAAAAAGGGACTTTCGGGCCAAAACTGAGAAAAATTATAAGAAATGATAAGGTTTGAATGGGAATATCTCTGTCAATTTTGAACAAACATTAATTTTTGAACATGCCATATTAAGGCCTTTAGACTCTACTTTGTTTTGTCTGTGCATGTCTTGACTCTATCTTTGCTTCAAAAAAATTTATGCACAATTTATTAAAAAATTTAGATATCCTTGATTTTTTGATTTTTTTTATGTTGGTTTTTGTTTACTTTTCCTGCTTAAATTTTTTCGTAAAATTTTTTAAACTATCCATTCCAAAGGAAAATTTAATTTTCAACAAAAAGTATTAAAAGTAAAATTGTCAAGTTCCGCTTAGTTTTCAAGTTATACCAAAAATACTGAAAAGTGGCCAGTGTGACCATTCTCTCAGAAACGCATGGGTGAATTTAGTAGCATTTTTGGTTTTAAGCATGCTTATGGGCCAAACAAACATATTCAATAATAAAAACCCTTGCACGTAATTGTTCCTTTATACCTCTCATTTTCCGGTCTATTCAATAGGCTATTAAGTGTGGGCTTGAATGCCAAATCTAAAAAGCAATAACACCCGCAGTTCTTATTTCTTTTCTTTCGTGGGTTTTATTGCCATTTCAAAATGAAAAATAAATCCATGTGTTTTTTCTTTTTATTTTATGAAATAAGCCCCACGGGCCTTATTAACGCGGGTCTTATTGCACTGCACCGTCAAAAATTAGTTTTTATTTTATGGCCTTTTCGATTGGCAATTCCGAATTACCAATTCAAATCCAGAACAATTTTCTCTTCTTTTCAGAATAAGAACTATCATTCTGTCTCCAATCGAAAAGGCCATTAAATTGACGGAGATACAAATATCCATTCAAACTTTACCATTTTTTATAATTCCTTGCAGTTTCTGCCGTAACACGGGTTTTTGGTACTATATATATTTTTTTTTTTTTCCGTGGGTAGGTGCAAAACCTGCATCAGGCTCTATGAGGACCGAAAAACGCGTGCTCATAGAAGTGTGAGATTCTTACTACACTAAAACCACCTCCACTTCCCGATTGCAACTAAGTTGAAACTTATCTAGCAATTTATTTTTAACGAAGTTAAGTAACGTGTTGCAGGTAACTTTCCGGTGAAAGTTCCTGCTTATTCCGCGATTTTAAAGCGGTTTTCCGTTCACCGCACCAAGTCGGAAGGTTTTGTTCTTTGCAGACGGCGTACTAAATTCGACTCGTCAAGAATGTCAATAATCGTTGGATTAGCGTGATCTAATAGCCGATTTCTATGTTTTCGCGCGAAACTCTTTATTTCGTCTCGAACCGTTGGAATCCCGAGATCCCTGTGAAGATCTTCGTTTCTTATATACCATGGTGCATTTACAAATGACCTAAGCAATTTATTTTCAAACGTTTGTAAGTTATTTAAATTTGTATCGCAGGTACAACCCCAGAGTTGTATACCGTAAGTCCAGACAGGTTTAAGTACCTGCCTGTATAAAATCAACTTATTATCAATACTAAGCTTAGAATATTTACCGAGTAACCAGTTCATATCTCTTAATTTACTTTTTAGTTCTTCGCATTTCTTTTTTACGTGCGGCTTCCATTTTAATTTCCCGTCTAGAGTCATTCCCAAATATTTTGCCTCATTCGCAAATGGAACACGACCAGTATTTAGAAAGACGGGCAATCTATTTATTTTTTTATACGTAAAGTCCACGTGGACTGACTTTTGTTCATTGAGCGCTATTCGCCATGTTTTTGTCCACTCATTAACATTATTAAGAGCATTTTGTAATTTAATCGTAGCTTCGTTAATCGTTTTGCCTACTGCTAGTATTGCAGTATCATCAGCAAACGTTGCTACGATAGTGTCTTCTGTTTGAGGTATATCACGTGTAAATAGAAGGTACAGAACTGGACCTAAAACACTACCTTGTGGTACCCCAGCCACTATTTCTTTGAAATTAGAATATTCATTTCCGTGTCTTACACGAAAAAGTCTGTTTTCTAGATATTCGTTAAGAATTTTATAAAGTCCTACAGGCAGAACTTGTCGTAATTTGAATTTGAGGCCTTCGTGCCACACCTTGTCAAACGCTTGCGACACATCCAAAAAGACCGTCGAACAAATTTTCTTTTCTTCAAGAGCTCTCTCAATTACGTCAGTTATTCTATGCACTTGATCAATTGTTGAATGCTTGGTTCTAAATCCGAACTGATGTTCAGGTATTAATCGTTTCTCTTCTATTATAGGCTGCAGGCGCAGGAGTAGTATTCTTTCAAAAACTTTCGATATTATTGGAAGAAGCGAAATCGGTCTGTAAGAATTCTTTTCATGAGATGGTTTGCCAGGTTTCAAAACCATTATGACTTCCGCAACTTTCCATTGGCTTGGAACATATTCTAGCCTTAGAGCGGCATTTATTATAAAGGGTGATTTTTTAGCTGGTTTGGTTTTGGCAACACTGGTTTTGACAGCTGACGTGTGTTTAGTACCTTGTGTCACTGTCAAACAGCTTCAGTTTGGTTTGCAATTTAACCATGGATCGTCTTACAAATGAACAACGCTTTCAAATTATTGAATTTTACTATCAAAATTCGTGCTCGGTTCGAAATGTTCATCGCGCGCTGCGATGAGGCTCATTTTTGGTTGAATGGGTACGTAAATAAGCATAATTGCCGCATTTGGAGTGAAGATCAGTCAGAAGCATTGCAACAGCTACCAATGCATCCCGAAAAAGCCACTGTTTGGTGCGGTTTATGGGCCGGCGGCATTATTGGGCCATATTTCTTCAAAGATGATGCGAATCGCAGCGTTACTGTCAATGGTGAACGCTACCGAGCGATGATAACAAACTTTTTTTTGCCCGAAATGGAAGTTCTTGACTTGCATGATATGTGGTTTCAACAAGACGGTGCCACATGCCACACAGCACGCGAAACAATGGCGCAATTGCGAGGCGAGTTTGGTGAACAGTTAATTTCACGTTTCGGGCCGGTCAATTGGCCGCCTAGATCGTGCGATTTGACACCATTAGATTATTTTTTGTGGGGGTATGTCAAGGCTAATGTCTATAGGGACAAGCCCGCTTCGATTGACGCACTGGAAGCCAACATCCATGCATTCATTCGTGAGATACCGGCCGATATGTGTGAAAGAGTATGCCAAAATTGAACTCAGCGGATGGGCTACCTGAGACGCAGCCGCGGTCAACATTTGCATGAAATTATCTTTAAACATTAAATTGCAAGGTTCAAACTATCGATTCAAATAAATATTTCATTCATTTTTTCGAATTTTTTGTGTTTTTTTTTTTTTTAAAGTTCTAAACCTCTTAAAAAATCACCCGTTATAAAGGAGGTTAATTAATCCTTTGTGAGGAAGCATTTTTAATATTTCCGCTGTTATTAAGTCATACCCCGGAGCTTTATTAGACTTTAGCTTCTTTATTTCTCTGTTCAATTCAGCGAGCGTAGCATTTCTGGTTCTGTAGTTCTCACTTGAGCTAAAACTCATATTAATATTTCCATTGAGTGCTTGCCCATCAGAAGGTTTAAATGTTTCTTCCAGGTAATCGGCGAATACCGCCGCTTTCTCTTTGTCACTTTTAGCCCATTCGTTTTGGCTTTTCTTAATCGGGGGTACTGGAAGCTTTGGTTTTTTCGTTGTTTTTATAGCTTTCCAAAGTGAGTAGTTGGATTCTTTCCCAGCTGACAAGCTTTCAAGGTAATTTTCTGCTTCACGGTTTTTGAAATCTGATATCGCTGTTTTTAGCATATTACACAAGCGATTTAAATGAGCTTTGTGTTGAGGAGCACGGGTTCGCTGCCATTTCTTACGTGCTTTTCGTTTATCTTTTATTAAGTCTTTTATTTCCTGCGGATATTTTATATCTTTATAGCGCGGCGTAACCCTTTGATAAGGTGTGTTATTCCACGCTGCCTTTTGTATCATATCAACAAAGGTATCTACGCGTCTTCAAGCTCAAGAGGCGTTTGTAATGATACCCTCAATTCAACGTTGTCCTCGATATCTTTCTTAAATCCTTCCCAGTTGGTTTTACCGTTTGTTAACCTGGGTGGTTTTTCAATTTTGACAAGGCTTTCGCTCATAGTGAGTATGACTGCAGAATGATCTGAGAAGAGATCATGGCCTTCTGAGATTTCAATACGGTTAGAGGGTATTCCTTTTACCATAAACAAATCGATTAAGTCAGGTATTTTTGACGGATCAGTTGGCCAGTAAGTTGGCTTTATATATGTAAATGACAAATTTTACAATCCTTGCCCCTAGTAACACGTCTTATATTAATCGGCCCAGCCGTTCAGTTTCAAGGCTTGGAAGCATTTAAAAACAGCCGTAAAACAAAATTGCGGACTTACCTACTTTTTAAAAATATTCCCAATAATCGTAATGTCATATTTCATGAAAATCTTGAGCTAGAATATTTTTACGAATGCGAAATTTTTCATTTAGTACTGAAAGAGAGGTTTTCGGGCAAAACCTGCGAAAAATTATAAAAAAAATGGAAATTGATATGACTTTTGTGTCATTAGCTCTGGGTCTAATTTAGTGCAACAGAAATTATGTCCTCATTCCTCAAAGTCTAATTTATTGCAATTGGGCAACCATCATCTGGCAATCTTATTTTAACAGTCGAAGCCTATGCTAATTTAATAATGATTTTTTTTAAAGAAGTGGGGAGGACAGATTGGATTGACTTTGACACGTTCAACTTGAAAAGAATGAATTTAAAATAAAGAATTTTATAAGAAGTGTCATGTTACCTTTATAGGCAATTAAAGTTATCAGTATTGCCCTTATTGTACAGAAAAATTTTGTTTGCTTACTACACGGAATTTTTATGGCAGTCATTCGGCAATAACTGCCATAGTCAAGAGTTATTTTTTCTGAAATTGGCATGCAAAATGTACACACTTAAATAATTATAAAGGTATTATGTGTCATCACTTGTTGCATTAGTTTACTCTTCGTGTTACGAATCGTTCACTTAATTTTACAACGAATATATAAATCTCGCAATAAAATACGGTTAGTCTATATTACTCATTTAAGCACTTTCCTTCTCACAAAAAAAGCAAATAAAACTACAAATATCACCAACCTACTGTTGAGTGATTAATAATACGCCTTCAGGTGATTGATTTCCTTCAGGCTCGGTCTAATCGATGTATTTTATTGATTTATTATAAACAACAACAAATATAACATGTTAACAACACTCCATTAATTATTCACATTCCTGTTCTCTAAAAATATTTTTCAGATTCATACACATTTCAAGGGATGTTGCTGCAATGGATTATGCTCCAACGCAAGTAATCAATCCGCCACAACAGGACATAACCACAAGAAAATTTAGAGCTTCAAACGAAATTCGCCATTCATCACATGATCAGCATTTAGATGACGAGATAATGGTGACTAAAGAGAATGGCCAGGCTCTGTTCATAGGTGTCCTGTCACATCAGGAAGACACAGAGGAATCTGACATGGATGCAAAGAGTGATCACATGATGATTAGTGAATGTGTGAAGACTGAAGCTGGAGTCGAAACAAAAATCAAACTTAATTTTAGTGTAGATAGACTGTTGAGTACAGATTGTGGAGATAGTACAATTGACCAAAGTCAAAGGATTGTGATAAGTTCAAATAATAACAATTGCTGTGCAGGCAGTGCTATGAAACCTGGACAGTATGATTGTTGTAAATACTATGTAAATGGTCATAATGCTCTTATGGAAAATTATAATCTGCAGAAACATCTGCAAGCGAGTCGATGTCATCATGAGAGGGGAATTCATTTGCCACCTAGTATGGACGTTAGATCGGTTGTCAGGCCGACACCAATACGAGCATTGAACAATGGAGCCGATGAAGGTGAGAAAAGTTGGTAACAAAAAAAACTATATTTTACAATTAAAAAAAATGAAGTTCTGAGGCGATCCGTAAGAAGACTTTGAGAATATTAATTGAAATGGTATGCTACCCAATAAACAAAGTTTCTTAAAATACCTCCCGAAAAAAATTTGATATTGATACGAGCCCAGACGGTCTATCGAGGATAAGATCAACAAATGTGCTGATTCTTTTATTCGTTCGAACAAAAACTTAATATTTTTTAATTTTTATAAAATTTATTTTTATTTATTTGAAATAGAAAAGGTACATAACATAACGGAAAGAAAAAAATTGTTGGTCTATGGTCTTCATTATGATTTCACCTTTGCGTTATGTCAACTTTGGCTTTAATAATTGCGTTCAAACGTTGTCGTGGCAAAGTGTCACTCTTTGGGCCGAAAAATAACTAAGTATTTGTATTTGTTAAGGCCTTACCTTGATAAACCCAAACTGGTTCCTGTCGCAATTGTTGCTTCATTTTATGCCAAACGGTTTCGATTGTTGAAAGGTCAAACATGCTGGAAGGGCCTTTCATCAGTCAGCCTCAATAGATGGCTGGGAACTTCAAAGTTTGTTTGAGACAGTGAAATGCTTATTACATTCCTTATCATACGCCTCCGTTTGTTGCCGACGCAAACTACGAATCTAGATTCATCACTCTAAAAAACTTACCACAGTTGACTTAGAGTCCAGTTTTCCGTTGTTTACCATTTTTACTTGCAATTGCAAAATTATACATTACGTACTATATGGCAAGTTATGCATTCTAAAAAAAATTTAACTTGAGATTTTGATCAGACTTGTCATTGCGAGATAGAGAAGATGAAAAAGTGTGTCTCACAATTCTGTCTGTCTGTCTGTTGTCTTAAGCCTAAACGGCTGGATCGATTTTCTTAAAACTTGGTACATAGACATAGTGGTTTTTGGTGATTCTGCCCACACATTTTTTTTCATTTATTTTTTTTAGAACCAAAAATAACGGTAGGTACATGCCACACATTTTTTTAGCAATTTTACATAGTCGTACTTTTTTCAAAAAAAAGCTCCACAACTTTTCTTAAAAAAAAATCAATAAATTTCTTTTAGTAAAGGCTACCTTTGGGTGGGAAACTATATTTCAAAAAATGGTTATTAATGGTACCTACCTCCCACGGAACCATTTTTTAAATTTTCGATTTTCTTCAAAACGTTTTGACTGATTTCAATAATTTTTTTATGCCAAAGCTTTCAAAAAATATAAATAGTTTTGTGTACCAAAATTTTTGAAAAAATATTTTTTGAATTAAAAAAAAAAAACTTTTTTGTATGCTAAAAATAGTGCGATAAAATTATACAACTAGCAACTATTAGGTAGTAGTACCTCTCATAAAATGGTTTATTTTATTTTTTATTTTATCATTATCAGCCGAATGGATTTTGGTAAATATTTTTATTTACAAATCTCAAATAAGTTCAAATAATATCACATCAAAATTTTTGAAACAGAAATTTTTGATTTTAAAAAAAAGGTTTCAAATTGCTTATTTGAAAATTCTGTATTTCAAAACCGGGTTGTCAATTTTTTGGAAATTTTATTCTTATATGCACATAAATAAATACTTAAGATTTGCGTACCAACATTTTTCCTTAAAAATATTTAGAGAATTTGATATAAGAAATGTGTTTTTTAAAAAACTGCTCCAACGATTTAAATTTTTTTTCCATACAATCATATCCAATCAACAATTAAAATGACGTTTCTTTTTTTTCACCTCAAACTATCAAAAGAGTTATTTAAGCTAATTTTAATATTGTATTTTGTGCTTTAAATATTTGTTTCTCATAGTTTTCATGTTTTTATATACAATTTTCTTAAATCCTCAGCGTCTTGAACATAAGAGCAAGTCGTGCGTTTTATTTTCTACACCCGTTTACATTTGTCTGCTAAAATACTTTTTTGAATTTGTTCTCTCCATTTAACAGTTATTGTAGCAGTAGTTTAGCGTCAATTTAATTTAATTATTATATTCTTTAAAAACCAGCAATCGCGAGGTTTCCATCGCTGGGCTTACCGTTTTTTCACATATTTCCATAATTTCCCTAATTTTTACTTGCGATTATAGGTACTATAAGGCAAGTTTTGGATTCGTCGTGCAGAAAAAAAAATTTGAGATAACAATCAAACATGATATTACGATGATAGAGAACACCAAAAAAGTGGGTGGCACAATTCTGTCTGTCTGTCTGTCTGTCTGTTCGTCTACAGCTTAAACGGCTCGATCGATTTTTTTTTGGCAAATTTATATAATCTTATTTTTCTCAAAAACGACTCGACAACTTTTCTTAAAAAAAATTCAATAAATTTATTTTAGTAAAGGCTTTCTTTGAGTGGAAAACCATTTTTCAAAAATGGTTAATAATGGTGGTTAATTTTTGATTTTCTTCAAAATGGTATGACCGATTTCAATTATTTTTTTTATACAGAAGCTTCCAAAAAATGTTAATAGTTTTGTGTACCAACATTTTTGAAAAAGTATTTTTTGGATTTTTAAAAAATATTTCAAATTTTTTTTTGGAAAATCAAATATTTCGAAAACGGCATCATAGATTTTTTTGAAACTCGATATTTAAGACTTTTTTAGTACTTTCTAAAATATTTTTAGAAAAAAATTTATATTTATGAAAAAATAACGGTACCTTCCATACAAAAGTGAAAAAACCGCAAAGGAAAATATTTTTTTGCTTGAAAACGACTCCTACGATTTTGATTAAACTTTTTTCATATACTAAAATTAGTACGATCTACCATCAAAAATTATAAAATTTTACACATAGCAACTATTAGTAGAACCTGTCATATAACGTATTTTTTTATTTTGAGTTTTCTCGTTATCAGCTTAACGGATTTAAATGAATTTTTTTATTTACAAATTTCAGATAAGATTAAATAATATTGCATATCAAAATTTTCAAAAAAAAAGTTTTTGGATTTTTAAAAAAAGTTTCAAACTTTTTTTTTGAAAATTCGATATCTCAAAAACGGGTTGACAATTTTTTTTCAAATTTTGTTTTTATATACAAATAAATATATAGCTTAAATCTGCATACCAACATTTGTTCTTAAAAATGTTTTAAGAATTTTATACCTATATAAAAAATTAATTAAAAAAAAACCGCTCCAACGATTTTAAAATTTTTTTCCCATACAATCATATTCCATCATGAATTAAGATGGCATACTTTTTTTTCACCTCAAACTGTCAAAAGAGTTGTTTAAGCTAATTTAAATGTCGTATTTCATGCTTCTCTACATTTATCTCTCATAATTTCTATGTTTGTATATACAATTTTCTTAAACTCGCAGTGTCTTGAACATTAGAGCAAGTACGTGCGACCCAGTCGTGCATTTTATCTAAATTTGAAATCGTATCGTATGTAAGTTCTTAAGGGGCAGTTTTGGGTTAGTAAACAAATCGATCTCGAGATTTTAATCAAACCTGACGAAAATATGGTAAAAAAGATAAACAAAGTGGGTCCGAATCCCATTAAAACAACATTTTTAATTTGCTCTATAGCAGCTTAGTTGTGTTTCCCGTTGAGTTCAGACGTTTTTCTGCTCAACCGAATAGGTAAAAAAATCAATCTTTTAGTGCAACGAAACAATAATAAAAAAAAAATAAAGTTAAGTTACTGCCAATCCAACATCAAAAGCAACAAACCGAAGCAACAGGTACCATCTCCTTCAAGCAAACGGGCGGTCGATTGGTGCCCAAGGTTAAAAAAAAGGCTATTCTATTAGAAGAATTGCCGGGAGTTGCAAGGAGTTGGGAGAGGAGCTCTTGAAGACGAATAGACGAATCATTCTTTGGCATCAGAGGAGAATTATGAGTTCACGACCGGCTGGTCTGAATCCCGTCAAAAAAACGTGGAAAGCTTGGACACATTGATTGTGATGGACAAGGAAAATTAAAAAAAAATTAAACACATTAGATTCCTGCTTCATCACAGGACCCGGTGGGACAAATTTGAAATGAAACGACCCATACAGTGCTTAAGGCACCAAAGATATGGCCACTCAAGCCACTAGTGCTTATCAATCTAGGCGTGTGAAATGCAAGGACTTTCACGAGAAAGTTATTTGTTAGATGACTCCAGACATGGGTTGGAAAAAACTTTTTGCGTGAACTGCGGGGAAAACGGACACCCAGCCAATTTCAATCAGGGTGCCCAAAAAGGTCATAAAATATTTGAAACGACGAGTCGATGCGTTTCCAGAGTTGCCTCAGTAAGAGCCGAACTCATCAAATTTATATACAGGTATGGGTAAGTCTTATTCTGATGCTGCAAGGGGTGTTAACTCTCGACATTCTTTTTCACAAAAAATAAACCGCTCTACGGAAGGGCCAACAACAATTATAATGAGAAACCGAATGAGTTCTTGGCCTTCTCAAATGAATCAAATACTCTGTTTGGAATTCCAATAACAGAATTATGAGCTAAAGCGAGACAGTTTTGACCAATTTCTATAAGACTTAATCTAGCTCTGGCTGAAAAGCCAGGAGCGTACTTGGCCTTTATTGCCTCCCTTTCTACATACATATGACCACAGACCTTTTTTCCTTCAATGTAAATTCTTTATAGGACAAGACAAGGTCATAGAAATTAGTGAAATACTCTCAGATCTACAACCACATTTCTGTTTACTACAGTTTACAATGGTCTCGCAAAAATTTTTCGTAAGAACCCATCAAGGTAGAGGTGCAGGCATTTTAATTAAAAAAAAACCTCAGTTTTACTTTCGGTCCATTGTGCTCACAATCCTTCTCAGTCACAGCCAAAACCTTACCCTACGTTGACCACTCAAGAAAATAAATTGACAATTATTTCAGTATACATTCCAGGAGACTTAGGAACGCACTTGCGATTTCAGTCTTACGAGTATTAAGACCCAAAAAAACAGAACACATGATCCACAATGTGAATTAACGCACATGTGGCCAAGAAAATGTATTGAGTTGCGACCGTTTTTAGTCGCATAGACAGAAAATCGCAAATGCGTTTCCAGCCTTAGGGCCTGGAGTTCCTCAAGCCTTAGACTTTATTCTCACCTCTTAGAAGGGAACAGGTCAAAATTTCTGGTTTCAGAATTCTACTTTTCAAAATTCTGTTTTCTTCAAAAAACAATCTGCTTTTCAAAATTCTGTTTTTTTTTTAATTCTGTCTGACGTAATTCTGCTTTCCAAAATTCTGTTTTCAAAATCTAAACTAAAACAAATCTTCCACAAAGCCGGGAATAAAATAAACGATGAATATAAAAATCTTTCCTAAAAAAAAGCATTATTGAGCAAAATAATTAGCTCAAACCATCCTCTAATGTTTTTAAAGAAATTAACAATCTAATAGGAAGAAAAAAGAATATGATTCTCTTCTTTAACAAGGGAATTCACTCTCGTCTGAAGAAGAAAGACTCAACGCCTTTGGGAAAGTGTACACAAATATCTATATATGTTCCCAAATTTGTATGCAATCCTTCTTCAACATCAACACATACTTTCTTTTCATGGAACCCAAACGAATCAATAATTTTTTTTCGATTGATTCACCATCTCACTCCCCGAACAAAATAGAATTTACTAAAGTCATAATTATATCCAACATTATTCACAATTTAAGTGCCAAAAATTTTGCCGGACCGGATAAAATCTCTAATTTCATCATAAAGAAACAAAAAAACAAGTCCAATCCTTAATGCTAAGTCTCCTACTTGGCTGATTTATTGCAGTAGTATATAGAATTTGTATTATAAGACCTTCTTATATAAACAAATTTCATCATTTAAACCATAACCATAATCTCAAAGAACTGTATCAACAATAACTATTTTCCGCTAGCATGGAAAAGAGCAAACCTTATCCCACTTAAAAAAACACCTCTGTAAACATAATAATCGAAATAATTTTGTTTTGATTTGATTGGTCCCAATTCGGTTTTCTGAAGGGACACTAAACCAAACATGCTCTTCTGGACATAGAAAACACTATTTTAAGGAACCTGAACAGAAGAAGAAGAAGAAGAAGAGTGCGGTGTCTCGGTATCTTAAGAAAGCTTTTGATTCAGTGTGGCACGATGGTCTTATAACCAAACTAATTTCACTTAACTTTCCCCGCAATTTTATCATGATGGTACAAAGCTTTCTTACAAGCCGTAAACTCAGAACAATACTTAACTCAAGCACCTCCAGAGAAGTGGATGTAAAAGCAGGAGTCCCACAGAGTTCAGTCCTTCAGCCACAGCTATTCAATATTTACCTACATGACTTTCCTACAAATTCAAGAGATTCACTGTCGATACAATACGCAGATATACTGTTATAAATTGCCAATTTCGATAAACCTTTTGAAGCCCTTTCTAAGTTAAACACTCATCTCCAGCAAGCCTTAGTCTTTTTTAAGCATTGAAGTTTATCATGAAGTTTATCATGACAAATGTGAAATTATATGTTTTAGTAACGCGTCTCCAAAAGGATACCACCTTGCAATAAGGGAAAGTGACCAGCTCATCTTTTCTATTGAGGGTACCAACATCCCTGCTAAAAAAAGATATTAAATGCCAAGGAGTTTGGCTTAACAGTAATTGAGAGCGTACAAACATTCTAGATTGACTATCTCGACAAGGGCAAAGCAGCGTCAGCAAATAAATAAAAACTTCAATTAAATAGAAAATCTTCCTGAACAATATTATTCAAGCTATTGATTTTTAAAAACTTTTTAATAGTTTTAACAATTTGATTTCTATGCAGTCAAAGTGGAAATCATATAAAAATGTATGAAAACGACACCTAAATAGGTGTCACCTGAAATCAGTCACAGAATAGCGATTGTCAACTTGATAATCACCTTACATATCTAGTGCTGAAGTAATAGTGGGGCTCTTTGTGAGACCAACCTTTCATTTTGACCTGACGGGTTGAGCTTTAGTATACAAATAGTTCATGCCCTAACTTTATTTTTAAGAAGCGTTGCCAAGGCGGTAACACTGTCAGAAGGACAAGAGAAGGGCTGCCACAATTCCGAAATGTTGCCTATAAATCGAAAACCAAGGGCTGGACGATGACCCGAGAACTCCCGTTAGATTCAGCACCCTCGAAACCATAGGACTACATTATTGATTTTCTCCCACTCCTCCCCTAGCACGAAGGGGGTGATAAAAGTCGTTTTGGGAAAGAAAATTTGAACAGCCAAGATAAGTTAGAAAAATATTTTTATTAATAAAACTTAAGGATGGTGTCGACGCAGAGTTTCACAATCTACTACATTACATCCAAAGTTGATTGAAAACCTGCTTTGGTTTAAAAGAAAAAACCACTTTCAAAGTGCTGGGGAGGGGGGATATGAAAGATTAACAAACTAAATTATTTATCTTGGATTAATATAAGCATATGGCACATGTCTTAAAGGTATTTTTTAATGCTCAATCTTACGTAATCAAAATGAACTCGATACAACCACCTTCAAAATAGTTATAGTCCTTTTCATAAAGGATGGCTGAACTTTTAGTGAAAGAAGTAAAATAATACTAAATTCGGGAGGGGATTCATGGTAGTAGTTCAAAATTTTCCATTTCAATGAAAAAACGCCCTTTCACTATAAATATTTTTGTAGACTCTTTTGATTCTTGTTGCTTATGACAAATGAAATATTTGGACCAAGTTTCGTGTCAATGCTGTTGGAATTTCGTAATATTTTACTTCTTTCACTAAAAATTCAGACATCATTTAGGAAAAGGACTATAACTATTTTGAAGGTGGTTGTATCGAGTTAATTTTAATTTAGTTAGATTGGGCATTAAAAAATACCCTTAAAACATGTGTCATATGCTTATATTATACCAAAATGAATATTTTAGTTGGTAAAGCTTTCTTTTCCCCTCTCCCCAGCACTTTGAAAGTGGTTTTTAAAAAAACTAAAGTAGGTTTTCAATCAACTTTGGTTGTAATGCAGTAGATTGTGAAATTCTGCATCGACACCATCTTTAAATTGTATTAATAAAAATATTTTTCTAACTTTTCTTGGCTTTTCAAATTTTCTTTCCCAAAACCACTTTTTTCAAACCCTTCATTCAAGGGGAGGGGTGGGAGAAAATCAATAATGTAGTCCTATGGTTTCAAGGGTGCTGAATCCAACGTGAGTTCTCGGGTCATCGTCCAAACCCTTGGTTTTCGATTTATAGGCAACATTTCGGTACTGTGGCAACCATTCTCTTGTTCTTGTCATTGCCACCTTGGCAACACTTCTTAAAAGTAAAGTTAGGACATGAACTATTAGTGTACTAAAGCTCAACCCGTCAGGTCGAAATGAAAGGTATGCCCTCATATCGTGCACTAACGCCCCTACTATAATAATTTTGACTGTCAAGGATGTATCGACTATCGCCTTAGTCGATTCCACCCCTATTTGCGCCTGTATGGATGAACGATTGTTTTTGTATAAATGGTCGAATTTCGACCACTGTGCAGATAGTTTTTAATAATTTGGTAGGTATGATTTGTTGGAAGGATTTTATTCTGAAAACTCAAACTATGAACTGATATTAATGTCGTTATTATTTAATAATATTTTCGTATTATTTAAAACAAATGGTTAAAATCAACGAAAAATCATTTATCGCTCTTAAACACTCATATAATTATAAAACGATACCCCTTAAGATATCGTCTAAGCTCTTTCATTTTGACGAAAGTATTTTGACGATTATTGACTTATGTACGTAAAACAAATATTTAATCGCTAAAACGATATCGCCAAGACGATAGTCATTTTCAATATTACGTGAAGCAAGACTATCGCGTCTTTAAACGATATCGTCTGGCGATAATCGAAATAGGGAATGACTCCCCTGTATACATTTTGGAGGAAGTTATAGACGCCAGTGTGTAAATATGAGTGGCTTCATTTGAACTTTATATTTAAAATCTTAATAATTTTTTGTTTACTTTAGCATATATAATACAAATATATTTCTTAGCGCCTTAGTTTTGAGAGAAAACATATTAAAAGTAATAATTTATTGCCGATTCTGATCACTTTCTCGAACGTAAAAAAATCTTATTCGTTTACTCGATAACCAAATGAAAACATTCCAAAATCTACCGATCCTTATAAACACAGCCATTCGGTTTTCGATCGATATTATGTATATGTACATACGTTCATACATACATATGTACAAAGTGTATGTACATGTATGCATACATATCTTTAGAAAACAATGGAATATATGGGAATTGCTTTAGATTCATATTCATATTCATGTCGTTTCTTTGATCACTTAATACTTAATATCGAAGATGAATTATATTCAAGAATTATTTGTTAATTCGATCTAAATTTTTACTTTTATCTTTCAACGGCTGGGTTATTCCTTTTTTCTCGTCTATTGTTTTCCGCTTGATTGAAAAAATAATCAAAGATAAGTTGATTCTTTTTGAGAATCAAAATGATTCCGAGTGTGCCTGCCAAATAGATCCGTTTGTGTGCATACGCATTCTATGAGCTCAAGCTAACCAACAGTTGGGAGGTGTTATCCAACAGAATAACAATTTCTGTCAAAGGCTGGTTTCATTTCCTTCCTGCTGTTTGATTTGAATTTGAATCTTCGATGATGTTATTGAGCAAAGGATATTTATTGTAAACAATTTTTTTCAGATTTGTTTTCGTCCGTGCACGAAGAAGTGGGCGATGTCATCTTATTTTAAAGGAATGTATCTATTGTTTGGTTCTTGATGCTCATGTTTTATTTGTGAGCGTTAGAAATGAAAAACATAAACAAGTGGTGAAAGATTAATAAACAATATTATTTTGCCTAATAAATGTTTCTTTTTCAATGGTACCTATATATGGGAGCACACAACTGTGGGTTTTTTTTTTTTTTTTTTTGAAAAATAAACATAGTTTTGAAGTGTCTGCCTTTGGTAGTTTCTTTTAATTTAACAGTTGTTTTGCTCATCATAATATATTGTAAGAGTATGAGTTTTGTTTTAAAATATTTTATAATCAAAATGTAATTTAGAAAGTTCATGTTGACTGGCCACAAACCGAATTCAGTTTAATAAAATTTCCATTAGAAAGATACATTCCATTGGGAACCTTGCATTAAGGTATTGAAAGTCATATTTTAAAAAATGCACGACTTTAGCACAAACCGTCCCTCATCTCACGAAGTGACGTAACTCGCAAATTGTCGTTTTTGAGATTTGGGCATATACATATGTTCTAGGTAAACTTGATTGCATATTTGTGCATCATTAGATTCCCTGAAAAATGCCTGGAACATGGTAAAATGCGTTATGACGTAGTTGGCATAACTGCAATTTTAGTCAAAAAAATTCTCACGAACAGACGTAAATGCAATTATGTGAGTAGCAGTTTTCCGTTATATTGCAAACTATTGTGTAAATACAGTGATTTTAAGTACTAGGTGCATTTCGGTGAGTAGAAATAAAACACCTTAAGTTTAATTTAAGATGAAAACCTATTGTTGCTATTCAGCAAAAAAATTTAAATGGCATTCGGTTCTCCTGTTTACTATACTCTGTCAAACAAAAATTGTCAGTAGAAGGCTTATGGGCGAGTTTTTTTCAAAACAGTGATACCTGTGTATACTGTCACGACACTAAAATGTCTCACTAATAAGCTTATTTCTAAACAGTGGTGCATGTGTATACTGTCACGACACTTAAGCTTCTTACTAAAATTTCTAACGAACTGACGTATCTGGTTGATCGATTATTTGTAGCTGTTTTTAGTATAGTGTTTACATTGAGTCTCATATCATTTGAAACTTTAACAAATAATTGTAATTTTACAAAAAAAAAAAATATCTAAACCGTTAACACAGAAGTAACGCCTATAGAAGGAGGACAGAAAACTAAAAACTTCTCTCCTGAAAAATATTGAAAAAGCAGATACGTCAGTTCGTGAGAAGAGGGACGAAACTTGCTCTTATATTCATGTTACTTAGAAGTATAAATATTTTATGAAAAACATGATCAACTTTATTCATAAACGCATTTAAGAGACTACCTAAAGTTTCAATGTCTAGAAACGTGAAGTGCTATTCATTAAATTTATGGGACGTTGAAAAGAGCCATTTAAAGCCAAACGCTCTGAGGGTTCAAATAGTGGCCTTGGCTACATATGAACGTAATAGATTTCGCTTTTCGGTACCTACTTTGTTAGAATGTTTTATGAATAAAGATTATCGCAACGTTGAATAAGGCCTTATACACTGCGTAACTATTGACCCGCTGAAAGGTGTTTTAGCGAATTGTAATGAATACGGCTAGGTATAATTTAGATTAATGAAATGCATTATATACCAATGTACTGAAAATATTTTTCTTAATAGCTTCAGTTGAAAAAATATAATGCTGTCTTATTTCTTGCAAAGCTGTAGGTTTATACAAAGCAAAAAAATTTCAAAATACTTGCCGTTTTAAGGAAAAATGTTGCTACTCCAATGTTAAGTATGTATTAATGTGCAAATAAAAATTAAATTGAAAACAAAAGTCATAAATCTTTTATCTTAATATCGATTTTTGCTGACTCACTTGGACTCATCAGCGACATAGTGATTTATTTCAGTAGATTATAGAAACTATGCCTGGCCCCGGGCAAAACAACTCCCAGCTTAATGATTAGGAATTCTTATCTTGTTGGATATAGTTTACAGTGGATTTTCGTTGAAAACTGCATCTAAGTTGAACTGAACTTAATACAAATTGCGTATGACAAAGCCCTCGCACTATGTCAGTGATGAGTCCAAGTGAGTAAGCCGGACGAAACGCCAATTTGTAGGACTAAGGGCCATAAAAAGCTATTTTGAATCAATAATTCAACAAGTCCAATCCTTAATGCTAAGTCTTCTACTTGGCTGATTTATTTCAGTAGTATATAGAATTTGTATTATAAAACCTTCTTAAATAATAAATTATTTCAAAACATAACATAAGTTAAATTAAGTCGTAGGAGATTGTCTTTCTCTAATGCCTTAGCGTACTCGCCACCTTCAAAGGAAAACGCCTACTTACTTACTTAACTTTACTTTAGATGGCGCTTACAGTCCAGGGTGGACAACGGCCTCAACCAACAAGCCTCTCCAGCCAGCTCGGTCCCTAGCTAGCTGCCTCCAGTTACGCACTCCAAGTTGGTTGAGGTCGTTCTCCACTTGTGTGCGCCACCTAAGGTGGGGTCTTCCTCTGCTGCGTAGACCATCAGGGGTAGATTCGAAGACTCGTCGGGCTGGTGCGTCGGTGTCCATACGCTCCACGTGTCCCAGCCATCTCAGCCGCTGTATTTTCAGCTTTTTGACTAGGTCGACGTCGCTGAAAAGCCCATAAAGCTCGTTGTTAAATCTTCTCCTCCATACTCCATCGATACATACTGGACCGAAGATCACCCGAAAAATTTTCCTTTCAAAGCACCCAAGCAGATTCTCATCCGTTTTTGACAGGGTCCATGCTTCTGCCTCATATAGCAGAACCGGGATGATGAGGGTCTTATATAAGGTCTCCTTGGTTCTTTGAGAGAGGGCTTTACTACTCAAATGCCTTCTTAGCCCGAAGAAACAGCGGTTGGCAAGAGTAATTCTTCGTTTGATCTCTGCACTGATGTCATTTTGCCATGTAATAGTGGAGCCCAGGTAGACAAAGTCCTTGACGACTTCGAAGTTGTACCTATCGATCGTAACCTTTTGGCCGAGTCGACGATGTTGAGATTCTTTTCTCGATGATAGCATATACTTCGTCTTGTCCTCATTAACAGCCAAACCCATTTTCGCCGCTTCCGATTCAATACTTGCAAATGCGCCGGTAACAGCTCGCTTCGTTCTCCCAATGATGTCAATATCAATAGGAAAACGCCTAGCATGTTTTTAATTGTATACCTACCCACTGTCAACATTCTGAAACGCGTTTCTTATATTAAATTTTAGTCTGGTTTGGACATGTTTTTTTTTAAACAATGTTAAATGATAAAAATATAATTAAGAACTTTTTCTGCGTTGATTCCAGCTAGTTTTTTTTTTTTAAGTGCTTACGTCTTAGATCGAAAAAAAAAATACATCCGCGGGTACCGTTAAACAACCATTTATTTTTAATTATTTTTAAAAGCTGATATCATCCCAAATGTCATCAGAGATCTATTTTTTACATGGGAGAATAAGAAGATTAGTGCTTTAAAATAGTTTTCGCCAAACTTGTTAAGAAATAATTATTTCTATATATCGAAAGGCTTAAAAAATATCAAAAAAACGATTTTTGGTCATTTTCTAACGGGAATTTCTTAAAAACCCTAGCTGAGAGCCAAAAACGGATGACGGATTTGAATTCAGCACCCAAAAATATACTATAAATCAATCCTAACTGCCTGTACTTAAAAGTAAACCTTTATTTACAAGCCTTTTTAGTTTTGTCAAAATACTTTTTTCCCTATACGTTATTGAAATACAATTTTTATTTTCGAAACTATAATTATGAATCTAACTTTTGTATGTTTTTTTGGAAGCTTATCTTGATACCATTATATAATATATTTTTTTCAGATTTTTTCTATCAATAAAACGAAAGATATAAAGAAAAATGCGAAATATTTTTTTTTGTTAAAATACTTTTTCCGGCTATTATACAGTGTTTCGACAACTAGATGCGCAGTGATTTTTTCAATATCATTCTGGAGCAGATAATGTGCTTGGCAGAGAAGCAAGATTTTCCATAATCGTTTTTAAAAGCTGTAGAATTTTTTTGGTTCTAAGAATTTTATTTTTGATTCTTCTAAATTGTTTTTAAAAGATTAATTATTGGAATTAAGTCTTAAATCAAGCTGTTGTCGAGTAGATAGACAGACTGTATTGCGAGATCCTCTTTTGTGCCTTCCCTATCATCTTACAGTTTTTTGAATTGTAAATAAATACTATAAGAATTATAATTATATATAATTAAATTTATGACTAGAACTACTTACAAACTAAAATTATATATAAAAATTATATATAAAAAGGATCTTATTTGAGGAGAAAATAAGATACAATAACTCAAGAAGTATCAACAGATTATAACCAATTTTACTTAATTAAATATGTAATAATGACTATATAATAAAAGATAGAATGCATTATTAAGGATCAGCTGAGCTATCATAAATAAATAAATAAATAAATGTGTTTGTGTAGGTATATGTATGTATTTTTTTTTTTTTTTATTCGATTTAATTTTTAAATGTGTATAACTAATGTTCTTTCGATTTCCTTATTCCCTAAAAACAGAACGTTAAAACAGGAAAACAAAACACATTTACTTCTTCATTCTTTCAAAGCAATTCTTCAATAATTTATCCTTCCTCAAACACTGTTAACTGGTAATCAATAAACAAGCCATTAATAATCTCATACCTGTACCTAGTTGAATGACTAACAAAGCGAAAGTCTCGTGTACCAAATCAATTGCATATCTGATGCCCAAAAAATCAACATATCCGTACGCATAAACAAATCTTCAGTCGATCGGTTCGGTCTTCGGGTAACTCAATAAAAGAAAACACAAGCCGGAAATTCTTAAATGCACTTCGAAATGGAACTGGATTTCCATTCACTTCTATGAATCCTTTTAGCCTTTTTTTTAAAATAAAATAACATCCTTGCCAGAAGCCCTTAACCAGCACGAGGTAAACAATTAATCTTAAAAAATCACCTTTGTCTCGCGCGTTATGGCTTTTTCAATTGCACCCCGCTTACGCTGAGTGAAGCACGAGTGAGTGGTGGGGCGCATTCGAGCAACATAATAGAGCTCACTTGAGTCAAGCTGAATTGTTTATTAAGAATTTTAAGCAATTAAGATTCATTTTGTTTACATCGAAGTGAAGAAAAAATCATTTAAACATTTTATAATATTCCACTGCCGTTTTGTTACAGGAACCACATGCTCTTTCTATAGATAGCGAAGCGATGCAACGCCAACAACATTCTAGAAGTAAAAGGCAACATCCACAAAATCCCAATTCCCAACACATTCGACCATAATATTGTAGAAAACTGCCGCTCAGAGGGTGGCCAAATCAAAGAGAAAATATTATGAACGAATCTGGATCTGGAGCATCTCAAGTAGAAACACTCACCAAAAATCAAATAAAACCCAACAAGATAGTAAAATACCACCCAATGCTAATTAAATTACAAATTACAGATATGAAAAACTTTTAATGAGTCTAATTATATTGAAGAAGCCTTACATTTCCACGCCCACCTCCTCATTTCTAATTGATACGATTTCCATAAAGATGAGTTCTCTTTAAAAAGGTGAGTGGATAGAATGCCACTCACAAAAAAAAATATACGAAACTAAATATTGATTTAAAAATTTATTGAACAACTGAAACTGAGGTATACTTGGCTTCTTTCATTAAGAGTTTATTGTAGTTTATTGTAGATGGCGAAGTATCCATTAGGCAAGGAGGCAAGTACTTCAAGGCGCCTCGTGGTTTGGTGGATTAAAGAAATAATATTTTTATGAAAAACATAATGGCTTAAAGCTCAAAGAAAATGGAAGGCTTTCAATGAAGGTTTTGGTATCTGCTTCTAGACCTTTCCGTAGGGGAAGCTTCTCGATTTTTCTGAGCTTTGGACCCTTTGTATTCGATTTCGAACTCGAAAGCTCACCTCAGTTATGTCTATACAACATCCACAATTCAGAACAAAACAGAAGATGGCACCATGGCACTATAGAGTTTACTAAAAAGTCATAGTTCAAAAAAATAACAGACGTTACATTTCCCCTTCTTAGGATTGGTGGTGCCGCGCATATCCATCACTTCTTTAACCATCATAACGATGTAAACGGTAGCTTTGAACTACTTTCAGTTTGCCTCTTAGGCCCAATTCACATAGAAGTTTTGGTGTGGTTCTGCCGTGGTGCATACATATGCCACGTTGTGGAATTTACATGTACTCTTATGGAATAATAAATACACATATATGAGGAGGTGAGGCGTTAGGGTATGGTGTCACCTGCCATTGCCACGCCATATTGAAAACCCCAGTGGCCTACGTAAACGTCACACCACAGTAAAATCTCTCATCTCAGTAAAATGACAAATCGTCACACATTTAAAACAAAATTAGAGATGATTATGAGTTCAGTATTGAATTCTGCGACGAAATTCAAAAGTATGAAGAATTATATAATTGCAGGAGGGCAGATTACTACAACAGGAGCGTGCGAGATCAAACATGGAAGAAAATTGCCCAACAATTCGAGGCAAATTGTATTTTTATATTTCAGTCATTTCAATTTTTGTAGAAGCCATTTTCTAGTGAAGTGTGTGTTTGTGTATGTGTTTAATGTTTTTTTTTTTGTCAACTAACCATACCCTGTCACTTCTGTGTGAACAGAGCTCATCACAACCACTCTACGCCCGTAGCAGGCTAGAACCACATCATCTGTGTGAATTCCGCCTTAGTCCTCTCTAAATGCGATAGGTGACATCATTAATTATTCGTGTTACGAAATTGGGAAGACCCTTATCGTGTATAAGGGTCTTCTCAATTTTGTTGAAGTTTCGGTGAAAGTCCCTTGGAATCCTCTCGTTGTATCGTGTTTTCATCCTATCATTTCATAGCTTTCTATTTGCCCTTGTCCTTTCGTGAATGTCAATTGAGGCCGTGAGAGCCATAGTGGGCTTACTGCAATTTTATCGAAATTGAGTTTATTACGAAAATTGAATCTGTATTTCTCAAGCAATATTCCCGCATTTAAATTTTTTTAATTGACGGCTTCATGCCATAGTTATATATAGGACCTTTTGCAGTAGGAGGCCAACTACAAAAAAATTAAAAGCTTGAGGGCAAGAGTTACCTATCTGATCAGTTATAACGGTATTTTGAAAAATCATTAATACAAAATCAAAAACCATTTATTTTTGTATCCTATTGCAAAAAACAAAATCAACACAGTATCTTAGGAGGCTCGCCTAGCACAGAAACATTGCTTTTGTAGTCATAAAGTTATATTGTATATACAAAAAAATACTACTTTGCCCAGAACCTGCTCCGTCATTTCCAACTCCATCATACACACCACCAAAAAAATCTATGAAAATGTTAGAAAAGAAATGTCCTTCGTCCAAATTTCCAGACCCACCTCCAGAACCTCCTCCGTCAGAGAATATGAATGAATAATATGAAAAGTCATTTAAAAAACTATTGTTCCTCTATCCTGGTTCCATATCAACCACCAGATACTCCTTCGTGTACATGAAGCGAGTCCCTTCTCTCTTCTTTCATGAACTTGGGACAGTGCGGCTTCTATTCGTTACTTGAAGCCTTTTGAACACGGCCTTTAGGGTTCCACAATGCTCATCAAATATTTTACCATACCTACACGATGACATCATACAATTAGACAATGCAAGATTTCCAATTAAGTCCTTGCAAAACGCCCTCCATTAAACGCTTAACCGTTACTGGAGCGTTGCATAGCCCAAAAGGCATTTCCCCAGACTATTTCCTGTCGTCTTTCCTTGATAGTTCGTGTAGATTTGTACCTGTTCAGTGTTTAGAACTATTCAGCTCCTTCCATCGCATCCAAAGTATTGTTGAATCTTGGCAGAGGGTAGCTGTCTTTCTCTGTCACATCGTTCAGCCTCCGATTTTCCACACAGAATCGAGTACTTCCGTCTATTCTTCCATTTATTCACACTTGTTTTGGGCGTGAATAGACTGTGAACACTGACAATAATTCACGCTTTCGTGAATTTCGTGTTAGGCCACTGGGGCCTATAACACAGAACAACAAGTGAACTAGTCAACAATTACTTTTCAACTATATTTGTTTAACCAATTCTGTAACTCAATAAAAACCGTAACAATTGTCAACTGAAAAAATTCCCATCGACTTGTTGAACCGATTCAACAAGTAATTCTTTCTTGTCGTAACGTCTTAAAGTTTCCGAAAAAATAAACATATATAAAATCTGCACATCATCTCTTTTATTAGTGGATGAACGTTATTCGTAGGGAGGGCCTTCAGTAGGATAATAAAGATAACATTTTGTACACCTGGCTCTATTTCAAAGTCAATTTTTTTAAATTTATATTTTTCTATTTTGGATTCTCATTATCACTGTTCGATTCAGAATAAGAAATTAAAACATTTTGTTCACCCAATTCTTTACCACCATTTAATTGTTCAATTGTTTAAATTCTCCTAGAATTGTTGTTCCGTGTTACACAAAATTTAAAAAGTTGTTGAATTTCACTTGTTCAACTGGTCTCGCGTCTCCTGTGTCGATTCGATGTTACACAGTTGTGTTCGACCATACTGCCCACTGGGTGAAGATGGTATATAAGCGTACTCGTGAAGGAGGCTTCCAGCAACACTAAGCTGATTTCCACTTAGTTTTGAAGACTTTAGAGTTTTTGCCTTCATAAAGTTCAATTTCCCAGGATCCAAAGATTTTTGTGAGCCAGCTTGTGTGATTTTAATTACTGCTTGGAGTCTGGCTGCACCATAAGGTATCGATGGCTACCGAGATCACTCTTTATTTTTGCCCAAACGAACACTCCTGGGCCCTATTTCATAATAGAGCTAATGGTATGTATTAGGTGAAATTACAAGTTTAAAAAACTACAAGACTTTTTTTCTTTTTTCACTATGGAGGAGACCTTCCCAATAATATCAATGATATTGGGTCGTATTCATAAAACAGAGCAATTGCTTGAAGTAAACTCCGTAGCAAAGTAAAAATTCGAACTTAGCAATTGCTTTACATTTGCCATGGTGTTTGTGGTTCTTAACACTTCATGTAGATATAATGTAACGAAAATCATAAAGAGATCGGCAATTTCATAGATTATTTTTTAATAGAATACAAGAGATACTCTTGTCAAAAACATTCTACCAAGCTATATTTATTGTTTTACTTCACGTTTATTTCACTTTTATATTATTTTGTGGATGATAGTTATAAAATTGATCAATAATTGTTTAGTAAGCATTTTTATCGTCGCCAAAAGTTCTTGGTCTATAATTTTTTTTCACGAACATTTGTTGTAACTACTGCCGGTAAGAGTGGAATGATGTGCAAACCTATTTCATTCATCTTGACGCAAAAGTTCAAGAATACCAAACATTTAATTGAATGTATTTTCTTTTAAATTAATTAAATTTAATGATTTTATAAGTCTGAAAAAAAATATTTCACGTTAATATCCGTAGCAAATGTTCTAAGTCACCTAAATAGCAGACTTCAAATTTTCTAGTAATTGCTATATTTTTTGTGTTTTATAATTACCGATTGAAGCAAATGAGCGGTGGCATTACTTTTCGAAGATAGAGAAAGCAAAAGCAATTGCTATACATTTTTTATAATTATGAAACTAAGCTATTGCTTCAGATTTGACAATTCTAGCTAGCAAAAGCAATTGCTCGGGTTTATTAATATTACCCATTATCCAACTGAAAAGTTCCTTTTCTGCAGCTTGATAATTAAACGCAATTTTTCCATAGACTAATAGTTTTTGTTTGTAATTTATTATGAAACAGGGCCCTGAATAAGGTGGCAGGCATGTGTATTCCTTTATGATAGCCCCCGGAGTTGATGAGTTTTTTATTGTCATAAACCATAGGAATCTCCACATTTCGGTACTTTAGAACTTACTTCCCGATATCGAGAATTACTCCATGCTCTTTCATAAATTTGATTTCAACGATGCACTCGTCACATATATCTGCTACCAGAAACAGATGTGAGAGCTCCAGTTCTGCCAAACGGGTCGTAAGACGAACGTCCAAGTACACTCTGGCTGCCTGTCCTGCTGCAGTTTTTAAACGGTAGGTATTGGTGTTATGCAGCCATGTCATCTTCACCAAGTCCCTTCGAATAATAAAGGCAGTGGCACCAGTGTCGATCGTAGCCACTCCTTTCTTGCCGTTTAACTTTGCCTTCAAAGTCAGACTTTTGTTGTTTAGCTTAGTCTGCGATACCTGCCCCTCGAAGTTGGCTCTTATTTGTATCCCGGTTGAGAAACAGGTTGAGTAGGAGTGTTGACATTGTTGTTATAGACCCAGAGCCACAGCTGATTTTGGATGTGAGTGATAGCAAGAAAAGAAGTATATGTGTCCTAAGCTTCATTAAAGGTTATTAAAATAAAATGCACGACTGGGTCGCTCGTACTTGCTCTTATGTTCAAGACACTGCGGGTTTAAGAAAATTGTATATAAAAACATGGAAACAATGAGAGAAAAAGGGTGCCTATTGTTTCGTCTTTTTCATTTCGCTCACTGTTATTTCGTTTTGGTCGAAATAGTTTCCGTTCATTTCGCAAAAGCTTTGTTTGTTTTTTTATTACTTAGTTTTGGTATCATTTCGTCTCATGATTATTTCGATTTTGTTGTTCTGTTTTTTATTTGTTTCGCATTTTCATTGAAACATCTACGGATTATTTAAGCTAAGGTTATTTCGTTAAAGATTGTTTCGCATTTTGTCTCTACATATATCTTTTGTTTTGCAAGTCAATTATTTTGTTATCAGTTACTTAGTTTATGATTGATTCCGAGTCACCTTGTTTGGTTGCCAATAAAAGAAAAAACTTAAATAGTAATGAAAAAAACACGTAGAGTGTGGAATTGGAAAAATATTGAAAAGGTTAACAATTTCCAGATATAAATGATCTCAAAATCCGTGATATGGGATCCGCGGAGCTTATCTAGGGAGGGGTGAAAACCAATTTCGGCTAACACGATTTTCCTCGAAATTGCATTCATATTTTTTTTTTCGATGCACTGTTTCTCGCAAAGGCCCCAGTTGTGGACTGCAAGACTCCGATTTTTTTAATAGTCTTAAATGGAGCTTTCGGCGCCTATACTTCTTTTTTTGCTATCGTTCACACCCAAAATCTGCTGTGGCCTCTCGGTCTAATACGTTTAATTTAAATTAGTTGTTTGTTTTCAATTTTGTATCGGATATTAATTTTTAAAACGTTTAAATATTTTTTTAAAGATTTTTTTTTTAAGTAACATTTTGAAGTAAAAATAAGAATTAAAATACATTGTACCCACAGGAAGTTCAGTTTTTGTTTATCACTAGGTACCTTAATGCGTGACAAAAAAAAAGGCATGAACGTTTAAAATAATTATGTTTGTATTAATTTCCAAGAAATGTTAGTGAATGCAAGACGTATGGCAGGTTTTGAAAATTGAGAAAATTGAAACTTTAGTTAATTTCGACTTTCAATTATTTCACCATCGTTTGATTGGCTTTTTAATTTTTGTGCATGTAAAGAACCTAAAGGCGTTAAAATTCGCGCGAATTTTAACGCCTTTAGGTTCTTTACATGCAGAAAAATCAAAAAGCCAATCAAACGATGGCGAAATAATTGAAAGTCGAAATGAACAAAAAACTTTGCAATGAAAATCGAAATGATCGAAAACGAAACAATTAAAGACGAAATAAACTAAGGAAGAAATAATTCAGAAATTAAATAACCGAAAAAAGACACAATCAAAGACGAAATAAAGTTTGACCGAACTAATTGCAAAACGAAATAAAAATTTTCTGAACAATAAAAAACGAAATAAATGAAAAGTGAAGCAATGAAATTCGAAACAACAAAATGCGAAACGACCAAGACGAAACAACAAAAAAACGAAATGAAAAAGCCGAAACGAACCATACCCAGAGAAAAATGAAGAGAAGCATGAAATACGACATTTAATTGGCTAAAACAACTCTTTTGACAGTTTGAGGTGGAAAATAAGAATGCCATCTTAATTCTTGATTGAATATGATTGTATAGGAAACAAAAATTTAAAATCGTTGAAGCGGTTTCTTAAAAAATTAATTTTGTATATATAAAATTCTTATAACATTTTTAAGAACAAATGTTGGTATGCAAATCTAAAGTATATATTTATGTGTATATAAAAACAAAATTTAAAAAAAATTGTTAACCCGTTTTCGAGATATCGATTTTTCAAAAAAAATTTTGAAGCTTTTTTAAAAATCCAAAAACTTTTTTTTTCAAAATTTTGAAATGCAATATTATTTAATCTTATCTGAAATTTGTATATAAAAAAATCATCTTAATCCGCTAAGCCAAAAACGAGAAAATTCAAAATAAAAAAATACGTTCCATGCCAGGTACTATTAATAATTGCTAAGTGTGAAATTTTATAATTTTGGTAGTAGATCGTACTGTTTTTAGTATATGAAAAAAGTTTAATCAAAATCGTAGGAGTCGTTTTAAGCAAAAAAATTTTCCTTTGTGGTTTTTTAACTTTATTACAATATATTTATTATTATGGAAGGTACCGTTATTTTTTCATAAATGTAAATTTTTTTCTAAAAATATTGTAGAGAATACTGAAAAAATCTTAAATATCGAGTTTCAAAAAAATCGATAATGTCGTTTTCGAAATATTTGATTTTCAAAAAAAAAAAAAATGAAACATTTTTTAAAAATCCAAAAAATATTTTTTCAAAAATGTTGGTACGCAAAATTGTTTATATTTTTTGGAAGCTTCTGTATAAAAAAAATAATTGAAATCGGTTGTATCGTTTTGAAGAAACAGGGGTTGCCGCTGTATTGATTTAAAGAGTGAATTCGTTTTTAACGAATAATATCCGTAGTTTTAAATTTATCGAAAAAAATAATAAAATAGATTCCTAATAAAAAGAGTAAGTTCTACAAGTTTGAATAAATTGTATTTTTTTCAAATTTTGTGTATTTAATGAGTTATAACCATGTAAGCAAACAAAAATAAAGTTCACACTTTTTAGTCAAATATTTTTTACATATTACGTAATCACTATATACTACAGTTTGGTCCTTACCCTTTTTTGTTTATAAGCAATTGCTGACAGTAATTTGTATTGCCTGGAAGGTACCCACACATCATCATAAGTGCCTGAACATGTGCACATCATCATAATTAAGTGCTTTAAAAGTGTGAGTGGCTTTTTTCTCATTATGGAAACGGAGAAGACATTTTTTATTTTTGAGTTTGATGAAATACTACATATAAAGAAAGCCTAAATCCAAATTTTCGACTATCAATCCACAACAGGGTTGCCGCTATCTTCAATTAAGGAATGAACTCGTTTTTCACAAAATAAATCCGTATTTTTAATTTTATCAAAAAAACATATGCATTCCCGACAAGAAAAATAAGTTCTACAAATTTGTTATTTGGTATTTTTGTATGTTATGTGTATTTAAAGCTGTAACCAATTATAAGCAAAAAATGGAGGTCACATATTTTTTATTCAGGTTTTGTTCAATGCTACGTATAAGTTTTCTCCTTAAAGCTCTTTAAGAATCGTTAACTTACAATTTTATCTTAATATTTTTCAGTCCAAACAGTTGTTTACTTACTGTAGCACCTGAATGAAAACTCAAATTAGTACATTCTCGCACTTTACTCGTATTAGCTGCTATCTAAAAAAAATTAATGTGACTTCTCTGCGCTCAATATTATGTGATGATCTGATTGATCAAAAATAAAGATTGATAGTCCAAATCATTTCCAATAATTTCCGATTTTTAAACCCATCCCTTAAAAATATAAAATCAAATTGGTACTTATATGCAAAAATTGATCTCGAAAATTGCGATTTTCAAATAAATTTTGATCCAAAAACTAACACATTAATCAAAAATTCCTCAAACATGGGTAAAATAAATGTTTTCTACCTTTCTAAAGATATAAAATTTTCTAAAAATAAATGTCATTCTGATTTATTGCAAATTATTTCTTGTAATTACATAATCTATCGAATACAGAAAAACAAAACATACTTCCACGTTCCACCTCTCTCCGTTTAGAAAATAGTTAAAACTGAGTTCACTCTTTAAACCATGATGGCGGAAACCTGCAAAGGGTTTATGGTAGTAAATTTGGATTTGAGCTTTCTATAAATTACTCTAACGGTAACAAGAAAAAAATGTCTTCCCCAACGTATTTAAAATTCCCATAGGAGCTATGACTAAATATACTGGACTATATCACTATATGCCAAGTTTTAAGTTCATGAAGTTTAATATCAAAAATCTTAAGTTGTAATATCGAAACAACTTCAAATTATGGCAGAAATTTGGTATTATTGCTGATAAAACTTCAGTGAATTTACTTGGCAAGTTGTCAAAAAAATAACAGACGTTACAATACATGGATATGCAGGAAGGTACTATAGAAAAATTTTAGGATAACAATTAAACATGATATTACGATGATAGAGAACACGAAAAAAGTGGGTGCCACAATTGTGTCTGTCAGTCCGTCTGCCTGTCTGTCTGTCCGTCTGTTTATCTGTCTCTTTGTCTGTGTCTTGACCTACAGGCTAAACCACTGAAGCGATTTTCTTGAAATTTGAACTTAACCTAGGGGGGAAATTGATTTTTTTTTTTTCAATCCAAATTTGTACGCAAAAGCTTCTTTAAAATGACAATAATATTGCATATCAAAATTTTGAAGAAAGTAAGCTTTGGGTAAAAAAGTATTGATTTATTTTTGAAAATTCGATATTTCAAAAAGTACCTCATGGCATAATGGTAAGTGCATTGGACTGTCATGCTGAAGTTCTGGGTTCAATTCGCTGTCGCTAGGAGCAGAAATGTTTTTTTCCAAACTAATATCGGACTCGGCACAAAATTGTAGGACCCCTCAATTCCTGCCCATAACAGGCACTCAGGTATAGTTGAGAGTTGTAAGTCACTAGGCCCTGGTTCTCCACGAGCTGTTGCACCGCCTAATTTTGTATTGATTTCCAAAACGGTTGAATGAGCCTTTTTTAAACAAGGTTAATAACTTATTATTAATATATAATAATCAAAGTTACGGCATTCCAATTTAATTTTAAATTTTATTTATAAAAAATTAGTTTTTAAGATTTAATTTATTTTTACATTTATGTATTAATATTTTTTCTAGTAATCAAAGAGCATTTCTTCCAGTTTTTGCGCTCTAAGCTATTTTACGAGTTGCTTATACATACCTATTAAAAGAGCGATATAAATACTTATTATCGTTGTTTTCTACAATTATTTAAGACATTGTTTGTTCGTTCCGTCATCACATTTCTTGTAGAAAAGGTTTTTCCGTATTTCAATGCTTTGGACATACCGAAACGTGTTGCAAGGTACTAAAATTCTACTTTCGGAATTATTAATCCGAGGGTAGTAGATATCATACCGTTTAAGAAATGGAGAATACAAGATATGTGTTTTCGAAAAATTTCGCTTACGGAACGAAATACAGAGGGCGCCAGGGCTTGCGAAAAACTTGCGCCATTTTTCCAAGAGGGAGATTATAGCTTTGAACAACGTGTGCAAATCATATAATTTTACTGTCAACATCCTTAGTTTCTAGAGCCATTTTCAGGTGAATGGATGTGTGAACAAGAATAATTGTCAAATTTTTCACAATACCAATCCAAACGAGATTACTAACAACAAATTAATCCCAAGAAAACCACTGTTTGGTGCAAATTTTGGTTTGGTGAAATCATTGGTCCATATTTCTTCCAAAACGAATCAGGCATTCATTGCCATAATCGTCAACGACGTACGCTTCAGATCTAAATTAGCTAAGTAACCTCTTGCGGCTTAAACTGCATACAATGGCCATTGGCCATGTAGTTCCAAACGGACAACGCAACGTGTCACGGTGAATATGGTGACGTGAGTGTGATTTACCGTCTTCAAACTTATTTATTTAAGACTAAAATATTATGCCCTCTTAATGTCATTATACGCCATCCTCATCCAAAAATTAGTGCATTTCCTGCACACAACTTGTTACAGACCCTTTATATCCATTTGATCAATTTTAAATCTTAAGTGAAAGAGATACAGAGTTCTTTTTGTCCACAAGGAAACTCATCTCATAAGGGAGAAGAGGGCGCCTTAAATCTTAAGTCTAGCCCTGAAGATCAGTAAGACAAGAATAAAATATTTACAATACCGTGTATCTGTCCAATTATACTACCGAGGACGATGATGAGCACGAGGAGGTGTGAAATTGCCAAACGATAAGCAGATCGAAGAGTATTTTTCATTCCGTAAAGTGATTATAATAAATTCGAAATCATGCGGTGAGTTTTGTTTACGCAATTGATCGCGAGAGTAAAATCGAATATTTTGCCGAGGGTAGGCATAGGAAGAGACCGATTGAGTCAAGCTGATGGCTAGATACCTTTGGATGCGTATAGAAAAAATATTTTTATTTAATTTACAATTTTTACACATGATGGTTTATGAGTTGTTATTGAACTTTAATGAAAGAAAATGACAAAGAAAAGGAAGGATGTGAAGGCGAATGAGAAATAAAACCTGAGTAACATTTTTATTTTATGAACCTATTCGTTTTCATTGGTTTCATAATTAATTCATTTCTTTTCTATTCAAATGAAAACATTTTGAAAACTTTGTCTGCTTCATTTCCAGGGTGGTATCCGCTGAGTTATTTACTCATTTTTTAGAATCCGAATTATCAGTTTAATTTCTTTTTTTTAATTCAATTTATTCATCCATTTTTTAAATACAATTTTAATAAGTTTTTATAACTATAAATAGGTATTATATAAAAAATATGAAAGACTAATAGGTTAATTCTGTAATTCGTTTAAAACTAGAGGTGAAGGAACCACAATCAAAAATATAAATTCAATAATAAAGTAAGTATTTGGGGTACAAAAGTTACTTTAATAACAAAATTTAAAAATGAAAATATGAAATTAACAAGAATAATAAAAGAAAAAACCAAAATTCATAAACAATAGATCCTTAAAGGGAAAAATGAAACAATAACATGATTATTTACGTTAAAGTTGAAAAGAGATTTTTGACCATCGAACTATCCATATTAAAAAGCCATTGCTAAACCGCTTTTAAAAATGAATGAAGGGAGTTTTGCCTTCTTACATTATGCGGTAACTGATTCAAAAGCTTAGGTGCTGTTGCAGTAAAAAAATTGAGAAATGTGTATTTATTACATAGTGGAATTTTCACTTATCCTTGATATTAATCCTCAAGCTATAGAAATTTGAACTTCTGAGTGTTGTGCTGTATCCGCTTCTCATGAAAAAAAAAACTTTGAGAACCTTATATATATACTAGTGTTTTAATGGTAATATAGAACATTCTCTCTACTTGTTAATGTAGAACTAGAATAGTCGGAAACCAACTTAAGTGGTCGTACGAAACCGAGTGAAAACAAGAAATTCATATGACACGCACATAATTGCGAAGTGGAAGATTTCGTTTAGTTTTCGTTTACTTTTGCCGTGTCGGACGTAAGAGCGCTCACCGACCGCTCTTTCGTAAGTGGGCGAATGCAAAATCAAGATGGTGGAGGCGAACTTAAAAGAATTTGGGAATTGGGTACGATATGTCGACTTTTAAAATATCGATTCCATAGATCGACTTTTAAAATCTCGACAGAAAAATCTCGACTGGTTAAAAGACTGACAGATCAAAATGTAGACACAAATTTGACCGACTTTTTCAAATGTCGATTCTCAAAATGTCGGCAGTAATCGAGATTTCAACAGTCGACATTTTAAAAGTCGACATTTTGAAAGTC
Organism: Dasysyrphus tricinctus; assembly: GCA_963921185.1. NCBI lineage: Eukaryota > Metazoa > Arthropoda > Insecta > Diptera > Syrphidae > Dasysyrphus > Dasysyrphus tricinctus. The sequence continues at coordinate 27,676,392 of OY992533.1, read as the reverse complement.
GACATTTTGATCAGATCATAGTTTACGGAATGATCTGATATCATTATTATCTAATATCGCTAATCGCTACACTGAGGGAAAAATGAATGCACTCCGTACAGAACCATAAATGTAAATTGTATGTACCGATGTTTGCAAAGGATTGCCATCGAAGGTCTATTGTCACTAAGTAAAGTTAATGTGTACTAGTTAGAATTCAAGTTATGTATCGAATAAAACAAACAATCTAGAGTACCGATTTGTGTATTGGATAAAGACGTAATATACTCATTACAAAACTATGGACCAGCTAAAGTCAAATATGTTTCGATTTAATAAAATTTAAATTTAAAAATTAAGCTTATGTGCTGAGTATAAGCAATGTGTACTAAGTCCATCTCGATATCTATTCAATAGAGACGTTTAGTACAAAACAAATATCAAATGCCAGCCATCTAAATAAAAAATTATTAACTACATTAAGTTATGTGCTGTGGAAATACGACGTGTACTGAGTCTATGTCTACATTTATAGAATGCAGACGGTATATAATCAGCGCATATCAAGCGCCAGCCATCCAACAATAAAAAACATTTGATATATAAAGTTATATACTGAGTATATGCAACGTGCACTGAGTCTATAGTGACATTTATTCAATGCAAACAGTTAATACGCAAGCGCCAGCCATCCACCAATAAAAAACATTTATTACATGAAGTTATGTACTGAGTAAATATGACGTATACTGAGTCTTTGTCGATATTTATTCAATGCAGATGGTATTTACTCAGTTCATATCAAGCACCAGCCATCAAAGTATAGAAAACATTTATTACATAAAGTTATGTACTGAGTATATGAAACCTGCACAGAGTCTATGGTGACATTTGTTCAATACAGACGGTATATACTCAACACATATCAAGCGCAACCCATGCAACGGAAACTGAAATACGTTACATTAAGTTATGTGTTGAGTAAATACGACGTGTGCCATTTCGACATTTATTCAATACAGACGGTATATGCTCAATACCTACACATGTATCTATTGACTAGCTACAGTGCTGAGTCCACGCAACTTGTACTGACTCTATCTGTAAATTGAGCACTTCAGCCATCCAAGCAATGAGTTTCAACTTATTCAGTTTTGGCACCAGTTTTTTGTGCCCCCAAGTGGCCTGGTGGATGCGTGCTATCTTCGTGTGTGAAAGGTTCCCAGTTCAAATCCGAGTAAGTATCACAAAGTATTTTTAAAATAAAATAAATATCTAGAAAATAAACTTTCAGAATAAGGTGAAACGCTACAGAGGATTCTCTTAAATGTGTATGGACTCATAACATAAATGTGTAGTGACATATGGACTCATTACACAAATATGTGGAGTACATAGACATATGGACTCACTACATAAATATGTATTGAGTACATAGACTCGTTACAAACATATGTAGTGAGGACATACACACATGGAGTACATAAACATATGGACTCATTACATAAATATGTACTCATTACATACAAATTTGATCTGTCCTCACTACAAAGAATCTGTACTTATCACAGATAACCGGTTTGTTTTTAGTAAATGCATACATAAAATATTTATATATATTTATTGAGTGCATAGACACTGTACTGATCGCAGAAAACTAACAGTTTTTTTCAAAAAATGCCTAAATAGATTTATTTACATTTATTTAATAAGTGCATATGAGCTATACTCAGTACATCATCATGCGACAACCTACACATAATTATTTACTGAGTCCATGGAAAGTTTATATTTACGCAATGATACCAAAAAATAGTGCATAGAATCTATTCTCACTACATAATCGTAAGCTGGCGTTGTACATATTCGTGTAATGAGTCTACAGAACTATTTAGTAGCTGCTTCACTGCTAATAGGTTTATGTTGTCAGTATATATTTCATTAGGTAATGAGTACAGAAAAGTATGTGTGCAGAAAAATATAGGATGAGTAAATAAAATGATGTGCTGAGTGCATACATTTTTCCCTCAGTGTATATCGCAATGTCATAGTTCAATAAATCGCATTTTTTGTAATTTAATTTTTGTTGCCTATATATTTCGACGTCTTAATTGCCTCTTATTCAGGGTCTGTAATGTGTTTTAATATAAATACAATACAGCGAAACATCCTTTAACGAACAGCTCCCTTAAACGGACAACTATCTTAAACGGACAAATTATCGCGACCGTGGATCTTGGATTTAAATTCCATACATTTGATGTTCCTTTAAGTGGACACTCCCTTGATCGGACGCGGACAAGTTATTGGGTTACTTTCAAATGACCGACAGATAAACTATCGACAAGTCAAAATGCCGACTGGTTAAAATGTCGATTTATATTTTATATCGACTTTTCTGTATGGGAAAAATACCGACAAGTCGATACTTTTCTCGACTTCTAACAGGGCTACAGTACACAAATCTAAGGTATTATACTGCGCAGGTTGTCAGTCGAAAATAAAAAAAAGCTGTTAGTGTGAGGAAGAAAACACACGTAAAAACAACAAGTCGACTTTTTGTCAAATCGACATTTCAAACTGTCGACATTTTAATAAGTCAGTAAAAACAAAGTCGGTATTTTAACTTACAAAAAAGTCGATAAAAGTCCACATTTTTTTTGTTTTGTCATTCGTACGTAACCCGAATTTGGCGCTTGGTGCATAGTTTTTCAGCTTTTTTTCTGTTTTATTTATGTAAGTTAAGTAAAATCTTTAATTTTCTTTTAATTAATTTATATCACATCGAATTTAAGTGGTAGTAAATAATTAAAAGCCTGTCACTCTGTGATGTGAATAAGAGTGAGAAAATTAACATTGAACCAAAAATTATTTACATATTTTTTCCATATTCAACCACTTAAGTGTATTATGGATTACTTATGAAATTGAAGTTTCGGAAAGCTACTTTTCGGTCGGTTTTGACATTAGCTTCCGACAGCTTCCGCCTATTCTAGTTCTACCTTTAGTCTTGATTTCTTACATACAATTCGGACAATATGCTTCTGCGCTGAAATCACTGGGTTAGGAGTATTGTTGTAGGCACCACCCCAACTTGCTATACCGTACTAAAGTTTTGAATGAACAAGACCAAAGAAAATGGTAGTAAGTAGTTTTTTTTGGACAGGTTGGTTTTAATAGAAATAGTTTACGAGCGAAAGCTATCATATATTTCTAAAGATTAGCAGTATGAAATTTCCAGGTTTAGATTTTGATCGATAAATACTCCTAGGTATTTACATTTTTTAGCAAACTCGATCTCAAAACCATTAGAACATCAACATACATTATCTTTCAGAAAACTACATTCACCACAAGAATGAGTGCCTGAGCTAAGTTTTTCACATATTGCTGAATGAAACATAACATAATCAGTAAGTGGAAAATTATCTTTTAGATTGCAGAGCATAATCTTGGTCTTTTCACTAACAATAAGATCGTGCCTGGTAAACCATTGTCTTAGGCCGTGTGCCAATTGCGTTAAAATCCTGGTTAAATTTGATCCCATGGCTAAATTTTGACATTACTGAGGTGAATATAGACATCAAAATTTAACCTGCTCAGGAGCTCGTTAAAATTTTAGTCGGTGGTTAATTTTTGACATGTCTATGGGCGCGTTCGGCTGCGTATCTTAAGCTATCCGGATTTGTTTGTGTTGTTGTAATCCCTTGTAAAAAAACAACTGATGTCAGCTGATGCAAAAACAACTCAAGGTATCTGAAATTTTTTTGGATTATGGATAGCCTATCGTTTAGCCTGCCGAACGCGAGGTATGCTCATGAAGAAGTGAGGGAGATGAATGTAGATAAATATTTTATTTTGCTATCATGAAGTCATGAACCCTATCGGGAAAGATAAAAAATGGAAAAAAACTAAAATTAAATGAAAGGATTAAGAAATATAGACACAGACCTTATAATAAATTTAAGTATGCTCAAGAAGAAGTTTGAATAACTTGTGATAAAAATCCTTGGTAATGCAAAAGAATCAATAAAATTTATTGAAAATACTTTTTCAGATGATTCATTCATTTTGCAAACTGAATTGTTTGCGAACTATCATTACTGAAAAAAATGCAACAACAAAACTAATGGGAAGTGAATGTAAAAAAAAAATACCATTTAATCCAATTGACACAGCAAAAACCTTAAATTTTACTCACCCCTATAAAAAGGGATAACATTTAACTGGGATAAAATTTAACCAGAATTTTAACGCAATTGGCACACGGCCTTAGAACAAATAAATCCTGTTGCGACTCTGTGACCGATTGAAATACGGAAGTATTTGTGTATGTCAAAGCAAAGACCGTATAATACCAAGATATTGCATCTAGTGTAAAAATTCGCAGTCAAAGCGCTAGTACTGTGACGACCCCAGTGGTGACCCCATAGATGTGTGAGTGAGAGCCCCGTCTATGTATAAGTTTTACAATCGTCGGTGGCACGGTCGCTGAGTCGTGGGTCTGCGGCGAATAAAGGCTTGCATGTCTGTATGTGTTATGTGAGTTCGAATGTGAATGAGGATGTGATACAATACGTGGGAATGTTTCCCTTCCCCCGACCGACCGCATCTAGAGCTGATTTTTGGTGGTTGGTTGAGATGCGGTATCTTGGTATTATACGGTCTTTGGTCAAAGCCATGTCATTAGCGAACGAATTTATATTACTTTTTAGTGGTTGCCTAAAGAGACAGTTAGTATTTGTATTAAAAATAAAATCGGACCCAAAACAGAGCCTTGAGGTACACCGGCTTAAGTTTCCAAAGCTTTACTATAAACTTTTAGCGGTCAATTTCTTATGACATAGGGGGATGGCGGGAGACTTAAGCCACTTTTTGTAAAATTGTTGATAAAAACTTGGCTATTTATCTCAGCTGCATGATAGATACATCTCTATAAAGCTACCCTTATCTATTTTGAAACTAGTTTAATTGGCTTCAAATATGTATAATGCAATCGGTTTCAACCCAGAGCAAATTGTTTGAAGAAAGATTTTCGGTTCAAGTCTCCCGCCCCCTACGAGAGACTTGAACATACCCAAGTTGAACGAGTTAACAATACAAAGAATGAGATCACTGTCTATGATTTTCATAAAACTCAATTGTTACTATATTTAACGTATTATTTGTTTAAAAAAAATGATTTAAAAAATTATACTCGGAAATATTGCAGCAAAACTAAAAATAACCTTAAAAACCGCAACACACGAAAATAAATACATTACTTAAATAAACCCTTCCTTGGGAAATATAGTTAGAAGATTGTAAGATTTTTTATACCTAATTTTAACATTGTTTACCCTGATGCTCAACGAAAGGCTGAATTGCGAAGAGAGTATCGCCTAGCACATGAGAGACGTGACAAGAGTTTGAGGTTAGACGGTCTTGCAGAAAATGTGGAAAACGCTGCAAGAAGAGGAGATATGCGGGAATTGTACCAAATATCCAAGGAAGTTTTCGGGAAAAAAAGCAACACCAATCATCATGTAGTGGATGTGGATGGTACACTCTTGGTATCAATCAAGGATCAGCTACGCAGGTGGAAGGATCACTTTTGTGCCTTGCTTAATGAAGATTTCGTTGAACAGAGTGCTGAGTGCCTCAGCTTAATGAGATGCGTAGATCTTATAGGGGTATTGACATCGAACCCCCTACAGTACTGTAAATCCAATCTTCGATAGCTCTTCTCAAAAACCACAAAGCAGCTGGACTTGACGGAATACCAGCCGAATTCCTGAAAGCTGACCACGTCAGAGCGGCTTGTATTCTACACCCGTTCATACAAGCTGTGTGGGAAAACGAAATCTATCCCAGCAACTTGAAGGATGGTGGTGTGATTGTTAAGTTGCCAAATAAAGGTGACCTCAAGTATTGCAACAATTGGCGAGGTATTACAGTGTTGTCGGTTTTTCCAAAACTAATGGCAACCATCATTCTAGAGCGGATAAAAGTTAGAATCGAGTCTACACTCAAGAGGCATCAAGCTGGTTTCCGCAGTGGGTGGTCGTGTGTCGACCACATCAACATTCTGCGTATCGTTCTTGAGCAGTCTGCGGAGTTTCAATCACCGCTTTACCTCATATTCGTGGACTTTGAGAAGGCCTTTGACCGAGTCAACTGTGAATGTACCTATATGGAGATCACTAATTGGTAGGTGACGCAAGATGTTTTTTCTACACAATGGGCAGCTATACGACTCTTTCGAAGTGCGGCAGTGTGTGAGACAGGGGGATGTTCTATTGCCAAATCTTTTTCTGCTGGCGATAGACAATGTTTTGAAGGCCAGCGTTGGAACAGCTAAGAGACAGGGCATTGTTTGAAAGGCTTAGTCGTTTAGACTATGCCGATGATATGTACAGGCCGCTCCACGCCAGTTGAAGAGGTTGAACAATTTAACTACCTTGGAAGTACTGCTTCAACACTGATCTGGACGTGGTTGAAAGTAGAATAAATGAATGTTTCCTCAGCATTGTTGACATTAGCTAGAAACAAGAATTCCTGAAATCTCATGCTTAAAACTCAATTTGATTTAAATTGAATACAAACGAATCAAAATTATCATTTGTATTTTTTATTTACATAAATGTAGAGTAGATAAAATTGGCCTATTCTTTTATTTTCTATTTCAAAAATTAACAATAAACAGTAGCACGTTAATCCACAACAAAACAAAAGATTTAAAACTCGCATCAATTTGACAGATTATTCGTAACCTCAACGAGTTCTTCTTCAAGCTTTCTTCAACTTAACCCAAGAGAAGTAGTGGAATAATGTCTCCATCCACAATGAGTGGCAGTTTGGTGAATTTCTTTGGCTGGGGTTGGGGTCATGCGGCCATTTTTTTGTTTCCTTTTCAAAACTGATGTTAGTGACCGTTTCATTAAATGAAACGATGTTGATTTTGTTTGTTTGAATTTAACGCGTTGGACAACGATGTTTATTCTCGGCAGGACAATGTCACATGCCCCTAAAACAATTGTGTGACAATGTTCTAATTCACGTCTTGTTAAGTAGCCCTATGTAATTAAACCATTCGTTCGTAATCATCAATTGATTGCTATCGAAAGTATAATAAATCAAATATGCAGCACAAAATACACCTGAGATTATAATAATAATATTAAATTAAAGTAAGATACATTTCTGCCCTTAGCGCCAGTTTGGTCGTTGCGTCCGTCATGTTGTTTCTGTTGATAGTGTTGAGGATGCGATCAATCAACCAAACAATCTATCTCAATGCGAATTGCTACGGCATCGCACCCACAAACACTTATTTAATCATCTCAAACATATGCTGCTAACTCAAATGAGTCTTACAAGTGCTCTTCCGTTGACGAGCGAAGAATAATTGCCTAGCGGCGGCCGGCGGTCGGCGTGGCGTTATGTGGTATAAATAGTTTTTATGTTGTTTAAACAAAAATAACATACAATTCAAACTGTTTATGGCTTTGTTAATTGAGATTTATCTGTCTTAACCTTCTAGTTCTATCGTACTCATCAATGGCCTCCTCGATACTCAATTTCCAACAACATCATCAACAGCACTCGCAACCACCGCCACCAACAACATCAATAGGAGCGTTGTCTTCACTAATGGCGCCGTTTAGCGGGTTGAAATCATTGCAGATCAATCAGCAGCACTTCCGTCAGCAGGCTAATATTCAGGCGGCTTCCAAGTCCTTAGACATTCCACCAGCAACAACAACACCAAATAAAGGCGGCAACGTATCCGGTTCAAATGGGCCAACGGTTTCTCCAGGGATAATATCGAATAATGGTAAACGAAAGCGATCTTGGTCCAGAGCAGTGTTTAGCAACTTACAACGAAAGGGCTTGGAAATTCAGTTTCAGCAGCAAAAATACATTACGAAGCCTGATCGAAGAAAACTTGCAGCTAGACTCAATTTGACCGACGCTCAGGTAATAGGATGATGCATTCATTTCTTAAATTTTATTTCAATTCTTAATATTGCAGGTCAAAGTTTGGTTCCAAAATCGGAGAATGAAATGGCGACATACAAGAGAGAATCTAAAAAGTGGACAGGAAAAACCAGTGTCTTCTCAAAATGGGCCATCGGGGAAATCGAACGCTGCTGTTGGGGCAGATAATCTGTCAACTTCGGATAAAAGGTGTTACACTTCATCCAGTGACAGTGATGACGACGAAATAAATGTTGTTGAGTGACTATATACTTGATAGTTGAGATTGTGTTTTTTATTTTAATAAATTGAAGATGTTATTTTCAGTATCTCAAAACACAAATTATTTATATATTTATTTTTTTATATATTTTATATTTATTTTTTTTTAACATTCAATTTAAGATCTATCATCAATTAAAATCACTGCAAATTTGTTTGTGTAATTTGTTTTTTATTAGTATTGAATTTTTTGTTTGTATGAATTTTTAATATTATCAATCAAAATGTTATGATATTCAGAGATAACTGACGATGAAAGCATAGCTTCCGAAATGTACATTGAAGTAAATAAATATATAAATAATTTGTGTTTTGAGTTACTGATAATAACATCATTAATTTATTAACTATATACTACATATAACTTTAACTTATGTACCATATTAGCTAGAAAATTTTTTCTATTTATTTATTTTGTATGCAATATTTTATTTCTTTTTTTTTCCAATAAATACAATTATCATACAAAACCCAGTGATGCTGATGGCTAAAGTAGATGCGCGTCTACACGCTCTCTTAAACTCTTTATTAATCATACATGCTTAGGACCCCATCACCCTTTTAGTATTATTTTTTTCGGAATTCCTTAACAATTTTAATACACAAATGTAGTTTGGTATTTTAACTTTATTATTTAAATATCTTAATCTTGTAGATCCGAGCATTAGAAGCAAAGTAACAATTTTTTTAAGCTAATAAAATCGAGGTTTTTAAAAAATTTAATTTTTTTTTCAATTAAAATCAATTTTAAGGTGAAATATTAAGAAAAGTGCCCGGCTGCTGTCTCTCCCGTAGCATTTAACTATAAAAGCCTACTAACAAATTTGTAGCGGAGGGTTAATTCAATAATTTTGTTAACAAAACTTTTAAAAATTGTTAAATTTTCCATTGACAGCAACTGGAAATATTGAAAAAGATTCTGTTTCACAGCTTTCGAAGCTTCATTGTTGTAATACAACTAAAAGTAAATTCTTATAACAATCTTGCATTAAAGTGTTTAATGAAGTAATTAATAGGCAGGGAGCCGGTGACATCAAAATTCTCGTCATCGCGGAAATGGGCAAAATGTAAATCATTGAAAAGGTAATTTTATGTACTTTCAGAAAAAACTCGGTATGACAGGCCCTAGCCTGCCAAAAGTATCTGTCATACCTGTTTGAACGATGCGACCTCTGTTTTTTATAAAATTCATTGTGCCTTTGTATGTATGGTAAACCGGGGTACATTCGGCACTTAAAGTTCGAGTTTACTAAATTAATAAGGTTTGGAAAAACTTTCAACATTATAAGAAACGTTTGTATTTTGGCTTTAAAACGAGATAAAAACTTTACGTATCACTTCCAAGAACACTTTTTTTTCTTATTTTATGAAAAAAAAAAGTCATTTCGCCGAATGCACTTTCGTTTTTGCTCGGGGTCCTTTTGGCACAGAAACCTTTTGTAAATAAAAAGAAGAAACGCAAATAAAATTAATAAAAAAGAGAAAAATAACATTTATCGTAAAGAAACTTCACTTATCATGCCTGATTTAAACAATGTTTCCTTGAAATCTTGAAATTTTAACACATTTTAAGCACTTTGCTTTTTTAAGTGCCTTTTTAAGTATGTTTTGTTTATATGTAAGTATTTATTTGAGCAAGGCAACTTAATTTTACATTTAATTAAAGGCTTCAAGCTAAGCTTTTCAATGGTACCAAAAAAAGGTATGTAATTACTGAATTTTTAAAGATATCATTGTGCCAAAGGCGGAGCCTTTTTTTAAATATCTCAAAATAGCAAAATAATTTTAGATGTATTGAAAAGATTGGAAAAGTAACTTTTATTGGACATACCAATATCATTTTCTTATATATCCCAGATCACAAGATATCGACAAAAACCTGAAAAAGCTTTATAGTTTTGAACCATGTCTACGATCAAATACTTTACTTTGGGGTGAATGTGCCACCGAATGTGCCTCCGAATGTGCCTCATCCACAATAATGACGAATGTACCCCGATGCTTCAAATTTCAATTTAGAGTTTTTTTCACAAAAGGATATGAAGCCTCAACAGGTGTGTGTTGTTAACTTACGAGTAAAGTTCAATACTAAATAGCACTTTCACTCTTTTTTTCAACAAATAAATATACAAAATTGCTTACTTAGATACTTGAAGTTGAAAATACAGCCAGGAACAAAAAAACAAACAAATGCTTCTAACTTTCTTTGCCAATTAACTAGAACTGTCAAATTACAAAGCGAAGTATGCAGGAGGAAGCCTTTGGAGTTGAAATTATTGGTTTATAGAGTAGCGTTCTTTGTGAAAACGGCAATACCAAATGTGCACCAAATATGAATGTACCCCGGTTTACCATATGCTATTGATCTCGAAACTACTGAATAGATTGAGCTGAAATATGCATGGAATATTTTGTATACACCTTTAACTATTTTCGCAAAGATTGGTTAAAATAAGTTTACTGGTTTTTTGAGGAGGGGTAGAAATGCACGCCGGGTTTGTGTTTAATTTTATTATTGTTTATTGAAACGTGATAAGTAAAAAAAATCGACTATTACAGCCTACGAACTTCCAAAAATAAGATCTGCCAAAAAAAAACCCGACCTGATAGTACAGTCAAACCAGCTTATTTTGAATTTTTAAAATCATATTTTCTAATTTATCTTATTTTCTTATATATTTAATATTATTCATAAAAAAGTTCGATTATATAAACAGAAAAATATTGTGTGTGTGTTAGTATTAATGTACATAAAGTTAGCGGTCCGATTAGGCGAGAAAAATATAATTATGTATGTACCTAAGTGGACTGATTTTACTTACAAACATGAAATAATCAAAATTTGTGGGTTAAAACGTTTTTTCTATAATTTTATTATTGTGTATTGAAACGTGATTTAAAATTACTCCCAAAGAAGAAAAAATCCCGACGTGATGGTATAGTCAAACCCGCTTATTACGATTTGTTTTTTAAATCAGATTTTTTTAAATTTATTTTCTAACTGGTACATTTTCATAAATAAACTTCGATTACATAAACATACATTTTTTGCACTATACATAGCTATAAATGTAGGTACATTAAAAGTGTTTTTTTTTACACTTCAGATTCTAAGTTGTAGTGAGCTTAGAGCAAGCTACAACCTACAATCAGAGGCTCATCACAAGTGATGTGTTAGTGGTTAGTAAGAAAGGCACTCTAACAGATGCATAATAATATACTAATAAATTAACAAAATTAAACAAAAAATCTATATACACATATAACTAAACAATATACAAAATATTATTATTATTAATTTATAGTTTCAAGAAGTAAAAACAATCACGAGCGTGGAGCACTGGTTCGAAATGCTTTCTTTAATCCCATCTTACTTATATTAAAATCAACACAGGAGCCGTTTTAATTAAAAATCTTGCACATGCGGTTAAGAGGCTCATGTATAGCGTAGTTAGTTCTATGGAAATTAACGTATCAAAGTTCAAATCTTCGCAGGTGGTGAGATCCTCCGCGGTAATTTATGCCAATACAGACTAACAATTCAGGTGTATCAATTTGGCCATTTATAAGTTGGTGAAGAAATAGTCAATCATTATTAACACGCCTTTTGATATAAGGTTTGGACCTGCAGTAGCTGTATCCGATGTTCATATGGTAGAAGGTTGTACGGATCAGCCCAAGGAAGATCCTTCAGAGCAAAACGAATGAATTTATGCTGTATTGATTCAATACGATTTTTATGAATTTCATAAAAGGGAGATCATATTTGCGAGGCGTACTCTAGATGGGGTCGTACATAACACTTGTATAAGGAAAGGGTAACATATGGATCACTATAAACTCCTTAGCCCAGCGTTTTATAAATCCAAGCATTGAGCTTGCTTTATTAACAATGTAATAAATGTGTTCAGTGAATTCTAAATTTGAGCTAAAGTTAACACCCAAGTCCTTGAAACTAAAGACTCGACAGAGTTTTTGCTGCGAAATGGAATAAGTCGCGTCCTGGAAAAAGTAATTGCTTGGCATTTAACTGGGTTAAGAGAAAGACCATTCTTACCAAACCAAATAGTGAAACTGTCAATATCGGCTTGCAGAAGAACGTGGTCACTGTTAGCTTTTATTGACTTAAATATCTTCATATCAACAGCAAATATTTATAAGAATATTACTAGAGCGTATACATGAAACAACATCATTTATAGCCAGGAAAAATAGAAATGGACCAAGATGACTTCCCTGGGGCACACCGGAGTGAGCAATGAATGAATTTGAAAGGCAGTTTCTAAATTTTACTACATACAATCTATTTTCAAGATATGATTTTATCCATGTGATAAAAAAAGTTGGAAAACCAAAAGCTTTAAGTTTGAAGAATATAATGTTGTGGCTTAGTTGGTCGAAATCAGTGTATATGCAATCCACTTCACTGCCATTTGGAGTTCACTTACATACATATTAGTCCAGTAAATAGATAGGTGTTGCCCTACAAAAGGTCGGGTAGTTCTAAATTTTTGATATGTTATATGGTATGGTTGGTAGATAAAAATTCCAAATTTCCACAACCACGCCCCCTCCACCCAGTTCAAAATCCTGGAAAAACTACAAAAAATCAGGACTTTTTTTAGTTGTGTGCTTATAACTTCTTTCCCGTATAAATTTGTGTCTATTACTTAGGTAGGCTTTTTTGGTCAATTTATATTTGAGTGCAAATAAAACAAGTTTATCTCATCTTTTTCCCAACGTTTCGTCGCTATCCACGACTTCTTCAGGGGTAGATCTATTTTTATTAAATAAATATGAACACCAATAACAATTTTTCGAAAATATTTTTTGAAAGCAAACTTACTTTAAAATTTGTAAAATTTGTACATGTAGATATAATTGTTGTTTTGTTTTTATACCATCACTTTCCGGTATATTTTTACGGAAAAAAATATGAGGAAAATTTGTAGGCACTTAAATTTGAAAATATGTCTGTGCAACCACTACACCGAGAAAAAAAACAACGTAAAATCAAGGGAAACAACTTTGATTTAAATATTTTTCGGAACGATTTGGCACCGAAGACGAAAATTTTAAATTCAAAGTAGCAATGACATCAATTCAAAGTGTTTCCCTCTTTTAAAACAAATATGATTTAACCATTTTTTCTCTTCATTTGAGATGTCATCATCGTTGATTTGAATTCATCCATCTTTAAAACAATATGTATCAACTTCGATTAAAGTACAAGCATCGTTGATTGAAATACATAAAAATTTTAAAATACATTTTTAAAACTTTAATTCAACTTCGCCCAGTTATTGATTTAAAAGAAAATGGAAACTAATTCATTAAACAAATGACAAAAATAAATATGAAAAAAGTAATATTTTTTTTTTGATTAAATGTAAGTGAATTTTGAGTGCGCGTTAATTTTGCTCACAAATGTTTTGTAGATACTTCGTGAAATTACGAAGCGCTCTCGAAATTCTATATATTAAGCTAAAATATAAATTAAAAAGTAATTAAAAAATCTGACTCTTACGTTGGCCTAACTATGCAACACTTTAAAAGTACGTGCATGGAAATTTAAAATTCGATTTCGAAAAATATTAGCATCTTGCACTTTGAAACTACGTTGAGTGTACTTTAAATGTTCGAAAAGTTGATTTCTATGTTAAATTGAATACGTTTCGCTTTGAAACTAAGTTGGCTTTGTTAAATCTACGTTGCCTATTTAAATCAACAGGCTTTCAACTTGAAATTAAATATGATTTATTGAATATTATTCAAATTTAAATCAAATATTTTCTATTAGATTTTAAATTGCATTTTTTCCCTCAGTGTATAAACGGCGCTATGGAGCTCCCGAAAAAGGTTTAAATTTCGTATTCTGTAAGATTTTCAGTTTCTTCCCTCTTTACAGCACAATAACTCCTCAACCGTCAAGTTAAGGGCAACATTTTTTGTAATCATTCTTGTAGATAATTTAATTGAGATGTACATTTACTGACCAATTTGATTTGTATTGTGTTGAGTGGAAAATATGTTTTCCGTCGGCTGTTTTGGTCACAATAATTTTAGCAATGAAACAAGATATGTTACATGTACTTTTCCCGACGTTTCGACAGGAGTTGCTGTCTTCTTCAGGGCGAACTTTATTATATACAAAATACAAATATAATTAATCACACTGTTATGCAACAAAATATACAATTAAAAGTAAAACTCACATTTCAAAAGTTTTAAAAGTGGTTAAAATTGTACATAATATGTAATCTTAAATGATGTATAAAATAAAATTTATAATAAGAAATTAAAGGCACTTCTGATGAAGAAGTTTAGTCTGTAACTGAAAGGTAGATGGCGCATTTTTTAATTAAAGACGAGGGAGCAGTATATCGCTGAGATGTTTTGTGTATCCTGTTTTCGATTCAGTGGCGGATCCAGTGGGGGGTCACGGGGGTCATGACCCCCCCCCCCCCCCAGAGCTCCAGTGAAGACAACAAACACGAGCAATCTTTACTAATTATTCAAAAAATTAGAGGACAGAGAAAAACTTTTTGGTTTATTCCATATTTTTTAATTATCTACTATTTATACGAAAAACATGACCTTTTAATAGTTAGCTTTCTATTTTCTTTTAACAAAGCCAAGCTTCGTAATGAAATGAACAGGAAAGCAATACTGATCAAAAATCACAATACTAGCCCTCGAGGATACACTAAATTGTCTTATCCATCCGACTTAAAATTCTGCGGACTCTCTTAAATAATAACGGCTCCCCACAGTCCCCATCATCGCAAAAAATAAGACTCTGCCGTTGTTTGACAAAGGTTAAAGGAAATGGGACCCTAAATCACTTAAACCGTTATAACTCCAAAGCAAAGCGAAATTGAGAAAAATACGTTTTAAGTTTCTCAGGAACCCATGGTTTTCATATGCGGTGGTAAGTGTGTGATACCCTGTATAGTAGTTTTGATAACAAGTTATTAAAGCATTTTAAACATTCTCTTTATTAAACTCTGTTTTATTTTCAATCGAAAAGAAAACAGTTTTGGGTGTCACAGACATTTTGTCGCGGATGCACCGATCAAATGGGATCAAAACATGTAGCATTATTTTTTATAGCAGATGTAAGTTGTTTATTTTAAATCTTTTTTGAATATTACTTGGATGTCCTCCGCCATTTTTGATTTTCGAGAATAAAATTGCGCTGTTTTGCTCACATTTTATGCTGCCTTGTGCCCTTAATATTTAAAAAATCGCAAATTTGCAAATTTTTCAAATTATTGTTTCTTAAAATTTCAATATTTCTTAAAAAAGAAATTTGTGTTATTTTGTGCTCAGATAGGCGCCAAAGAGATAAAAATAAAGTTCGCAAAATTGCAACTTCAATGGATAAAAATAAAATGCGGAGGGTATAGCGTGAAGTTGGCATCGCCATTTTCGCTATGCTGTATTGTGATCAATTTGGCCCGCAAATAAAAAAAAATTGCAAGCATGCTAATTAATCCATTATTGTCAACTATTCTTTGTAAATTGCTCAAAAGTTTTCAAAAGAACGGTTTTCTCGTCAATTTCGCTTCCAATCTTAAACCATCATGCCTTCGACTGGAATGAAGCAATGATTAAGCTGGACTTTTGCTAAGCAGTTCTTATTGATGTTAAAATTTCATGACCCCCCCCCCCCCAACCTGAATTCCTGGATCCACGCCTGGCTGTGGCTTAATTTTTTAGGGGGGGGCGGGGGGTATAACATTCAGTTTTTTCTTTATTTCACGAAAACTACAATTTTTTTTTTGAAAAATGTGATGATACAAATAGTAATTTTTTTTTTTTTTTTAATTTTTAACTATATGCCTGTAAGACCTTAGGTCTTTTAAATGCAACCTGAATTGCACGGCCACGTCTTTCTCTGGGATTCTGCTTCCGCTAAGACAGTTGATTTCCATGTTGTTCTTGGTCTTCCAACCCGCCGGCACCCTGAGGATTCCATTCAAAGGACTGCTTTGCAATTTCATCGTTTGGTTTCCTCAGTGTGTGACCAATCCAACGCCATTTACGCTTTCTTATGTTGACGTCCAATCGCTCTTGACTTGTCCTGACAATTTCTCATTTGATATTATTTGTGGCCAGCGAATCTTTAGGATGTGGCGAAGACAGCGATTCACAAAAGCCTGCAATTTCTTCGAAATGATAGACGTGACTTTCCAGGTTTCACAAGCATATAACAGCACGGATTTAACATTGGATTCGAAGAATCTCAACTTAGTGCGTAAGAAGATTTGACTTGATTTCCAGATTGGGGACAGAGTACCGAAGGCAGCACGAGCTTTATTCTACTTTTAACGTCCAGATCCGAACCACCGTTTGCAGAGACAATACTGCCAAGGTAGTTGAACTGTTCCACTACTTCAACTGGCGTCTCCTGTAGGTATTATTCTACTGCTGCTGTGTGGAGCGGCCTGTGAGCATTATTTTTGTCTTTTTGCTGTTTATTCTTAGACCACTCGACTCTCCCTTCACTTGCAGCGTTTGGCACATCCCGTTCAGCCCACTGATGTTATTTGCCAGTAGACATATGTCATCGGCATAGTCTAAATGACTGAGCCTTTCGAACGGTCTCCACTGAATGCCCTGTCGCTCAGCTGTACCAACACTGGCCGTCAATACGTCGTCCATCGCCAGCAGGAAGAGAATTGGCGATAAAACATCCCCTTGTCTCACACCCTGTTGCACTACGAAGGAGTCGGATAGCTGCCCATTGTGCAAAACAAAACACCTTGCGTTGTTGTAGGACTCTTTAATAATGGCAACAATTTTTGGTGGAATTCCTCTACCAAGCAACGATCTCCATATACATTCTCGGTTAACTCCAAAATCCACGAACATGAGGTAAAGCGGTGATTGAAATTCCATCGACTGCTCGAGGACGATACGCAGGGTTTTGATATGGTCGACACACGATCGACCACTGCGGAAGCCAGCTTGATGCCTCTTGAGTGCAGACTCGATTCTATCCTTTATTCGCTCGAGAATGATGGTTGCCATTAGTTTTGGGAAAACGGACAAAACGGTGATACCACGCCAATTGTTGCAGTTCTTTAAGTCACCTTTCTTTGGCAACTTAACAATCACACCATCCTTCCAATCCCTGGGATAGCATTCGTTTTCCCAAATGCTTCGTATCAACGGATGTAAAATACTAGCCGCTGTTACGGGATCGGCTTTCAGGAATTCAGCTGGTATTCCGTCCAGTCCAGCTGCCTTGTTGTTTTTGAGGAGATTTATTGATGTAAGGATTTCCGATTCTGACGGGGGTTCGATGTCAATACCCCTATAGGACCTGCGCATCTCGTTTAGTTGGGGCACTTCAGCACTCTGCTCAACTGAATCAAAATTTAGCAGGGCACATAAATGGTCCTTCCATCTACGAAGCTGATCCTCAATTGATACCAAAAGTGTGCCATCCACATCCATTACAGGATGATTGGTGTTGCTTTTTTTCCCGATAACATCTTTGGCTATTTGGTACAATTCCCGGATATCTCCTCTTCTGGCAGCGATTTCCGCATTATCTGCGAGTCCATCTAACCTCACCCTCTTGTCACGTCTCACACAACGATAGACCATCTTATGTGCAATTCGGTACTCTCTTCGCAAGTCAGCCTTTCGTTGAATATCTGCTTCGGCATTTATTTGGAGTTTCAACGATTTGCGAAGTTCGATCTTATCCCAGGTGTCTTGGGATATCCAAGAACCAAGAGTCTCTACGTCTCGGTCGTTTGGGTAGATACAGTTTCAGATCCAGCCTCCATAAAAACACTTTTAATTTCACCCCACATCTCATCAATTGTTGAATGCTGGATTCCGTTTAATGACGAAGCTCTGTCGTTAAGGGTGGTGACATAGTTTCGACATATGTTGGGGTCATTTAAAGCATTAGTAATGAATTTTGAGCTCCTTGCTGCATCCTGCGCTGGTTTTTGTACGGCAGCGGTTCGTAGTTTGAGACTCATCAGAACCAAATGGTGGTCGCTTCCCACATCGGCATTTCTTATACTCCGGACATCACACATAGACTTCCTCCATCGCTGCTGAATCATGATATGATCAATTTGGTTTTCGGTTTGACCATCCGGATGCACCCAGGTAATTTTGTTGCACGTCTTATGCTTAAATACAGTCCCACCTATAACAAGGCGATTCGCGTTACAAAAGTCGAAAAGCAAGTCACCATTTTCATTCCGTGACCCCAAGCCATTTTTTCCCATCACGCGTTCCAGTCCGTAATTGTCTGAACCGACTTGGGCATTGAGGTCTCCCATAACGACTATGATGTCGGCTCTCGGAACACTACTGTAAACCGAGTTAAGATGAGTGTAGAACGCGGTTTTGTGTCGCTTCATCTGTGGGGTCGTAGTACTGAATAATTGTGACGTTACGAATTTTTGAACGAAACCTTGCAGTCTTTAATCTCGCAGAAATGGGCGCCCAGGAGATCAAACTCCGCCTCGCTTCTTCGTTCAACATAATTCCGACACCATGCAGTCTTTGGCCGCCCTCTCTTTCATCTTCCCCGGAATACAGCATTCTCGTCTGTCCAGTGTCTGATCTGTATTCAGCTCTACCTCTCCACTTAGTTTCGCTTATGCCCAGGATACTGATCTTCAGGCGAAGCATTTCACGCTCAACTTGCTCGTATCTACCATCGCTGTACAAGGATCGAACGTTCCATGCTCCGATTTTCGTACGTATGCGGTAGCCAAAAGTAACATTTGCGCTTCTTGAAAGATTTCTTCTATTTGTCAACGATTAATTTATTATTATGGCATCGTGATTGACGCTCGTACATGAAAGATGCCGCACCCCCAAATCCGATCTGCGGTTTACTGCAACCGAAGCTGCAGAACGATTTTCCATAAAAAGATTACCTCTTGAGGACTCATTTCCATTTGTTGTCATAGTTCATGTATTTGCATATATCCTTCCACCATGGTGTTTTCCGAGATATGATTAATAACATACATAAGCTCAGATTTGACAGGCACAGCCACCTTTTGTATGGTCAAACACATAACTGCTTGAGGCCGCCCACTATGGGAAAACAGACGCCTTTTGTAGCCGCCCAATATTGGTTACAGACGCTACCTGCTGCTGCCGTTGGCCTTTTACGAAAAAAAAAGCTCCTCCGCCACCAGACTATCATGCCGTTGACCGCTGCCTGCAGTTCATCCGTCTTAAGGGGGCTTTAAACCATCCCAAGGACAAGTTTGTGCCCTGACCAGCAAAGCTGGGTTGTCTGCTTATCCCGGCATCCATTCGGTCCCCCTGCACGTTAGCGTTACCCGCCCTCTACCACGCGGAGGTGTGCATAGGGATTTTCCTATCATTGCGCCTAGGGCCATATGGCGTCCTAGCACTCTCAAGTACTCTAGAGACTCCACTGATTAGGAATTGGAATCAAAAGAATGTATAGTTTTCTATGGCAATAAAAATCTGCTATATAACCATAAACTAGAATTAAAAAGAGTCCTCATTTCTTCATGGTCACTGCGCAAAGAAGGAGATTCTAGTGACTTCCTGGCCTAAAAAGTGTCCGTAATGTGGACTGCCATTGGCATGAATGGAGAACGCCTATGATTTTCTGCTGACCGTAGCCGGATATAATTGATAAAATCCCTCGAAAATGGTGGTTGGAATTAGGCGCGGATCCAGGAATCCAGTTTGGGGGGGTCATGAAATTTTAACATCAATAAGAACTGCTAAGCAAAAGTCCAGCTTAATCCTGGCTTCATTCCAGTCGAAGGCTTGATCAGGGAGAAGCTTAAGACTTAATCGGACTCCCGCTTATATGTAGCTTGAGCTAGAAACTGTATTCATCAACAAGATTTAGCTTCATTTCATACTTTTAGGACAATGATGAGGATAAGATAAACATTTAAGATTGGAAGTGAAATCGACGAGAAAACCGTTGTTTTGAAAACTTTTGAGCAATTTACAAAGAATAATTGACAGTAATGGATTACATATTATTACATATAGGTAAGGTACATATGTAAAACCAAAAAAAAAATCAAAAGGGGTAATTCAAGTATCAAGCGTCAATTTGAGATGAAACAGATAGACAAAATTGCAAAAAATATGGTGGATTCCATGCCGTAAAGAAAAAAAACTGCTATCAAAGCAAAAAGGAGGGTACTGTAATATTATTAAAAAAACTTGTTTGTAACCCAAAAAAACCCAAAAAAAATAATTTAACAATATTTACACAAGAAAACTATATGATCATATTAATTCAATACTGTACTTGATTTCAAAGAATTAGGTAAGTTAAGATAAGCTGTGGGTGAAGTTAGCACCGCCATTTTCGATAAAAAAAATGTTGAGCTGTATTCTGCTCAACTTGTGCTGCTTTGTGCCGTAATTATTAAAAAAAATCGAAAATTTTCAAATTTTACGGATGAGAATTTTTTTAAATGTTTGTTTTTTTTGGCCGTAAAAGTCGCAAATATGCGAATTTTTGTATCTCCATATTGCAGCACAGACGAGCACGAAATAGCACAATTAAGTTATTTTTATAAAAATGTGAAACTTATACAAAAAGGCATTATGTATTAGTTTTTGGCCTAAAAGTTGAAATTTTGCAATTTTTGTTTATCTTTTCAGCGCAAAACAGCATATCTTTCACTTTTAATAAATTGCGAAATTTCGAAAAAAAATCATTCATAAAATTTGCGTGTTTGCAATTTTTTTTTAATTTACGGCCCAAGTTGATCACAATACAGCATAGCGAAAATGGCGGTGCAACTTCACGCTACAGCCCTTCGCATTTTAATCTTGTCCATTAAAGTTGCAATTTTGCTAATTTTATTTTTATCTCTCTGGCGTCTAGCAGCATAATCGTAGCACAAAATAACACAATTTTCGATTCAAAATAGCTTTTTATGGCCTTTAGTCCTACAAATTGGCGTTTCGTTCGGCTTACTCACTTGAACTCATCAGTGACATAGTGAGGGCTTTGTCAGACGCAATTTGTATTAAGTTCAGTTCAACTTACATGAATTTTTCAACGAAAATCCACTGTAAACTATATCCAACAAGATTAGAATTCCTAATCATTAAGCTGGAAGTTTTTTTGCCCGGGGCCAGGCATAGTTTCTATATAAGAAGGTTTTATAATACAAATTCTATATACTACTGAAATAAATCAGCCAAGTAGAAGACTTAGCATTAAGGATTGGACTTGTTGAATTATTGATTCAAAATAGCTTTTTATGGCCTTTAGTCCTACAAATTGGCGTTTCGTTCGGCTTACTCACTTGAACTCATCAGTGACATAGTGAGGGCTTTGTCAGACGCAATTTGTATTAAGTTCAGTTCAACTTACATGAATTTTTCAACGAAAATCCACTGTAAACTATATCCAACAAGATTAGAATTCCTAATCATTAAGCTGGAAGTTTTTTTGCCCGGGGCCAGGCATAGTTTCTATATAAGAAGGTTTTATAATACAAATTCTATATACTACTGAAATAAATCAGCCAAGTAGAAGACTTAGCATTAAGGATTGGACTTGTTGAATTATTGATTCAAAATAGCTTTTTATGGCCTTTAGTCCTACAAATTGGCGTTTCGTTCGGCTTACTCACTTGAACTCATCAGTGACATAGTGAGGGCTTTGTCAGACGCAATTTGTATTAAGTTCAGTTCAACTTACATGAATTTTTCAACGAAAATCCACTGTAAACTATATCCAACAAGATTAGAATTCCTAATCATTAAGCTGGAAGTTTTTTTGCCCGGGGCCAGGCATAGTTTCTATATAAGAAGGTTTTATAATACAAATTCTGATTAGGAATTCTAATCTTGTTGGATATAGTTTACAGTGGATTTTCGTTGAAAAATTCATGTAAGTTGAACTGAACTTAATACAAATTGCGTCTGACAAAGCCCTCACTATGTCACTGATGAGTTCAAGTGAGTAAGCCGAACGAAACGCCAATTTGTAGGACTAAAGGCCATAAAAAGCTATTTTGAATCAATAATTCAACAAGTCCAATCCTTAATGCTAAGTCTTCTACTTGGCTGATTTATTTCAGTAGTATATAGAATTTGTATTATAAAACCTTCTTATATAGAAACTATGCCTGGCCCCGGGCAAAAAAACTTCCAGCTTAATGATTAGGAATTCTAATCTTGTTGGATATAGTTTACAGTGGATTTTCGTTGAAAAATTCATGTAAGTTGAACTGAACTTAATACAAATTGCGTCTGACAAAGCCCTCACTATGTCACTGATGAGTTCAAGTGAGTAAGCCGAACGAAACGCCAATTTGTAGGACTAAAGGCCATAAAAAGCTATTTTGAATCAATAATTCAACAAGTCCAATCCTTAATGCTAAGTCTTCTACTTGGCTGATTTATTTCAGTAGTATATAGAATTTGTATTATAAAACCTTCTTATATAACACAATTTTCTTTTTAAGAAATATTGAAATTAAAAAAAAAAATGAATTCGCAAAATTTGCAAATTTGCGATTTTTTAAATATTTACGACACAAAATCAGCGCAATACAGCACAATTTTATTCTCGAAAATCAAAAATGGCGGTGCTGCCTTCACGCACAAGCACATTAAGAAACGAAGACATCCAAGTAATAAAGGGTGATTTTTTAAGAGGTTTAGAACTTTAAACAAAAAAAAAAAACACAAAAAATTCGAAAAAATGAATGAAATATTTATTTGAATCGATAGTTTGAACCTTGCAATTTAATGTTTAAAGATAATTTCATGCAAATGTTGACCGCGGCTGCGTCTCAGGTAGCCCATCCGCTGAGTCCAATTTTGGCATACTCTTTCACACATATCGGCCGGTATCTCACGAATGAATGCATGGATGTTGGCGCGTCAATCGAAGCGGGCTTGTCCCTATAGACATTAGCCTTGACATACCCCCACAAAAAATAATCTAATGGTGTCAAATCGCACGATCTAGGCGGCCAATTGACCGGCCCGAAACGTGAAATTAACTGTTCACCAAACTCGCCTCGCAATTGCGCCATTGTTTCGCGTGCTGTGTGGCATGTGGCACCGTCTTGTTGAAACCACATATCATGCAAGTCAAGAACTTCCATTTCGGGCAAAAAAAAGTTTGTTATCATCGCTCGGTAGCGTTCACCATTGACAGTAACGCTGCGATTCGCATCATCTTTGAAGAAATATGGCCCAATAATGCCGCCGGCCCATAAAACGCACCAAACAGTGGCTTTTTCGGGATGCATTGGTAGCTGTTGCAATGCTTCTGGCTGATCTTCACTCCAAATGCAGCAATTATGCTTATTTACGTACCCATTCAACCAAAAATGAGCCTCATCGCTGAACACAATGATGAACATTTCGAACATTTCGAACCGAGCACGAATTTTGATAGTAAAATTCAATAATTTGCAAGCGTTGTTCATTTGTAAGACGATCCATGGTTAAATTGCAAACCAAACTGAAGCTGTTTGACAGTGACACAAGGTACTAAACACACGTCAGCTGTCAAAACCAGTGTTGCCAAAACCAAACCAGCTAAAAAATCACCCGTTATTATTAGAAAATTTAAAATAAGCAGCCTACATAGATCTTCTGCTATAAAATTTTCAAAAAAAGAATGCTACCTTTTCTGATCGGTGCGTCCGCAACAAAATGTCTGTGACACCCAAAACTATTTTCTTTTCAATTGAAAATAAAACAGAGTTAAGTAAATATAATGTTTAAAATGCTATGATAACTTGTTATCAAAACTACTATAGAGGGTATCACACAATTACCACCGCAGATGAAAACCATGGGTTACTGAAAAACTTAAGAGGTATTTTTTCTCATTTTCGCTTTGCTTTTGAGTTACAACGGATTTTATGATTAAGGGCACGGTTGCCGTTTTGGTAGGATCCTACCAAACTTGATAGGATTTTTCAGCTTTGGTAGGTTGGTAGGCTAAAATCTGATTTGGTAGGTTTTTTCATACAACTCTTGAGCATAATATAAAACATTGTACAATCATAAAAATTGTGATCATTTCCGATCAACTCAAAAAATGTCAAATAAACTCAAGTTAAAAGAGACTTGAATCATTTGGCGTTGATCTGCGTATTTTTTAAAGAACAAATATAAGCTAATCTCGCTGAAAAATTCTAATTTAATTTCCAAATGATATAATTTTTAAAATTCATTTTTCAAAATGAAATGATTTTAACCTAATCCATATAAAATTATATTAAAAATTATATTATGTCACACCTCAAGTGAAAGCATTTGAAGATTATGTCAAAATTTTATGCATAGAAAATTCCAAGGAAGGAGAAATCATTAAATGTTAGCATGAAACTACCTCAATAAATAATTCAGAAATATATAACTAGCATCTATGCGCCCAAGTGAACCTCCTTAACATAAACCTTGATTCACTCTAAATTTACTGCACATCTTTGGGCTTTGGGGTGGGTTGGAACTCGAATTTTTGCATTAGCTCATCATACAACAATTTCGGTTTTTTTTCAAATTTTCTGGAAAATGGATTTCACGATTGTGAATAAACCTCGTACTAATGTGTTTGAGGTTTCTACCAAAGAAAATTTGCAGAACGGAAATAGAGTTTTTTTTATTT